>CAJQZJ010033126.1:5146125-5159951 GCA_907164525.1 Lophiomys imhausi | reverse complement strand
AAAAAAAAAAAAAAAAAAAAGAAGGAGGTGAGAAACAGGACAGAGCCAAGAGAGAAGGAGGCTACTGCTGGAGTTCTGGTTTATGCAATGTTTTATATTCTATTTCCCTCTTCATATGGGAGTGTGGTCATGAGAAGCAAAGCTAAGGTATCGACACAGCAACTTTGTAGGTGGATGGTTCAGATAAACATACACACTTAAAAAGAGGCGCAGGGGCCAAGGCACAATTAAAGGGAAGCAGTTAGACCAGTGAGACACAAAGAACTTCAGTTTCTAGAATGAGTGTCACTAGTGGGAGGGCAACTCAAAACACATCAAGACTGAGCAGCTCAGGAACTCCCATGTCCTGATTTATGTTATGATTTGTGCTAGATACTCAGAGCTTGCATGCTCTCCCTTTTGCACTACTAGTTTGCCTCAAAGGTTGCTAATGACTTACCGTGATAGTAATTTGGGCACCAATTTGACAGGATTAAGGAGTGTCTAGTGAAAAGGTAAAGTATTATTTTGTGGTGTGTCTATGCATGTATCCAGGTTAATGTGGTGGATGGAGAGTATCTACTCTCAGTGTCGATAGGTGTGGTCAGAGAGACAAACAAGCCAATCAAGAGTATTTTCTTTTCTTTCCTAAATTTGGGACATTTCCCCTTTAGCCCTAAGGTTCTCGACCTTTGGGTCTTGGGCTGGAAATTATACTACTGTCAGCTCTGAGTCTTGCATTTTTGCATTTGTACCATTCCTTGCCCCTGGTATCCAAGGCTGCTAAGCTTATAAATGACCTGTCAAGAAACTTCTCAGCCCCTATCATCCTGTGAGTGATTTCCTTAATATATTTCTTTTCACACATATACCTATATCCACATCTGTCATTTTAGTCTGTTTCTGAAGAACCCTGACTGATACATCTAGAAAGGACATGTGAGTTCTGCCTGTTTAAAAAACTGTCTATTTACTCATTTTCTTTACCTAACACAGCCCATGATTTCTTTTATGCATTATAAAGTAGTAAATTGGTCAGTAAAAATACCTGGAATATTCATCCTATTTCTTGTATTACAAAGCAGAATTAAATATTCTGCACTAGAGTGAAATTCACACTATATATTTTTATAATTTATTTTTTATTTCTTCAAGTTACATCTCAATCACAATCCCCTCTCTACTCCCCCCCTCCTGTCCCACCCTTCCACCCTCTTCCCCCTCAACCCCCCTTCCTCTATCCTTTTTTTTTTTAGTTTAAGGTATATCTTTTCCCTCCAAGTGCTCCCCCTTTCAGTCCAACAAATTGTTCTCTCTCTTATAACAATAAATACAATACAAAACAACAGAAATAGATAGGCCACAATTATGAGAGTTATATGGCTTAGCATACATTCCCAATGTTCAGTCCATATGTATTTGGCACCTGACTTTAACATTCTACTATCTAACCATCTCCATGAGTTTAAAGTTCTATATTTAACTCAACTTTCATACTAACTTGCCTCACAATTTTAAAAACATCTTCTTAGATCCAGAACACCCTCTTGATTCCTAAACTACTCAAAATTTAACTATGAGACTCTAGCTATCTATTCTTCAACCACCTCAGAGACCTGAGAGGGATAAATATATATGATTATATAGGAAGTGCAGGGCCCACAGCTTCCAAAACTAAGAAATGACATACCAGTGGCTTCCTGGACAGTTCCCATTCTCTCTCCATACATTACAGCATCAATCTTCAGCCCTTTGGCCCCATTTCTCTGACAGACATTGATTGTAGAGCAGTAGTTATGAAGGACTTCCCTACCCTGTGTTGGCAGAGCTAGGCTGTCGACTTATCTGCTTCCAAGTTTCGTCCTTTTTGGACAGCATTCTATCTACAGTTGAAGCAAGGGGTTGAAGAAAGGCTTGAGTTTTGGCCTCTTGCTACCAACCGTCATAAACTGTTTAGGATAATTAAGAAACGTAAACTAATAGTCATGCAAGCATGTCATTTTCTTAGTTACTATGACAGTCTATCACAGTTATTTCCAAGCTACTCAGAAATCAAGTTGCTAAGAGACAAGCAACATTTGCTTATCTGAATATAATAGATAGGGCATCTTCAAAAACCTCAAAAGATCTGCAGAATATGGCACACTATATTTTTGAACTAACTATAAGTTGAACTTCTACACACAATGGACAAAATTCAAGTACTGAGGACATGGCAGAGAATGAGATAAACATCTAACCCATTGGAACTTCTACTGAATTTTGAATGATAAAGTTTCTATTCATGGAAATGTTATCATTTCATTGAATTTTTTTCTGGTAATCAACTCATCTTTAGGTTTTTGGTATTAATCTTTACTATTAAAAAGGAGAGATTTAGGAGACACATTTGAGTTCAGTGTCATGATGAAAACAAAGCAATCCAACAGTGAACATAAGCTGTTCCTTTTAATATCAGTGGAAGGCTGTAGAGTAGATGCAATGATTGTTAGGAGTATAGGGAGATGCAGCAATCCATGAAGAGGTTTCTTTCCATGTAGCAAAATTAGTGCTACTCAGTTTTAACTTCACAATGTTTTGAGATAAAGATCACACTAAGTACACACAAAAGCAAACCCTGAGTATCTCAGAGGAAACAGAAGTGGGAAAAGGAGGGGAAGGAAAGGGGAAAGGTGAGGAGCGGAGGAAGGAAGGCAGGAGTAGAAAGGAGGAGGAGAAAACAGGAAAGTACATATGTGGCAGATAGTCAGCTTGGTATTCATGTAGATCCCCTAGCAAGTGAAGCGGAGAGGCTATCTCTAACATGAACTCTGCTGCCTGGTCATGGAACACTTTATCACAGCTGAGCTGCCTTGTCTGGTCTCAGTGGAAGAAGATGGTCTTAGTTTTGATGCAACCTCATGAATTGGAGGGGGAGAGGAGGAGAAAAGGGTGAGAGGGTGGGACCAGGTGTGGAGGAGGGGGATGATTGCAATCAGCATGTAGCTTGTATAACAAATTAATAAAAAAGATAAAAAAGTAACTTATAGTTGCTAATAAGAATTTCAGTTCTTAAAAATTTATAACTATCTTAAACATTAGAATTAAAAGACAATTATCAGTGAATATAAATATTTCATTTCTGTGTATAATAATATAATATATATGTTATATAATATGTGTGTGTGTGTGTGTACACTAGTCTACAGAACTAGAATGCTGACATTTTTAGCTGCATATCTTTCTCTTGAGATAGCTCTCTGTTTTGTTTGAGTCCAGGAATCAGTCTGTAGCCCAGGCTGTCCTGGAACTCACTATGTCGCCCTGGATGGTCTTAAATTCATGTAATCCTCATGTATCATTCTCTTAAATGCTGAGGTTACAGGTATGAGTGACCAGACAATTCCTTTATTACTAGGTACACCTTTGGTCCTTTATTTATATTCTTACTCTTATTTTAGATTAAAAATATGAAATTCATGACCTTTCTATTCCCTATTTGAAATGCTAATTCTTTTGGGAGAAGACTTTATTAATCATAATCCCTGATAAATTATACTTCATCTTACTATTAAAACTTGGCCACTAAAATAAACGTTTCCTTATCTTTCACGTTATCAACCTTATCATACTATGAATAAAGAAATTAATTAGATGACAAAACTACCAAAAAACCCTAAATATGAATTTTAGTTTTTATATCTTATGAGTAAGTCATAACTTTAAACTCATTAAAACTTAACATGGACAAGGTGTGTCTGCTTAAATAGCATTCTTCTATGTAAATAATCTACATGAGGAAAAGAACAATGGAAATTATTGGGTCAGAGTTTCTCTGCTGTGCAATTAGTTCCTGTTTAATTCAGTGACTCTGACAAGAAGCTTCTCATCTGTTAATGATGAAGCAAAAGTAACATAAACTGGGAGGATATTCATTGAAACAGTAATTTCAGCTTTCATTCAAAAACACTGCAGTTCCTGCACATAGTAAAACTTTTTTTTTTTTTAGCACAGGATCTCCAAAGATGCCAATAAGTGAGAATTAGCAAACAATAAAGATGGACAGGAAAATGTGGAGTTGGTTTACACTCATCACCTAACCCTTTTAGATCGAGAAAGACATTTTCGTAAAGCTAGGAATATTTCTTCACAATGTACTTAAAATTCATCAATGACAGTCTTGGTTTGTAAGATTTCACGTTCCTGAAATGTTACTGGCCATTTTTCCTATATTATTCAGCGATTTCGAAAAATAAAACAAAACAAAACAAAAAACCTGTTTTATTCTGTAGACAATTTCCAATGTTAGATACTTTAGTAATTATTTTTGAGTACTTCCCTTGAAAAATTGGTTATGCTTTTCATTCATATTTTAGTTGTTTTTGCTTGATTTTGTAATGCCTATTTTAAAAAAGCTTATTTATTTTTGATATTGTATCATTTCCTCCTTTCCTTCACACCCTCCAAGTCCCCCCCCATATAACCTCTTTGCTCATTTGCAAGTTTGTAATCACTTTCATTGCCATTATATACTTATATGTATATGCATATGTATTACTAAATACAGTCTGCTCAGTCTGTATAATATTACTTGCATGCATTTTTTTCAGGGCTGACCATTTGGTATTGGACACCCAGTCGGTGTGCTTTGCTATAAGGAATATTATTTCTCTCTGTGTCAGTATTCTAGAGTTTCCTGTATTTCTTCCTGTGAGGTTGAGTTGTCATAGGCTTTCCCCAGCTCACTTAAGCATGTGTATTGTTGTTGTCCTTATTCAGTTCATGTTTAGGCAGTCATGTTAGTGAGATTTTTATGTGACATTAGTAGGAGTCACAATATCAAAATACACTCCCTGATTATGGCTCTTACAATTTTTCTGTTTCTTGGTCTGCAATGTGACCTGAGGCTTAGGTGAAGGAATTGTTTTGCAGCTGTATCCATTGGGATACAAAATGCACAGCTCTGCATTTTGATTGGGGATTATTTTATGTAATGGTATCCATCTGTTGCAAAGAGAAGTTTCCTTGATGAGGGGTGAGGACTACATTTATCTAAGGGTCTTATATACTCAAAAAGGTAAAGTGTAGTTATGGCTGATGCTGGTTTAGCATGTGGCCATTGTAGGTTCTCCTCTAAGATCAATGATCCCACTAGCCCTGGGTATGTGACCAGGTCTCCAATACCAGTTTTCTATGGCTAGAATACCATGCATTTCGGAAACAAGGTGCAGAGGTCCCTAAGCTAAAGTACCCGAAAGTCTTCTCAAAGAGGCTTAGCTTCTGAGAGATGTTGGTAACCACCTAGGTATGTGCCACTACTACAACCTCATCATACCATGTTGGTCTTTCCTGTGGTGCATAAGCATCATAGCTGGATAGGACTGTTGGCTACTTTCCTCCTTTGGAAGCTTGAATGTTACATTCTGGAATTAAACTTCCATTAATCTTTAGATTAGTGTGTTTTATTTAGATTACCCATGGAAATTAGGTAACTAATAAAAGACCGAAAAGAAGGAGGGGGTAAAAAGTGTTTGATCTTCTGTGCTTTGAAATTAAAAATCCCATGTCATTCAAATTATTTTCCCAAATATTGTATTTTTCTCTTGTTGTTTCCAATAATCTTTTTTGTGTTTCTAGAGGGGGAAATTTGACTAGAAAGTGTCTTACCTTATTGTCCTTAAACTTATTTAATATTTCGTTCTGTATTTTTCAACTTATGGCTTTGTGGCTTTTTGGTCAATTCGTGGGATATTTTAGCCATCATGGTTCTAATATTTTAAGCCCCACTTACTTTATTCTCTCCTTCCATGAATCTGTTAGTAAGAGTGCTACCCGCTTTCTGTTAGTCTCACAGATCCTGGAGCTCAATGCTCCCTCTCTCCTCCCCACTCCCTCAACTTCCTTCCTTCTACTTTCTTTCCTCTAGCTTCTTTTATGTTCAGATTGAGCAATTTCTATTGTTTCATTTTTAACTTGATTAATTTCCTCACTCTGTACCCTCCATTATTTTGGTTGTTATTAGTTTACAATCTTAACATACACCTTCCTCTCCAAAAGTCTTGTTCTGTTCTTCTTTGTCCATTCGTTTTCTTTGTTGAAATCTTAATTTTGCTGTTCTTATTTGTCTTAAGTTGCTCACAATTGCTGTGGAATCACTTTTACCTCAGCTGTCTTACAATCTTTCTCAGCCAACTCTGACATTTTGTCAGATCGAACAGGTTTAACTCTAACACTTTTCAGGTCATGCACACTGAGTACGCTTTACAACAGTGTGGTATCTTCCTTATCTAGATATACAGGTTGCTATAGGAGCGTTTACATGTGTGTTTGTTTGCTTCATGTAGGGAATGCAGGATTTGATGGATCACAAAACACACCTTTAGAAATGGGGCTGGAAGTTGAAGCTATAATCAAGTGTCTCTGATCAAAGCAAGGTTCTTTTTTAAAATTTTTTTTCTTTTATTTATTGCTTCAGGTTACATCACCATCATACTGTCCTCTTTCAACCCTTCCCAGTCCTGCCCTCCCACACTCTACCCTCTAACCCTTCCATCCCACTCCTCTGGGGTGGAGTGTTCCTACATAACAGTCCCCTGCCCCAGTTCATCAGTCATATGAGGCCTCTTCATGCACCACTAGGGAAAAGTGTCTCATTGACAGGAAAAAATATCTATGTTCATGTTCCCTTTGGTTCATTGGTGTAGTATAGCTATCCTGTACTATATGACTAAAATCCGATTATAAGTGAATAGATGCCATGTGCATCCTTCTGAGTCTGGGTTAGCTCACTCAGAATGAGCTTTTCTAGTTCCATCCATTTGGCTGCAAATTGCACAATTTCCTTGTTTCTGATAGCTGAGTAGTATTCCATTGTGTAGATGTACCATAGTTTTTTTAATCCATTCTTCAGTTGAGGGATCTCTGGGTTGTTTCCAGTTTTTTAGCTATTACAAATAAGGCTGCTATGAACATAGATGAGGAAACTTCCTTGTGATTTGGTGAGGAGTCATTTGGATGTATACCCAGAAGTGGTATGGCTGGGTCCCGAGGCAGAGATATTCCAAGTTTTCTAAGATATCGCCAGGCTGACCTCCATAGTGGTTGCACAAGCCTGCACTTCCACCAACAATGGAGGAAGGTTCCTCTTTCTCCACACCCTCGCCAGCATGTGCTGTCATTTGAGCTTTTGATCTTAGCCATTCTGACAGGTGTGAGATGGAATCTTAGAGTCCTCTTGAATTGCATTTCTCTGATGATTAAGGATGCTGAGAATTTCTTCAAGTGTCCCTCAGCCTTTAGGAATTCCTCCTTTGTGAATTCTCTGTTTAGCTCTTTCCCCCATTTTTTAATTGGATTATTTGGTTTCTTGCCATTTAATTTCTTGAGTTATTTGTAAATTTTAGATATTAGCCCTTTGTCAGATGTGGGATTGGTGAAGATTTTTTCCCAATCTGTAGGCTGCCATTTTGGTTGATAGATAGTGTCTTTTGCCTTACAGAAGCTTTTCAGTTTCATGAGGTCCCATTTATTGATGTGGGTCTTAGGTCCTGAGCTGTTGTTGTTCTGTTCAGGAAGTTGTCACCTGTGCCAATGATTTCGAGGGTTTTTCCCACTTTCTCATCTAGTAGATTTAGTGTGACCTGGCTTATGTAAAAGAATGAAATTACCATACTTCTTACCTTGTACAAAACTTAAGTCTAAGTGGATCAAAGACCTTAACCAAAGCAAGGTTCTTAAACTCCCAATCCTTAGTCAAATACGTATATTGTTATTCTATTTCTATAAGAAAAATATACCACAAGATATGAATTGCTTGTATAGAAAGAAGTTACAAATTATATCTTAATCACATTCCCCTTCCCCTCCCCCTCCCAGCCCCACCCTTCTGGTGTTGTTAAACAGGATTTAGGAGGTTAGACCCAGGGATTTCTCTCTTTTTCTTTCCTCTATCCTTCTTTCTCTCCTATGTAGGGGGAAAAAGACTTGAAAAGGAAAAATGGAATATAGACATGCTATAGGAATGATAAAAAAAGGTGTAGATTATTGAATATGCTCTTCTATATTTGTATATTGATACAAAATTAAGGTTATATTTGGTTAAATTGCTATAGATCTTTGTATACTGATACAAAATTAAGGTTAATTGTTTTTAAAGTATTGTAACTATGTAATGCTTAAAATGTAATGTGAAGTTTTGGCCTTTTGATAGCAACTGTCACAAACTGTTTAGGATAATTAAGAAATGCAAACTAATAGTTATTCAAACTTGTCATTTTGTTAGCTCTCAAAATGTTAAGCTTGGATTTTAATGACTATAATTTGGATGATTTCCATTTTTGACTTTGTGCCCTGAGTAATAGACTAAAGATCCAAACATCTAACTTGGTTGTGTAAAGTTATGGTTTAGGAATTTTGTTTCTTAGATCAATAATAATAAATGATGTGCATCAAAAGTAATCTATTTAAATGATAAAGACGTTCTGATATTCTTATTTCTAGACTCTTACAAGAAAGAAATTTAACACATTTTTGTAAAGAAGTAATTTGTTTTCTGTTTCTTTCTCATATTCTTTATCTTAACATCAATTTTGGTTTTAGAATTTAGATCACATTTTCGAGTCAGTTTTTTCCTAATAAATATTAAATATATTCTATATCCTTCAAGTCTTTTCTTTCTATTTTTTTCTCTGCAGTCAGTATTCAAAGTACAAAAACAACCTTTGGTATCATAATTTTTTTTCTAATGGGCTTGAATGACATGGTATATTTTCACATCATGTTGCCATAGCTACCAAACCTTTAGCTCATCTTCATTTAAATATGCTCAGGATTAAATAGAAATGTGACTTAAGCAATTTGAAATGCTCTGTAATTTTTGTTTAAAATAGTATTTATATGATAAGTCTCAAGTTCCTTCTTTCAAGGAGAATAATTGCAAAAGACTCACTAGCTGTGAAGCACATACCCATAATTCCTGTCAATCAAGCTTTTTTTTTTTAAGGCAATACTTGCCTACAATAGTTTCTTACATCTTTGTAGGTATTTGTACCACTTACTCATGAGGAATTATTTTTCTACTTAAACTCTAAGATGTCTGGATTGACACTGATTCCTCTTATAATCACCCACATACCACACTAGAATATTGAAACACCTCGATAATAAGATAATAAAACCCTTTTACTTTATTAGGTCTCTCTCCCTCTCTCCTTCCTTTCCTTCCTTCCTCCTTCCCTCCCTCCGTCTGTCCCTTCCTCCCTCTTTTCCTCTCTCTGTGACTCTGTGTCACCTTGCAGGGAGGTGGTAAACAGTCAGATGACTTAGGACTCAGGAGTGTTCAGTATCTGTGGAGGAAACAGTGTTCTACAGGAGCACAACAATGTTGACCCTAAAGCACACACTGGGTCCACTCTGTCTGGTAGCCTTCTATCCAAGGAGCTGTGCTTGGGAGTTACTTATGTGTATGTGTACGCATGCATGTGGACGTGTTGAAATCAGCATGGAATAGGACCACCATAGTGATTTTTCATACACCATGTTGTTTAAATGTTGTCTACAAAAATTTGACTGGCTTTGAAATAAGAGACTCACCCTCAAATATTGCCAATGAAAATAGAAACAAAAGCCTTTAGCTAAGTAGTAATGTAATTTGGTTTGATATCTCTTAACTTTTTGGTAGCTTGCCTTGAATTTTAAGTATAAGAACTTGAATATTATAGAATTGGAAAGCATAATTATTATAAACATATTTTAATGTCTATTTATGCGAAAACATATGCAAATGTATAAGTACTGAATTTTCTAAAACCATGCCTCATTTCTTATTAAAAATCTTCATTATAATGGATGAGATTTTACTTAGTCCAAACTATTAAATCAGATCCTAAATACATATAAAATAGCAATGTCCAATAAAGAACCATGGATGTTCATTTCTGTGGGGACATTGTAATGACATGTAAGAAATGTTTTTTTTTATCAGTAAACCTAATTTCCTGCAAAATTTGAAAACATTTATTAAAAAATAAGCTGTTCACAAATTCTAATGTACTGTCTAATCCTCTTACCTCCAGCTTTTCCAAAAACAGAATTAGTAAATCATAATTAACAAGTCGAGGCAGGGAAATTTTGAATAATCTTTTACTTTGAGTTTCAGGATCACAGAGTGACAGTCACTGCTTATTGCAAATGAATCCTGATCTTATTTTAGTCTTCAGAAGAGCAAACCAATAATAAATAAATTAAAATTGACCTTTGCATCTAAGTGAAGCTGAGAGAATAAAATATTTAACAAGTGTAAGAAAGAAAGCAAACAAGACAGCGAGTGTCCTTAGTTTATTTAAAAATATCCTGAGAGATGCCTTTCCAGTTTATCCTCTTAACCTTTAGGAAACAGAAGCTTAAGGAACAGAAGTTTGGAGCCAGGTCAGGTGCACATACCTGTGATTCTGTAACCCTGGCACTGGGGAGGGGTCAAACAGGGAGATATCCAGTTAAGGCTAGCCTGAGCTACACAGTGAGAATCAGTCTTTAGAACTCCATGTACTATCCCAGAAACTAGTACAAGAAAACAAAAACCCTTTATAACTATGTATTATTATTATTATCTCTATTACTATTATTATGATTATTTACTATTTGTTGTAAGTGTAGGTCTTGCTAGGTTGTAGGCTGGCTGTAGCCTGGCTTTGTGATGCTACCTCAGCCTTCCAAGGAGCTGGGATTGCAAAGGTGTGTTGACACACCTGCTTTAAAAAACAAACTATTTACCATGGTCCATAAGGCCTCTCTCTCCATGGCTCCTATTTCATCTTTGGGCATCACTCTCTCCTTTCTGCCTTCGTTAGCCTGTTTTCAGTTCATGAATGTGTCAAGCACATTTCTTTCCCTGGGTGTCTTAGGGTTACTCTTGCTGTAATAAAAAAACATGATCAAAGCAATTTGGGGAAGAAAGGGTTAACTGTACTCACAGTTCCATATACCAGTTCATTACTGAAGGCAGTGAGGGCATGAAGTGCAGCATTGTAGGAACCTGGAGGCAGGAGCTGAGGCAGGGGCCATGGACAGGTGCTGCTTACTGGCTTGCTCCCGATTGCTTGCTCAGATTGCTGCCTTATAGAACCCAGAACCACCAGCCTAGAGAAGGCACCACCCACAGTGGACTGGGCCCTCCCCCATAAATAACTAATTAAGAAAAACGCCCTGCAGGCTTGCCTAGCTTATCTTATGGAGGCATTTTCTTAACTGAGCTTCCCTCCTCTCAGGTGACCTTAGCTTGTATCAAGTTGACACAAAACTTTCCTGCACACATGGTCATCACAGCTGTTCACCAGATCTCCAAAGCTCTCAAGGCAAACTGCACCTTTTCTAAACTTCTACCAAGCAGCTCCCTTTCAGGGGTTGAAAGACAGCGTTAGAGGTTACATAGTTATTTCACTGTGTTTGTTTTCTGTTTAACTCTAACTAGGATTATGGGTGGGCTACTTTATGAACTATGGCAAGTGGCTCAGAAATATGGATGAACCAACTGCGAAGTAATTTAAAAAGTGAAACTCCATGGCAGCCTGAATTTGATTAAGAACCAACACTTCATGGTGTTCATGTAAAAGATCTTGTAAGCCTAGACCAAAAGGTAACTAAATTGGGGTATATGGTGTTTGTTTTCACAGCTTATAGTCAGAAGTGACCATCCAGTGATACATACCCAAATGAGGGACTGAAATTGGTGATATTGTAATGGCTTTCAATGTCATTTGTCTATTTTTATGAGACCCAGATAGTTCTGATTAATAGATTGACAATAATATATTGACTCCAGATGATGGTGTGGACTCTGAGTCTATCCTGAGTACTTGGCACAAATGCCACCATATCTGACCACCAAGCCACAGCCATGACCACTGGGAATAGCCACCTATTTTCTTCTTCTGTGTTAGCTTCACTTAGAATACAGTGATGATGCTATGTGTTTCATGTTTGTATTTTTATTTTAAATAGTTAATATCATAAAACTTTATAGCCTGGGAGATAAAATACTTATATTTATCATTGAAGCTTTTGTTTTGCCTGAACTATGAATATTTTGTTTTTGAATTTGTAAAATCTTTGGAGTGGCAATAAGCTCTTTCCGATTAGAAAATCTGCTTCAGAAAGTCATCTTAACATGAACATGATTTATCCACTTAGGGGTGAGCCACGAATGGTGACACAGATTACCTTCTTCTCTAACCTTTCATTCAGTACAATTTATTTCTGTGTTGAAATTAAACTAAACATCAGATAGCGTCCCAGGGCTTAAAGGCATCAAAACTAGTAGGTAACATTTTTGTAACATGTGCAGTGTGGTTATAATCAGTGTTCTATATTTAAAAAAAATACAAATAAGCTATTGACTCACTTGGCAAATTGCTTGTCACATGTGTATTTTGTTTCAGGTATTCTAGACTCTAGTAGTAAATGGGGAAAATTACAGCATTTCTCCTTCCAAGAACTCATGGTCAAATGGAGAGATGAATCAATAAATGTACTGTATAATTTTACTTTATTTTAAATTTTTGTGAGATAGTGTTGTGCTACTTAATAAAGGCTAGCCTAGAACTTGCTTATGCAGTCCATGCTGGCCTCACACTTGTGAACCTGCTGTTTCACAGCTTTTGGGCCATAGGTATGAACCACCATGCTTGGTGGACTGCATACATTTGATACGTTGTGAGGTTAGGCCAGAGAGAAGTAGGTTTACTGTGAGTTGCAGCTTCATAGCTGAGATCTAAGGGATGAATATGGGAGATCTGGGTGAGGAAGGAAAGTGTCCAGGTAGTGGCATGAGCACTGGAATATGAAGGCATTACTGCAACCATCCAGTGGAGAGAGCTAAGAGCTCTGAGTCAATATGGATATATTAGTGCTTCCAGCCACAAGAGCCAAAACGGAGATAAGAAATCTGCTGGTTCTCCTAGGTTCATCTGAAATACAGCTCCCTCCAGTTGTCATACACAGGACCTCAGTAACTGGGTCATTATCTGGACTCTCACTTGGCAACAAATCTAACAACCTGGACGAGAGGATTGTGAGATTCCACTGGGTAGAACTGGAGAGAAACAGTGTTTTAAGGAATTCAAAAAACCAGGTACACGTTCAGCATGAACATCCCACATCTTCCTTGGAAGGTCTTTGGTGCCTAAGGCCTGTATGCCATTTTAAGTAAAGCCAGTAAGATGCACTATGCCTGACAATAGCAATATGCTGGTATGAACAAGCAAAGCACCGTCATGCTCTAACTGCTGAAGGCACCCAGGGAATCTGTACCTCTGTAAATTAACAGCTCTGAAATTAAAAGCAAGCAAATTGTTTTTCTAGATATCTCCATGCTTATGAATCATCTTCACAACAATTGTAATAGTCATAAATTAGAATTTTTTCCTCACAGGAGAAATGGAAATAAATGATAATCAGCACTGAAGCTGAATACTCTTCATGTTGCAATTTTTTTTTCATTCTTAGTTCAACTGGTGCATTCATTAAGGTAGCTGTTAAAATGTCATGGTTTTCTAGTTTTATCAAACCAGACACGATATTGTCGAGCAGTTCTTCCTTTCTCTATTTAAAAATAATTATGGGGAGCTGTTCATTCTTAAGTAAATTGCTAGATGTTTGGGACATAGATACAACAAGAAAGGAATTTTTATCTACAGGAGAGGAGACAAGGAGAAAGTAGAAATGGAGGAGTTTCAGGGAATCAAAGAGCTCAGCCTCACTGAGCTGTGGATCCTAGAACTACTGATCAGCGTGAGACTCCCAGGAAGATTTGGCTTTAGAACTTGCTGTGTGTGTGTGTGTGTGTGTGTGTGTGTGTGTGTGTGTGTGTGTGT
>CAJQZJ010033126.1:5125257-5146115 GCA_907164525.1 Lophiomys imhausi | reverse complement strand
TGTGTGTGTGTGTGTGTGTGTGTGTGTGTGTGTGTGTGTGTGTGTGTGTGTGTGTGTGTGCACGCACGGATGTATGCATGATACTATTGTTTAGAGATCCAACTCAGGGCTTCAAGCCTGCTAGATGTGTACATACCACTGAACTACAGCCAACATTGAGAATTACATGTTGCAAAGCTCCCGAAGTTATCCTTATATTCACTGGAGTTAGGGAGCATTTGTTTTGATAACCAAAGGCTATTGTAGAGTCTGAAGCAAAGAAATGAGGTGCTTCAGGAATGCTCTGCTAACTATGGAGGGAGGCAGGACATTATCATTCCATAATACATACTGAAACGTTAGTGTCAGTTATATAATGAAGTGTGGCAAGACTCAAAGAAATAAAATAATATTTAGGATTTAGGTTGACATCCTATTTGACAATTTTAAATTTTAGTTAGAAGGTCAATATTTTGCTCATTTTCAGTTAAAAATTTATTCTGTTGAGTCATCAATTTATACTCAAATTACCAGGAAAGGAAAGAGCAATCAATTACAACTAGACAAGAGTAGCAACAAGAACTAACTCTGCAGTTGCCTAAATGAATCATAAAGAGGATGTAAGTTAAAGCAAAAGTAAAAGAATGAGGAGAAGGGAGTCATCAACACCAGGAGAGGACCTGACCTCCCACTAGATGGAAAGATGAGAAGTAAAAAAAGCTGTGGAAACATTTTAGGCAAAAAGAAAGTCATTTGTTTGGAATATGGATCCAGCTTAATGTGGTGTTATCTTAATAAGATCACTCCAGAGGGGGTGATAGCAAGCCAAAAAAAATAAAATAAAAAGGTAGAACTAAGTATACATTTTCATTTTTCTAAAAAGAACCTGTGGTACTGACAGTCAGTCTGTGCGTCATGTTTGGATGTAATGACCACTCCTCTCTAATGGTTTTCATCACACTGTGCTGAGAGTTCATGTATCTCTGCCAGGCTCTACCTTATTCCACAAGCACCCTCGCGGCAGCATATGCATTAGTCTTGTAGTGGCTCTTCAGGCATGATCTTATAATACACAAATAGGTCCATTAATTTTTATTCTGATTGGAAACATCACTTTCTGATCTTAAATAAAATTCAGAGACCCTGTTAACAGATGTCTCTGGTGTGGAGCAAGGTCCTAAGCCTAGACTGTGAAGCCAGTTGTCCCCTGGCAGTGTTCTTTCATGGAGAAATATAAAGGCAAGGTTTCCTGTCAGTCATACAATTATTGAGGACACTGTATGTCATACAGCGAATAGACTGAGTCTGAGAGCTCTATCGTGAATGCCAGCAGATGGCTTTCCAGATGTTTGTAGTGGTTAACAGCAGTTGTCAGTTTGACTTTGGAAAAATGACCTGGGTTTGCTGGTGTCTTGCAGACTCAATTCTCCAAAACCTTCGTAAAAACAGAGGGAAAGACTACACTTGTTAAATACAACTTCAAAATAGATATTTGAATGGTTAAAGCTTGGGATTTACTTTTAAGATCTTAAAGGCAAAGGTTCTTCCGATTAAAACCAGTCGTAAAACATTAGAATCGAGTACGTAGTACTGTATGATTTTATCTTGGCTTATAACTGAGGAGAGATAGACCCATGAAAATTTTGTGATCTATGAGGTCCCTGAGTCATGGGCTGGAGCCACGCCTACAGTTCCTGGGATAGTGTGGCAAGTGTCTAAGCATTCTGTAAGGCTAACTTTGCCTAAGTGATGCTGGCACTTTCTTACACCAACTGCTCATTTAATTTAAAAAACAATTCTCTTTAATTTCTTTGGTGTTCATTGCTGTTTATTTTATTGATCATTTGTGACTAATAAAATTTTGTCCAGTGGGATTACTTTAATATAAAACATCAAACACCATTATTGGTAATTCAGTGAATAAGTCCATTTCTAGGAAAACCAATTGTTTATTATGCAAACCAATTATTACATGGTGCACCTGAGAAACTACTTTTGTTCAATGAAAGCAACTGCAGATGAACTTGCGTCAGTGGGAGGAAAAACATTTGTACCTACTGTTTGTTTAAACGCCAGCATTGAAGCCAAGCCTGCCATTTTTTTCCCCATAAGTAGTTCTGGAATGGAACACAGGGCTCTGAGTATTCTAGAGAAGCAACTCTACAGCTGAGCTACATACCCAGCCTGCATGCCAACCCTTGAAATCCTTATGGTTAATATATGAGGTATAATTTTACATATTTAAAATTTAATAAATGTAGGTTCAGAATTATCAAATCACTTGCTGAGAATCAAACTACAAAAATAGTTGGAACTTGGAATTTGCCCTGAAACAAGAATCTGTGCGACCCACATCCCATCTTTGCCTACTCTGTCAACAACATTCATCTTCTAGAAGAACAACATGAGACCCCTTTAAGAGGCCCATGGGCTGCCAAGGATTCATCTTTCTGGGGGTTCATAGAATTCATTGGGGTAGAGGAATTAGGAGATAACTCACTGTGGTAGTTTGAATGAAAAAAAAAAGGGGCTCCATCATTTAAAGGATCTAGATACTTCATTCCCAGTTGAGTGCAACATTTGGGAAGGCTTAGGTGGTGTGATGTTTTTGGAGGAGGTATGCTACTGGAGTTATGCTTTGAGAGCTTAAAGCTTATAATACATTCCATTCCCTCTGTCTGCTTTGTGCTTGCAATAAAGGATCTGAGATCTTAGCATCTTGTTCCCAGGGCTTGCTGCCATGCTTCTCTGCCTTGACGGATGCTTATCCTTCTGGAACTATAAGTCAAAATAAATTCTACCTTCTGTGGGTTATCATGGTGATGGCATTTTATCAAAGAAACATAAAAGTAACTAATACAGTTACAATGCAGATGGTTCCTGGACCTGAGAGGGTTATTAAAAAAGAAATAGGGACAAGTTAATTTGATTCAAGTCCCTCGTTTTATATAGAGCAAAATTTGAGGATTTGGAAGATTGATGGAAAACTAATGACAACAATTTCACTTCTTAAAAACTATAACAAAACAGTATTTATACAGGTTAATATTTAAAAACTATAACAAAACAGTATTTATACAAGTTAATATTCATTTATTTCGTGGACCTCTCTTTTTTATGTTTATTTATTACTTCAGGTTACATCTCCATCACAGTTCCCTCTTTCCACCCTGCCCAATTCCACCCCCCTCGCCCTCTACCCCCATCCCTTCCATCCCACTCCTCTGGAGTGGGTTGCCCCTACATATCAGTCCCCCGCCCCAGTTCAGCAGTCCTATGAGGGCCAAGAGCCTCCTCATACACTGGAGGCCTACAAGGCAGCACCACTAGGGCAAAGTGTCTCATTGACAGGTAACAAAGTCTATGTTCATGTTCCCTTTGGTGCATTTGTTGTAGTATAGTTATCCTGTACTATATGCCTAAAATCTGATTATAAGTGAATAGATGCCACGTGCATCCTTCTGAGTCTGGGTTAGCTCACTCAGGATGAGCTTCTCTAGTTCCATCTATTTGGCTACAAATTACATGATTTTGTTGTTTCTGATGGCTGAGTAGTATTTCATTGAGTAGATGTACCACAGCTTTTTAATCCATTCCTTGGTTGAGGGACATCTGGGTTGTTTCCAGTTTCTAGCTTTTACAAATAAGGTTGCTAAGAACATAGATGAGTTTCTGTCCTTGTGGTTTGGTGAGGAATCATTTGGATGTATACCCAAAGTTGTATGGCTGGGTCTTCAGGTAGAGCTATTCATGGACCTCTCTTAAACTGTGAGCTTGCCACAGTGTAGGAGGCACACCCTTATTTCTTCCTCCTCCTTTAGTCCTCTCTCTAGCCTTCTTTTAAGCTAAACGGGTAGCCTTGTTACAGGATTTGTCTCACATGTTATGCTCTCTATGATAGTAACTATAACAGCTTTGCAGTTATTAGTAAAACATAAGTTGCTTAGCTTTATAATTTTTTAGATGACTGTAAAAAACATGTCACAAAACAAAACACAAATGGCCAAGATAGCACATTTCCAATTAAACTTGCAAATCCTATAAAAGGGTTCTCTAATGAGCATTACCTAGATGAATTTCAGGACAGAATTCAAAAGATATTTTATTAATTAATTTAATTATTTAATCAATAATTTAATTATTAATTTAAATAGTCACAGACTTTTTTGAAGAATTTAATGAGTTTAAAGAAGACATGAACAAATACTTCTTTACATGTTAACAGGTTAGCAATCAATGCCTGGACTATATCAAGAAATACAGTGATGAATGAAATGATAATGACAATTCAGGATTTGAAATCAGAATTCAGGAAAGAGTTAGAAACACTAAAAAGAACTAAAGCTTAAATGATGATGGAAATGAAAAGCTCAGTAATCTAAGTAAAACATCTAAGAAAAAGTCTTACAAGTAGAATAGACCCTACAAGTAGAACGGATTAAGTAGAAGATAGAGTACAAGAACTTGAAGTAGAGAAATTAGACAATTAGAAGGAAAAATATGAACAAAATTTTAGCAAGTAAAGAAACATGCAGGAAATGTGGGACATTTTGAAAAGACCAAATTTTCAAACTATAGTCATGAATGAGAGAGAAAAATCCTATGTGTATTGTAAAGCCAGATCTTTAAGAAGGCCATAAAAGAAAACTTCTCCTATTGAAAAATATTCATACAGATACAAGGAATATAGACAAAACCAATTAGACAAGACCAGAAAAGAAATTCTCTACAGAGCATCATAGATAATACACTAAATACATATTAAAAAGAACAAGTATTGAAAGATGCAAGAGAAAAACAAACAAACAAAAAACCAAAACAAAAAGTCATATAAAGGAAAACCTATGAGAATAACACTTACTTTCTCAATGGACACTTTGAAAGCCAGAAGAGCCTGGGATGATGCATTCTAAGTTCTAAGCTACCTTGAGTGCCAAGGTCTATTAGTGTATCTAACAAAACTGCCTTCCATTGTGGATGGAGAAAGAAAAACTTCACATGATATAAACAGCATGAAAAACAATCAATCATATCCACTAAAACAGCCTCAAAGAGAATACTGGAAGCAATACTTCAAACTAAAGAAAGGAATAAACACAGGCAAGAAACTTTAGAGAAAAAACCAAAACAAATGAAGCTATAATTAATGAAATACAAAGTGCATATTAATGGCTTCAATTCTCCAACCAAATGACAGGCTAGCTAAATGAATTAAGAACTAATATCTATCTTTCTGTTGCCTACAAGAAACTCACTTTAACTTTAAACATAGGCACCGCCTCAAAGTAAAAGGGAAGAAAAAATATTCTAAGTAAACAGGATCAAGAGGAAAGAAGGAGTTGCTATCCAAATATATAACAAGATAGACATCAAATAAAACATAATCCGAAGAGGCCTAAGAGGATGCTATTCAACCAAGGGATCAAATAATCAAGAAAATATTACAATACTATACATATACCACTAAACCCATTTCCTAACATAAATAATAATAAATAAATAAATATATAAATAAATAAATAGTATTTCTATAATTAAAGACACAGATTAATGCCAATCCAAAAACAGATGATTTCAACACCCCTTTTATCAGATAGCTTATCTATACAAAAAGTAATCAGTGAAATTTCAAAATTAAGTGACATTTTACATCAACTGGACCTAACATATTACACACACACACACACACAATACATTCTACTCAGCAATCCATGGATACTTTTATGACAAAAAAACAAACTTAAACCAATGTAAAAGAACTGAAATAATTCCTTGCACCCCATTCAAACATCACACAAGACAGAAATGAGCAAACGAATTTCTAATAAGTGCATAAACTCATGTAGATTTAACATCTCATTACTGAATGGTAAATATCTGAAAAACAAGAAAACAATAAAAGAATCATGGAATTGAATGAAAATGCAACAATACAACAAAATACCTGGGACACAGTTAAAGTACAGAGGAAAAGTTTTTATCTCTAAGGCCTACACTAAAAAACTTAATGACGTAATTTAAAAATTTTGGAAAGCAAGAATAAAGACTAAATTCAGTAGATGGCAGGCAATAATAAAAGAAAAGCAGAAATTAATAAAATATAAGCAAAGAAAATAATGCAAAGACTCAATATGTCTAAGATCTGGTTCTTTGAGAAAATATGTAAGACTGAGAAGACAAACAAGATGGACAAATCTTTGGCTCAACTAAAGAAGAGAAAGACAAGATACAAAGTAACATAATCTAAAATTAACAGGAAACACTTTAACAGACACCAAAGACATTCACAGAAGAATCACTAAACCTTTGTCAGAGAAACGGCTTGCAGTAGATGGTAATTAACAGAGTGAGACATAACTGGATATTATTTTTTTGTTATTGGTTTTTTGTTTCCTTCTTAATTTCTCTTTTTGGTTTGTTTGTTTTGACTTCTGCCTTAGTACTCAGCCATTTGCTGGATGTCTTTATCAAACTTTCCCCTCAAGGCTCGGGGATCTATGTGGAAGAGGAGATAGAAAGACTGAAAGATAAGAGACAGGGTTGGAGGATGACTACAGTGTAACAGCGTCTCCCAGACACAACAGGTCTGATGCACATATGATCTAACAGGGTGCGACAGCACGCACAAAACCTGCATAAGTTTAAACCAGATGATATCCCAGCATGGAGAAGGGGCAGGAAACACAAAGTCCTAGCACTAACCAGGGAGCTATTTGTAATTTATACCTGCTGGGAATGGGAAAATCAGGTTTTTCTAAAGGAATATCAACACTCAATGCTGAGGAGTAGTTGGCTAACACAAAACAACAACAACAACAATAATAATAAAAGAAGTAACCGAATAACTGTTATTATTAGTGGTATTTCTGTATTTCTGTCTTGGTTTCTTTTGCTTTTTGTTGGGGGGTATTGTTTTGACTTTTGTTTTATTCTATTTTTGGAGACAGGGAAAAGAAGAAGGAAAAGAGGAAGGAAAAAGAAGAGAGAGAGCTAGAGATAGCAGGCATAAAATAGCATGGGCAAGGTAAGGATGTAGGTAGAATCTTATGGGAGTTGGGAGAAGGGAAATAATGTGATCAAAATATATTGTCTATAAAGAAACTTGCTTTATTAAAAAATTAAAAAGAATGCATGATGAGGAGCAGCCAGTGAGCATTGCTCCTCTGTGGCCTCTGATTCATGTCGTGTCTTCAGGTCCCTTCCACGACTTCCCTGAACGATGGATTTCAGGTTAAAAGTGGAAACAAACTCTTTTCTTCCCATGTTGCTCCTGGTCTTACTTATCATCAGCCTCCCAAACTGATTGTACTGAAGCTCACAATGCCTGACTTTTCTACAACATCAAAACCAATGACTCATATCTGTTAACCTGTTCTCTGAATCTGAAACAGTGATTTCTCTTTTTATGTGATAACTTGTATTTACAAAAATATGTACATAGAAACAATTCTCCATTGAAAGTTTATGTTTGGAATGAATTGACAGAGTGAGAAAAGAAAGCAAATAGTTTTTTTTAAAAAAATGCCAAGCTCCAAGGTTTCACCAAAAACAATGAAAAACAAACATTGATAGGGTTTATTACAAAGAAGAACTCATGCTTATGGATTTGAAAGAGCAGTCAGACATTACATTCTATCAAAAGAGGAAACTTACAAAGAGTTATAGGCTACTGGTTATCACGGAAGTGATAGAAGATACACATTTACTTCCATGTCTATCAGAAAGTTGAGCTATTTATTCTAAAAGCAGCCTTTGACTCTAAAACACACTAAAAGCTAGGCATGATCTTAAGTATTTTATAGATACTGATACTATTAAAATTGCCTTATAAAGGCAAGAAAATTGATGCCCAGGAGTGATGTATGACTTCATTCAGTGTGGCTTGGCTAGTACAAGGCAGACTCAGAGGTTGAAGGATTCCAAGAACTATGTTCTTAGCTATCTGAATCTCAAGTAGATAGACTGAAAGAGATTACAAATGCCATGGTTGGTGAATGAGAAGAATAAGCTTAAAAGACTAGAAAAGTAAAAATAATATAGATTTAATGCTTACCTATGTCTTCAGAAAATAGAAGTAGAAACACATTCATCCCTTAAATTTCAAGATGTTTTATTCAAGCCAGGTGTGTTAGTTAGGACTTCAGGTTGAAAGCAGAAACAAACTTGCAATATACTTGCAATCCCAATACTCAGGAGGCTCAGACAGAAGATTATCAACTTTGAGATGAGCCTGGGTTACACACTTGAGAATCTGTCTCATTTTTAAAAAATGTTATTTTATAGTTGAAAACACCTACTTAAAATATTAACTCAATCCAAATGCATATATTGAATGCATAGATCTCTATCACATAAGCTTGGCTAAGTTTATTCACAAAATAATTACAAACATATTATTTGAGTTTACTTTTAAATTTTTTCAATTTCTGTTATCACTGGAGCTTCAAGCTGCTGTATTGTGATCTACCATTCTTAGTTTTATCAATTAATAAGAAGGTAGTGAGAACCAGAAAAGGAGAAACTATTATAGGAAAGCCATCAGCATGTTTTGAATTTTAAGTCCTTCACTGTGCTGAGCTCATGAAAAAACACTAATTTTGATTCTTTCAACAGCACTTCTAGGGTTCGTTGGGTACTGGGAAAAGGGACAGTGAGTAAGAAAAGACATGGGTTTCAAGTAGGCTGCACTATAGATGAAGTGAGATAGTGTTAAAATTTAAGTTTCAAAATGTACAGCAATCTCTTTGGGCATCTAAATTCATGTGGTCCCATCTCTAGGTCATTAGGGGTCACTATTAATACCTATCTCACAGAACTAGTATGTAGAAGACACATGTTAAGAAAGGGCTATGTTTAGAACTGTGCCTGGTAGGTTACAAACTTTTTGTCCATGCAGGCTGCCATGCTGAAATCTGTCATAGATTCTGTCAGTGTAGGGTGAGATGGAAGATGAAGACATTGGCTGTGTAGGGTTGAGAAGAAAGTCCTAGAGAGGAGGAGATGGGTAGGAAGCTTACCTGGATGATAGGTGATAAGAGGGTCATGGCAAGGTAGAAATGGAAACGCAGGAACACAGGCCAGAGACCAGAGACCCATGAGACACCTAGCGAATGTTCCCAGCGAGGAATGGCTGTATGTTGCAGTGTGAGTGAGTTCTCTAGATGGACAGATTCTTAGAATCAGTCTGGCTTCTACACATTATTCCAAAAGCTTGTCCTGAAAGCTGAAGCAATGCTTTCCTTTTAGTAGGAAGTTCTGAAGAAGGACTGCAGACAGTCCTTCTGGGCAAAGGTGGCACAGGACTAACCCAAGGCAGAGATGTTTCTGATTCTTCCATACACAGTCCAACGTTGATTACTTATGACTGTATATACTAAGATATGTTTTGTCCCTGTGTGATCTCTCCTGAAAAACTAGGTCATCTAGCCTACTGTACACCTAGGCCCTGTGTCATAGCCTGTTCGAGAGTAGGCTACACATCTGTACTATGTATTATTATATTGTATACCGGAGCACACAGCAACACAGCAGTATATGTGCTTCTAAACACAGGGAAGGTGAAGTAAATTTCAGCTCCATTATAAGTTTAAAGAACTATCCTTATATAAGTGTAACTTAGTTAACTGTAATTGTCAGTGTGGCATAGCCTCCAGTCACCTGAGAAGTCAGTCTCAATAAGAGATTGTTCAGGTCTGACGGGTCGGTGGGCGGTACCGTTCCCTGGGAAGGTGGTTCTAGATTGTGTAAGAAAGCTAGCTAAGCAAAAGCTTGTGAGGGAGCCCCTGTGGTTTCCACTTCAAATTCCTGTTTGAGTTGCTTTCTTGAGTGTGCCCAGTGATAGCCTGTGACCTGGAACTGCAAGCCATAAGTCAACCCTCCCTTAAGCTGCTTTAGTCAGAATAGTTTATCAAAGCAACCGAAGGAAATCAGAACAGCGTGGCTTACCATGGTCCAAGATATTGCTGGGCAACAGGGTCGGTAGTGTCTATTGATGTCGAATTTTCATTTGACGGATCTGTTCCTTAACAGATACTTCCAGGGGCTGAGGAGATGGTTTGGTTGGTGAAGTGCTCGTTACACAAGCCTGAGGACCTATGTCCTCCACATCTATGTAAAAGGCCTGGAGGACCGGCAAGCCCATGCAATATTAGTGCCAGGGAAGAGGAGACAGGAAGAATCCCAGAGCTCCCTAGCCAGTCAGCCTACCTGAACCAGTGGGTTCTGGTTTGGGTGAGCAACCTGCTCAAAAATAACATGGAGGGAGATTGAGGGAGAAACTACACATCTACCTCTGGCTTTTGAAGGTAAGTGTAATTACATATGCACACGTGTGTACACATGTAGGGGTATTAGTAGATACCAAAAGCTTTCAAAATACATGTTATTTCATATAACATGTTATGCACACATCATGTCATAACATACGTATATTAGTATATTCAAATCATCTTACATACTCATGGTATCGGCAACATAATCCACTCATTAAACCAAAATGTTGGCTACAAATACACTATTGTTGCCTGTGTAGCTCTTGGGTTTAAGATCTTTCTGCTCATTCACCGAAGAGGGTGGAAGGGTGGGACAGGAAGGGGGAGTAGGGAAGGGATTGTGACTGAGATGTAACTTGAAGAAATAAAAAAAATAAAGTATAAAAAAAATGAAGAGGAACTTCAAGTAAAAAAAAAAAAAAAAAGAAAACCTGCTATTTTGTGTCTTTCACCCCAACTTCCTTCCCCTCCCACGGAGTTACTCTGATAACCACTATTTATTTTCTATTATCTTTATATTTGACTTCCTTAAAAATACTTAAATTCAAAATGAAAAATCTACCAAAGCTTTAAATCGAAGAAGAAATATTGTTAGGCTCCGTTTCAGAATAATTTTGAGCACCCATTTAATTATTTAGCAAACTTGTACCATGCCAGAAACAGTTCTAAACATTTCATGAATGTTAATAAGTGGAAGTTGGATAAGGGGAGATATTAAATAAAATACAAATTTCCCCACTGAACAGATGCATCTGTGGTTCTGAAAGCTTTTATATACTCACATAAAAAAAGCAAACCCTTCACTTTGAGAACTTTCTGCTTCTTTGAGATTTTCCATATCCCATCCTTTGTATTTGAGAATAATTTTTTTTCAGAAGATCTTTGGTGATAAAATGTTTTACACTATCTCAGATGTTGGATTTGTAAGTAATGATTTGTCAAAAGGAAAAGGTATGGATAGAAAAGATGTGCATGGAGCAGAAAAGGATCTTTGTCCATGTATATATGTAGTTCTCCTGCATCTTTGAGGGGGACCAGGCAGTCAGAAGATTTGCTTCACATTTTTCTAGGGAGGGAGTGGTGTGTGTCTTGGCCGTTCTGAGAACAGAGCAGAGCTGAGTGAAGGGTGATAAAGTGCCATGCTGACTTGCAGTTATGGCTCTCAACAGTGTCTCTTAGCATTCATGACTTGGGAGATGCAGTGGGAATCCATGGAGATGGTTTCACTGCCATAAAAATAGAGAGTTGCTGATGGGATCCTAGAGACACGGTAATGCAAGTACTATGACTCCATGCTGATTTCTGAAAGTGAATAACCTAGTTATAATGACAGAAGTTGTAAACACATTTTCACATGGAAATACATGGCATGGCATTAACAAATTCTCCATTCCTCAATAACAAAGATGTTGTGTGAAAGGGGAGGCATTTTGTTCATGTAGTATAGATACAGATAATAGATATACAGACTATATCTATATATAGATAATATTATGTGTATAATATTACAGTGTTTATATATACATTGTATAAATACATATTACAAGGAATATATATGTATTTAAGGGTTATATAGTTAAATATCCTAATTCTTTGAAAAAAATCAGTAATTTTAAAAGTAAGACAAATTATAGTTCTCTTCTATACTTCTTCATTTCTTTGCCCTAATATTATTATTGTTATGTCCAGTATATATATAAAGCATTTCTTAGAGTGTGTTTATATACATATTTTAAGGATTTTATATTTCTTGTAATATACATATTATATACACATATATGTATATATGTTTACATATTACGAGTTTGCTGTTTCTGAAAATAACATCACAGTTAATGATACAACTGATGGAAGTTTTGACTGAAATTAGTCTGTATTTGAGCCTGCTGAACTGACAAGGCCCTACGTGGCTCTTCCCCAGCATGGTGCGTTGTCTAATGACTTCCATTATGCCTTTAGTGTAGTCCAGATCCACGAGGCTTACACACTTCTTCAACTCACATGTAGGGCATTATATTCACTTCATTGGAAAAGTCAGTGCAGCTCGTTTATTCCTGAGTTTCTTTGAGCAGAATAAAGATGTTTCATAGAATATCTGCTATAAAAATAGGGCTTACAGTATGACAACGAGTCAAAGTAAAACTGTTCTCAAACCATGCAGTTCCTTATGCTGTGGTGAATTGGGAATCAAGTTCATTTCTTGATTTGACTTTAATGTTTCCAAGCAGAAACCATGTTAGTTCACACGCTGTAGAAAATGGAAGATGAAGCATGCCAGAAGCAAGAAGACCCTTGTGCCTGTGTTTACACAAGAGCCTGGCATTAGAGTGCACAGGGTTTCTTTCGGCAGGTGCAGACCACAGTCCTAGACAAGATGTTTTTTGGCATTTTGTGTTGGTAATTTCTGAAAACACACTTTCAGCATTGGGTCCCATGGCAGATGCTTATCTTGAAACCCAGTCAAAGGCAGTCTCAGGAAGTGATGTACTGCTGCACATCATATATATTAGAGGCAAGGTGTTATAAAATAATTTGGTAAGCATTGATATGTAATATATAACTTTGTAAAGTTTAATGTCACACTGTCCAGCATTTCAAAATAGCTAATAGCCTAATTCTCTTTAAAATTCAGTATTTTAAAAAGTTAGACAAATATTAAATCTCTTTTTTAGTCCCTCATTTCTTTGATCTAATCTTTCTATTGTTATATACAGTAAATCTACAGTGCATTTTCTAAGATGTCTTTTATATATGTTCAAAGCAGACTATGTAGACTCCTTTCAGTCAGCCTGCCTCTATGTAGCACTGAACAATACGCTGCTAGACTATTTGACTAGTTCAAATATTTGTTATTTGTCAAAACGTTCTCAGCAGTCTGTATCAAAATGTTTTTCAGCTCAGACATGGCCCCTGTTGGCAAACTGGTCAAATTATGTTACTAATCCATTGACAAGTGATATTCTTTGAATATTGAAAAAATTGAAACATTTATTAAAATAATTTTTTCAGGAAAATGAAAAATATGTGTATCTGCGATAAGCTAGGAAAAACAGACAAACAGAGACTGAACTTTTATCTCATTAACTTCCCACCAGTAAACTAAGATAAATTCTTGCTTTATAACTCTGGTGGGTGTTTCTGAACAGGTTGTTGGCAGGTACTATCTTAGTAACATGTAAAACTACTTCATTCACACTCATGGAGTCCTGAATATGAATGCAAATTTCCTATTACTTGATACCATTATTAGAGATACCCAGTTTTTAAATAATGATCATAGGTGGTGCATATAGATCCCTAGACCATTTACTGCTAATTAATTAAACTGCTATAGCTGTTTAATTAAAACAATAATTTCAATGGGTAAAATAGAAAACATAGAAAAGTTTAAATCAAAACTAGTTAATACCTATGTTATAATTTATCTATTAGAGTTAATCCTGCATAGCTGATGTTGTAGTGATCAATAATTACTTTTTAATCTTTGTTTATTAATGCTCTGGAGGGCATTTTCTGATTACTAAAACATAATTATAAATAGTTCACTCAAAAGATTTTTTAGACAATAATATTTAAGCCTATTTTGAATTCTACATATATAACTAGATAATTATCAAGTGTAGAATTTTTTGACTATTATGACTACTTACTGGATATCTGGTATATTAACAGTATCTTTAAAATATTCATTGTGCTATTTGTGGGCACTATAAAAAATGTTGGTGCTAATTTTGTAATAATCTACTTAATAACTCTCCACCAAGGACAATACCTAATAAACATTGCTAGTTTGTTCCAGTGTGTTCTCTCAGGACCTGGCATATGTGGTATAAAGGACAGAATGAAGGGATTTAAACTGATTAACAGGGATTTCTCTTTCCAAATCAGAGTCTAGTAGTGTGGGCTGCCTGGATCTTTTCTGAATAGAGGAGATGATGGCCTCTTTCTCTCAAATGTTTTTATATTCCCAATGAACAAGGGGTTATCAGTCTCTCCCCCCTCCCTTTTTTTGGTGGAGAGATTTAGGCATCAGAGACTTGAACTTTTGTACAAGT
Source organism: Lophiomys imhausi (assembly GCA_907164525.1). NCBI lineage: Eukaryota > Metazoa > Chordata > Mammalia > Rodentia > Muridae > Lophiomys > Lophiomys imhausi. Next base: position 5,131,810 of record CAJQZJ010033126.1, on the reverse strand, counting down.
GAATAGTAAAACTGATTTCACACCTGGAGTCTAGCATCCAATCATTGTATTGTTACAATGTCTCTTAAAATCACAAGGCTTGTTCTTGCCATACATCTCCAGAATGTGTTGTTGAGTCAAGGAAAATAAACATTTTCCAGGGTGGCTGTGAATTTCCAGGGCTAGAATTGAGAGCGTATACACAAAGTATTTCACAATCAATGTTTTATTTTACTGTAGAATTTGATATTCATGGAGTATTATTTTCTTTGTTCTTTCCTCTTTTATTTAAAAAGCAATTTATGATTATAATTATTTTTATAAACTGGGCCCTTCAATTATGTCAATCAGCAGTTGGTTATATGGTTCAAATGATTCACATGACTCAGTTTTTGAAGGATGGTTGAGGGTCCTTGGGAAGATGCCCATCAAAGGGAAAAATGGCAAATTTTCACAAATGAGAATAACAAGTTTTCTGATATGTTGTAATAAAATAACATGGCTGTTTTCAATAAAGCCATAATTATTATAAAACTATCACATCCTAGAACTTACAACCTTGTAACACTTAAGACTACACAAATGAAATGATATATAGAAGAAAATGTTGTATGCCAATGAACAGAATTAAATTAGTAAATAGCCTCAGTCACAAACTCAAGGTCCTAAAATTTCACTTGTGATCTCAAGGAAAAAACCTTTTTATCAAGCTTATCACCTCTGTTCTGAGACCCATCAGTTGTTAAATATTTTCAATGTTATCCTATATATGACAACACTTGTCTTAATGAGAAGCTCTCACTTCATCACTGTGGTATTTGAGAATATTTTTTGGGCAGTTCTCTTTGGGTATCTCTGGGCAGTGGTTCTCAACCTATGAGTCACAACCCCAACAGAGGTCACATATCGGACATTCTAAATATCAGATATTTACATTAAAATTAATAAAAATAGCAAAATTACAGTTATGAATTAACAATAAAGTAATTTTATGGTGTGTGGGGGATCACCAGACATAAAGAACTGTGTTGAAGGGTCACAACATTTGGAAGGTTGAGAACCACTGGTCTATATTAAAGCAGCCTACAGTGAATCTTTAACTAAGTAAGCTAATGGGAAAATATTATCAATTGACATATATCTAAGAGCACAGAGATAATATGCTTGGATGAAGTAGAGTTTTCTGTGGTTCTTAAAAATCAAAGTTCTGAAAATCCAAGGTTTTGTAATTATATTATTCCACACATATTATTACCACTATTTTAACAAAATAATTTTATTCATTAGTGTAGACACTGATAGGTTTCCCATGTTCAAATAATTAACCTTCCACTTATTCTTATGCAAACAACTTGAATTAAATTCATTCATTTGGTCATATACACGCAATACATCAAAGTGGTGGTAAGGGGTATGCTGGAAAGAAAACACCTGTTGAGAAGAAACATGTTTCAGTGGTATTAGGAAGATTCAGGGTCATAATGACTAAAATTATATATATATATATATGCATATATGTTTATTTATTTATATTATATAATATGTATATATGGAGAGAGAGAGAGACATACAGAGAGGGAGAAAGAGGGAGAGGAAGAGAGAGAGACAGAGAAGGAGAGAGAGGGAGAGGAAGAAATAGCTGGAGGAAGAGGATGAGTGTTGCATAGCTATTTCCTCTAAATCAAAACATGTATACTTCTGGAGGGAGAAAGGGAACATAAAGTCTCAGAGAGCTAATGAAACATATGGCCCAGGAAGTAATGGAGACATGAGAATCTCAGGAAGTTCCTGAAAGTTAGGAGATTCACATGGCCCCTCTTTTAATTGTTATGAACAATAATAATTGAAGGTGGAGAGGAAACTTTTGATTGTTGAGCTGTCTGTAGGTTGTGCAAAGAGCAATAACGTTCACAAATCTCCCATGCCAGGCGTTAATGTTCACATATCTCCCATGCCAGGCGTTAATGTTCACAAATCTCCCATGCCAGGTATTAATGTTCACAAATCTCCTATGCAAGCATGTTTGTTTGTTTGTTTGCTTGCTTGCTTTTGGTAATGATGCCTGTTAACACCTTCCCAAGAAAAGTTACTCACCATCACAATTGGGCTTTCATTTTGTGTCTTGGTGTGTCCATACTCTAGCTTGCTTATATGGGAGAAAAGAGAGTGCTTTATCTATCTTTCTGTGCAAGGCTTATTTTGCTCAGCATGATGTGGGTTTAACATTTTCGCTTAAAGAACATACATGAAGAGAAAAATGGATGCAACATTTCCTGTCTTTAAACCCAGATATGATACTAAACAAACTCATAGCATGGTTTCATGCTGCAACAATGGAGCATAAACCCCGAAGGCTCCTATCCTTGCGGTTTTAAGGCTCCTATCATTGCGATTTTATTACCTCATTCTCCGGAATCTTATCTGATAATCATTATCACATGGATGAGACAGACTCTCCAAGGCCCTTTTCCAGTTTGGCAATACTTCTCAATCAGTGTTGATTTGGGATTACTAGGGATTTGATTTTAGAGCCTAGTGCAAGCAGGGTAGGCAGGCACTGCATCATTAATATGCACAACTAACCCTTATTATTTTTTTTTACATTTATTTATTACTTCAGGTTATATCTCCATCACAGTGTCCTCCCCCCCCAGTCCCATCCTCCAACCCTCTACCCCATATCCCTCCATCCCACTCCTCTGGAGTGGAGTGTCCTTAAATAACAGTCCCCCGCCCCAGTTCAGCAGTCATATGAGGGCCAAGAGTCTCCTCATACACTGGAGGCCTACAAGGCAGCCCCACTAGGGCAAAGTGTCTCATTGACAGGAAAAAAGTCTATGTTTATGTTCCCTTAGGTGCATTGGTTATAGTATAGTTATCCTGTACTATATGGCTAAAATCCAACTATAAGTGAATAGATGCCATGTGCATCCTTCTGAGTCTGGGCTAACTCACTCAGGATGAGCTTCTCTAGCTCCATGCATTTGGCCTCACATTGCATGATTTCTTTGTTTCTGATAGCTGAGTAGTATTCCATCATGTAGATGTACCTCAGTTTTTTTAATCCATTCTTCGGTTGAGGGACATCTGGGTTGTTTCCCATTTCTAGCTATTACAAATAAGGCTTCTATGAACATAGATGAGGAAACTTTCTTGTGATTCCGTGAGGAATCATTTGGATGTATACCCAGAAGTGGTATGGCTGTGTCCCGAGGCAGAGATATTCCAAGTTTTCTAAGATATCACCAGACTGACCTCCATAGTGGTTGCACAAGCCTCCACTCCCACCAGCAATGGAGGAGAGTTCCCCTTTCTCCACAACCTCTCCAGCATGTGCTATCATTTCAGCTTTTGATCTTAGCCATTCTTACAGGTGTGAGATGGAAATCTCAGAGTCGTCTTGATTGCATTTCTCTGATGATTAAGGATGCTGAGCATTTCTTCAAGTGTCTCTCAGCCATTAGGGATTCCTCCTTTGTGAATTCTCTGTTTAGCTCTGTTCCCCAATTTTTTGATTGGATTATTTGGTCTCTTGGCATTTAATTTCTTGGTTATTTATATATTTTGGATATTAGCCCTCTGTCAGATGAAGAAATTGAAGAAGCCATTAGAAGATGGAAATATTTCCCATGCTTATGGATCATTAAGATCAACACAATAAAAATGGCCATCCTACCAAAAGAAATATACAGATTCAATGCAATTCCTATCAAAATACCACCACAATTCTTTATAGACCTGGAAAAAGCAATTCTCAACTTCATATGGAATAAAAAATAACCCAGAATAGTTAAATAAATCCTGTACATTAAAAAAAAATCTGGAGGTATCACCATCCCTGATTTCAAGCTGTAATACAGAACAATAGTAATAAAAAACAGCATGGTACTGGTATAGAAACAGACCAGTGGATCAATGGAATTGAATTGGAGACCCAGAAATGAACCCACACACCTATGGTCACTTAATTTTTGACAAAGAAGCCAAAACCATACAATGGAAAAAGGACAGCATCTTCAACAAATGGTGCTGTTCCAATTGGATGTTGACATGTAAAAGAATGAAATTAGACCCATACTTATCACCTTGTACAAAACTTAAGTCCAAGTGGATCAGATATAAGGCCAGACACACTAAATCTACTAGAAGAGAAAGTGAGGGAAAACCCTCGAACTCATCAGCACAGGTGACAAGTTCCTAAACAGAACACCAACAGCTCAGGATCTAAGTCCAACAATCAATAAATGGGACCTCATGAAACTGAAAAGCTTCTGTAAGGCAAAAGACACTGTCATTGGAACAGAACGGCAGCCTACAGACTGGGAAAAAAATCTTCACCAACCCCACCTCTGACAGAGGGCTAATATAAAAAATTTACAAAGAACTCAAGAAATTAAATGCCAAGAAACCAAATAATCCAATCAAAAAATGGGGAACAGAGCTGAACAGTGACTTCACAAAGTAGGAAACCCTAAGGGCTGAGTGACACTTGAAGAAACTAGCCCTTAATTTGTCTTTTATTTTGAGACAAGGTCTCACTAAGTTGTCCAGGATAGGTAGGACATGTTCTGTGGCTTACCTTAGATTTTTAATTGTTTTATTCTGTCTCATGAACGGCAAGATTACAGGTATATGTACATTTTTTGTTGACCACATTTTTAAGACAGTTGTTTCTGGTACCAAAAGCTAAGAATTATGCTAAATTATTACACTAGACAGTCCTCATAAATATAGAATTACCTCATCCCAAATGTCAGCTGGAGTGAGAATAGGAGCCTTTCTCTACAGACTCAGTATAGAATCACTGAAATGGTGTTTGTGGCTGTCCAAACAGACAGAACATTTACCAGTTTGAAACAATCTGTCTATCTGTATTGTTCTTCCTGGAGCATATGCTAATATTGATGCAGAATGGACTTTCCTACAGAACTCAGCCCTTACCATAGTATATTATAGAAATTGCTTTGGGAGGTAATGAAACACAAAGAACTATAAAAGCATCTTCAATAAAATTCTAACAAGATTTCACACATTGTAATTGAAGACAAGATGGTGACAATATTGCTTCCAAATATAACAGAATATTCCCACTCATTAAATTAACTTCTTTTGTAGGGTAAGTGATGATGGTGACTGTCATTGTCCATCCTGCACTGTGAATTTAAGTTTCATTTGACTACGAGGAAAACACAGAACTATAGGGTATCTTTTTTCCTTTTGATTCCACTCCATCAAACACACATCTAAAGACTAAGTTATATTAGCAATGACAAGCTATCAGGAAGATTTCTTCTAAGGATATTTGTCAAATTTGAGAATGTGATGGGACAGTCTTGAAAATTCTTCTGAGTTTCCTTAATTTATATTTTCAACTACACATAATTTCATTTTTTTAGCCTTTCTAAAATGTTCATCTCTAGTACAACATGCTCATAAGATCAGTAAGCCAGGTAGGAGCCATGATGTAATCATGTGAAACCCATGTGATCTGTAGATAAAGAATATGTCAGTGTCAGTGGGTCTTACAGTTAGTAGGTTGATTAGGTAATCAAGCTAATACCTGGACAAGCTGCCAGGGATATAACCAACATTCACAATGATAGAAAAGTCAATGTCCTCAATTCTCAGTTTATGTTTTGATAGATTCTTCACATATATTAGATATTCTCCACACCATTCACTCATGGATTATTCTACAAATAGTGTGCAAGCAATTAGAATATGGAAATCACTCAGGCCCCTGAGATCTGAAAAGACATATCACAACAATATACTTTTCTGTCCAGACACCAGTTGCACAAATATTAGCCCTGACTACTCCCTGAATATGATATGTGGCCATGACTCAGGAACTTTTCACCTAAATCTGATGTGGTATATATCTACCAAGATTATATCCTGCAAAGATCCCATGGCATGCAATTGTTCCCATCATTTGTACAACTCCAAGATATGCCTACTTGTAAACTAAGCTGCATTTCAAAAGTGTAGTGGAAGTCCCTGGCAGAGAACTGCAAGCTTGCTCCTTGTGCTGGATCTCCCTTGGACTTAATGTCATTAAAATTCTTCTGTGGTGTATCCTACTATTTTAATACTCTTCCAACGTGGGTCAAGTGCACACTGCAGTATCTATCATCCTTCCAATTTCCATAAGCAAGAAAAACACATAAGCAAAGAACAGTAAATGTATAAAGAGAGACAGATGCCTGCAATAACAGGTTCCAAGGTTTGTGTCTTTGTCTTGGAAAATCTGTAAAGGGAGAGCACTCTAAATATTCAAGTGGTAAAATCTAGATCCTTAACATGCACACATTTCTCATTTCTCTGCCAGGATATAATCTTGGTAAATATATACCACATCAGATTTAGGTGAAAAGTTCCTGAGTCATGGCCACATATCATATTCAGGGAGTAGTCAGGGCTAATATTTGTGCAACCATCACTACTGATCCTAGTTCACTAGCAGAAACTGCAAGGTTTTTCTCTACTCTAGGAAAACAGGGTGGTTCTCTCTCATTCTGAAGTGCCCTGAAATTCATTTATATTTGATATGGCAAGGATCAGAACAACATGG
>CAJQZJ010033126.1:5112564-5125247 GCA_907164525.1 Lophiomys imhausi | reverse complement strand
TCAGAACAACATGGGTGACAAAGAACTCCATGTTGTTCTGATCCTTGTGTGGACTACAGAATTACTGTCCACACATATTGGTTGGAATGGTGTCTTTAGAGATGATTCTTTGCCTTTATCACAGAGCAAGAGAGGGTACAAGTTGGCTTGTTGTTAGGGTTTACACGTACTGCCTGTCATTCACATTGGAATAGGATGGTGCTTCACATATGTATACTATCAAGTGTTAAAGTTGCTCTGATGTTTGATTTTGATAAAATTTCATGCTTTTATCTGAAGAACTCAGTACTGAGGCTCCCTCTGACTGTTCACTTGCCCAAGGCTCTGTCTAATTATACATACTGAACTACCCTGTAGTACTCACATTGACACTCAGAGTCAAAGAGACAGAACAGAATAGCTGTTGGCAAAGACCAACAATTAATGCTCTAAATAAAATGAGAAATTACAAATTAAAAAGTACATACAATTTATCCAGTGTTTTCTAACTAAAGCTTGCAGGCAAGTTTTATGATTTTAACTTTTGAAATGTATATGTTTTTAATCTGTGGTTTCCTTTTATAAAAAATTCTAGTACAGTTATTCACAGGTTTGTTGTCCTTTTCCTTTTCCTTTTCCCTCCATATAACATTTTTATTGACTCTTTGGGAGTTCACATCATGCATCCAGTTCACAATCCCTTCCCAGTCCTTCCAAGTCCACTCTCCATTGGGACCTCTCCCCACCAAAAGAAGTAAAAAATAAAAATAAGAAAAAAAGTCCACTTTGTGTTAGCCTTATAATCATTGGAGCATGGTTCAATTCTTAGTGGCCTGCCCCTTAAATAGAACTCAGTCCTTCCCCTCCCATACCTCTATCAGAAGCTATCAATTTTGGAGAGCTACACTTTAGATCTCTGTCACTCTTTATAAGAAGTTCTCTTAGGTGGCTTCCTGTCTAGGCTGCTACTTTTTGGGGGGGGGGTTGGGGTGGGCAGCAGGGGGTGTCAAAGAATTCTTCCATGTCTCTCCCTCTTAACTGTGCATCTTCAGTCATCAATATCACAGCAAAGGCAACCTCCTATTCTTCACAGTCAGTGGGAGCATGGATCATGGGCACCCACAAGTTTTCTGGTGATAGCACAGACCACGTACAAAGCCCATTGGTGCAGTAGGACCCCTGACCCAGACAAGGTCCTCAGAGACTGCTTGGACCAGGGACATCAACATGGACTCAGGTGGCAAAGCAGGACACCCACATCGATGTGGTGGCCCTCTGTGGCAGCAAAGCCCATTTGCATCTACATGGCTTTAGTCTTCAGTATAGACCTGGAACATCTGCATGCCCCTTGGTGGTAACATGCCACAGAAATAATCTTGGCCCCAAGCAGGATGTGGCTGGCCAGGGTGCAGGCTGTTCTAGGCCAGGGCCTGCAGTGTACTTTAAATCATAGAATTATAGGCTTTTGAACAGAACTTAATGAATACATGGACAGATGAAATAACACAAAGAGAAAATTCTAAGTGATTTTGTACTTTTACACTGAAAACTTAGAAAAAAATACTTTAAAAAGTGAAATAGAATATGTTGCATCTTACTGCTTTTTAGATGCATTTATTCTTATTTTATATGTTATGGGTGTTGTGTCTGCATGTACATCTATGCATTATATCCATGCAATGCCTGTGGATCCAGAAGAAAGTGTTAGAATCTCTGGAAATGGAGATACAGATGGTGGTGAGCCACCACATTGGTGCAAGGCCCTGAGCCTGGGTCCTTGTGGAGGAGCAGGTAGAATTATTAACTTTTGGATCATCACTTAGCTCCAAGGTTGTTGTTTCTTACCATTTACTATTATAATAAAATAATACATTTGCAGAATGAGATTAAATGACCAAGGCCATTTATTTCAAACTTCTGATGGATGTGGCATCCACACGACATCCAATGTCAGCAGCTATTTACCTGTCACTCCTCTGCTCCAGTCTCTTAAACTGTCCTGCCACCAATTTTTTCTTCATCCTTCATAGATATTAATGGATAACTCCAAGCCATATACTTTCTGTCTTTCAAAATTAAAATGTGTTAACTTATTCCTACACTTGGTCACTGATGTGTTGCTTTTTACAAGAAAAGCAAACCTCTGATTTGTGCCATTTCCCAATTCCCATGGGAAAAAAAAATACTGACTTCGGCTAACACAGTGAAGTCTCTGAAAGTTGTATTGAGAAAGAAAAGCTGTATTTAATCTGTTTCCATTTCTTAAACAGTCCTTTGTTTTTGTTACTATAATGAGGATGTTCTATCATGGTCAGTCTCTGAATCTAAAATCTTCACTGCTACAATTAAATATCCCCACCCTAAGTCACCAGTTTCTGCAGTCTTGGGGGGGGGGGATTTTCTAGCAGCATTCCCTTTTTGCACTGTATCTTGAACCTTTCTAATACATGGCAACTATTTTTCTGAAACCTCCTAAGTAGTCAGCTGCATCAAGATGAAACTGAATACCAGCTTCTCAGTCACCAGCTGTCAAAAACTTATTGCAGTGAACAATAAAACACACTTTGTGCTTTATTTTTTTTCAGGCAAATGGTTGGAACTTGAAAATATCAACCTGAGTGAGGTAATACAGACCCAAAAAGACACACATCGTGTGTATTCATTCAAAAATGGATATTAGCCATATAGTACAGGATAACCATGCTACAATCAATAGACCCAAAGAAGCTAAGTAACTAAGTTACAAGGAGAGCTCAGGAGGATGCTTGAATCCCACTAAGAAGGGAAATTAAAATAGACATATGAAGCTGAGGGAGAGAGAGAACTTGGTGGGAGAGGAGGTGGGGAACAGGGCTGGGGAATCAGATGTGGGGAGAGGGGGATGAGGAGTGAGAGGGTTGAGAGGACTGAGAGAGAGAAGGGAAATTAGTGGGGGGCATCTCTGGGACAAGGTGGAGACTTGGGACAGGGAAGACTTCTGGGAGGTTATAGGGGTGACCCTAGCTGACACTCCTAGCAATGGAAGATACTGAGACTGAAGTGGCCACCTCCTGTAGCAAGGCAGGACTTCCAGTGGAGAGAGGGGGACACCAACCCACCCACGAAACCCTCAACCCAAAATCTGTCCTTCCTACAATATGTGCAGGGATAAAAGATGGAACAGAGATTGAGGGAAAGTCCAAACAATGACTGGCCCAACTTGAGACCCACCCCATAAGAGAGACCCAATCCCCCACACTATTAATGATTGCTATCCTTGCAGACAGGAAGCTAGCATAACTGCCTTATGAGAGACCTCATCCAGCAGATAATGGAAACAGATGCAGAGACCCACAACCAACATTAGGCTGAACACAAGGAGTCTTGTGGAAGAGTTAGGGAAGGACTGAGGGAGCTGGAGAGGTCAAAAACACCACAGGAAGTCCTACATAGTCAACTAACCTCAGCCCATGAGGGCTCATAGAGGCTGAACCACCAAGCAAATAACAGACATGGTCTGGCCCTAGGCCTTCACACATATGAAGTTGATGGGCTGTTTGCTCTTTAATTGTGTCCTCTAACAACTGGTGTGGGGGGCTGTCTCTGACTTAGACTCTGTTGTCTCCCTTTGGATCCCCTTTCCCTAGCAAGGCTGTCTTGTCTGGCTTCAGTGAAAGAGGTGGCACTTAGTCCTGGTACAACCTGATTTGCCAGGGCCTGTTGGTATTGGGAGGGGGAAGGAATGGGAAAAGTGAGTGGGAGGGTGGGACTGGAGATTAGGAGGGTGTGGGGCTGTGATTGGGATGTAAAATGAAAAATCAAATAAATTAATGAGAAAACAGTAGAAGGACAGTGTTGTCTGAATCAGTGGTGAGAACAACAACATGGTTTTCTCATGAAGTAAGGTGTCTTGACCCACGGCAGATTGGGCCTACTGTCGCTTAAGGGGCATTCTTATTATATACCAAGGAGAGCTGGACAGAGGAAGCACGAGTCTGTTCAGGGATGCATTGTGGATGCCAATCTGATGAGTGTTTTCAATGTGGTAGTAGTAAAGAAGGAGAGAAGGATATTCTTGAACTGACAGATACTACTGTGTGTCAGTGGTTGGGATCCTGAAGATGCTAGCTGAATCTGGATCTGTCTAAAGATGATACCTGCAAACATGTTGTCAGAAAAACCTTAGACAAAGAAGGTAAAAAGTGCAAGGCTAAACGGCAATATCCTGTAACCGAACTTTTAAATTATTATTTAACACTTATTTATTTATTACTAAATTCACTTATAACAAACACCAACAATTTTTTAACTATTAATCCTATAAATTTCTACAATCCTTTTAACCTATCCACTAAATCTATTGATAATTATAACAACTACTTTCATAACCTTTTAGAATGATACAGTCTCTGGGGCAGGTCCTCAGTTGTCAGGAACACAGTCTTTGTTGTAGATTCTTTAACACACTTAGCAGTCCTTCTTCTGGATCTCTCAGATGCAGGTTCGTCAGGGTAAGTTGGTTATTACAGTCTCACCTTAAATAAGGCTTCATGCTTTCTTCTCTGTGGGAGACCCCAGCCGTCGTCTGCAGGCCAACTTACTTCTTTTGAATTACTTCTTTTGAATTAGGAACTCAGCTACTTTGCCTCAGTCCTTAAAGCCAGGCACCGTTTCCTTTAGGCCACTGTTCGGACAGATCAAACCCCTGTAGGCAAAAGCTGAGCCACAGGGTTTAGTCCTTGGCCTTTTGGTGTCTTGCTCAGGCTTTCTTTGCTCACCAGCTTCTTTCTGCTTCAGGGAAATCTGGCCATCAAATGATGGCCAGCACTTTTTTCAGCAGGACTCTTGGAGCTCTCTAGCATCAGGGGCCTCTTCTTCTTCTGGGCTCCATGCACTGTCCTTAAATAGGAGGAACTCTGTTTCAGCTTAATTTGGGCTCCGCCCACTTAGCAGCTGAAAACAATGTCAGGCCAGATACTTTGTTTCTTCAAGTCTATTGAGTTTTTCCTGTTTTTCCTGACTTCAACCTTGTTTTTCAGTCTATTAAGTCTTTCCTGTTTTTGCTGACTTCATGTTGATAATGCTCTTCAGGCCCCGAATTAAGAGACAGTATCAGAAACTCCTATATATTTTCTAAATCTAATGTATCTAACCCCTACAGTATCCTATGACATGTCCTACGACACAAACGTCAACACATTCCTCTGAAGAAAAAAATGCAAGAAAAAAAAAAGAGCAACAAGTTGCAGAATATACTGATCTTTTGGCCAAGAGAATAAAAGATGTCAAAGAAAAATGGCAGGAACAGATTGCTGAGAGATGTAGGTTGAACTCACCAAGAGCCTCTGAAAGTCTGAATCTAGGTTACAAAAAAAAAAAAAAAAAAAGAAAGAAAGAAAAAGAGTAACAAATAGAGGCTGAAGAGATGGTTCACTGATCAAGAACACTTTTTCTTTCAGAGGATTTGTGTTTGATTCCCAACACAAAACTGGAGGTTTACAACCATCTGTTACTCCAGTTTCAGAGAGTCTAACAAGAGTTTCTTCTGGCCTCCATGGGCACCACACATACATGCTTGCAAGACACTCACTCACATAAAATAACAAATGATCAAACTTTGAATACAATGTGACCTACCAAGAGAGTTTAGTTGGGGGCAAATATGATTATAGTATACATATGCAAGCACAATTTGTTACTTTTTGTTTTAAGTGAAAAAGAAATAGATCACAGGGTATATAGTTCTGAAAGTGGTATGAAAAGTGGGTTAATGGGTACAGGCTCTGAGAATGTGTTGGGATCCTGAAGATGCTAGCTGAATCTGGATCTGTCTAAAGATGATACCTGCAAACATGTTGTCAGAAAAATCTTAGACAAAGAAGGTAAAAAGTGCAGGGCTAAAACGGCAATATCCTATGACATGTCCTACGACACAAACGTCAACACATTTCCACATTCCTCTGAAGAAAAAAAAATGCAAGAAAAAAAAAGAGCAACAAGTGATAATGTGTTTCTGGTTCTGTCCATGACACTCTGACTCAACATCTCAACATCAGCTAAGATACAAATACTGACAGCTGTCAGTTCCAGCTGCTGCACGCTGAGCCACTGTTTCTTGCTTCTGTGCCTACTCAACCATGATGAGCTAAACTCTGCGTGAGGTGAGCCAAAATATACCTCCTCTCCCTTATCTCTCTTTTATGCTACTTCTGTCAGTTGTTATCTTTCCTTTTTCTTTCTTTTCTTTTCCATTTACGGGTGTTTGGCTTGCGTGTATATTTGTACACTGCATATGTGCCTTGTGCTGGTGGAGGTCAGAAGAGGGCATCAGTTTTCTTGGAACTGAAGTTAAAGATGGTTGTGAGCCACCATCCTGGTGATGGAAATAGTATCTCTCAACTGCACAGCCACTACCCCAGCCCTGTTTAAGGGATTTCTGTCAGAGTAATAAGGAAAGTAATGTGAAATACATGATTTCACATAATTTAACCTTGAGTTCAACCTCTGTTTGTTGATGGATGAATGTCCTATTAGTGATCCAAAATGCCCAAAAGGTTAAAATAATCTTTTAACATGTTTCTGGTTTCTTCTTTGTAACTTCTGATAAATGGCTATAAGATATTTGCTTAAATTTACTAAATCACTCTTTACGCATGACTCTAAATTTAACCAATACAATTTTACATACTCTGAAAGTGGATGGCTTTAAAAAGGCTGTTAATAGACGTCTGAATAACTCTCCCAAGTGATCGTTCCATTCTTCATGCTGCAGAGATATGCTAGCAAATGTCAGTGCTGGGAACACTGACTTTAAGGTTGTTATACACTATTCCTTAACCAGGTCCACTCTTAGACATTAATGCAACATAAGATTTCTTTATAGTCTCCACTTTTATCACACTGTATAATATCTCTTGATCTAGGCCTGTCTTGAAGATTCTGTGACCAGTAGCTGGCAGGTCTTTAGAACTTATTCTTCAGCTCAAATATCTCTTCTGCAATTCAAAAAGTTTCAAACTAAACTTCTCACCACATGCCTCCATTTGAATATTCTACTGATATTTCCAAGGTCAGGTACAAGCTCAGTAGCCTTCTCCCACTCCAAATTGCTTACATTACTATTTCTCAATTTTGGCTATCTCAATGGATGACACACACTATCCTCCATCTAGTTGAGACACCATGTCTTTCTGAGTGTCTGCTTCCTGTTTTTCTCCCTCAGGAGTTATCTTGTTCACAGGTAGCACTCCCCAGAACAAATAGATGTTCTCATGATTTTCTGTGTACTGGCTTTTAAGGTAAGACAGAAGTGACCTGTGCATATCTTTTAGTATACAGCATGACTGAAGGGAACATGCAATGAGAAGGCATTACTTGAGCTTACGGATTCCAAAGGAGATTCCACAATGAGGGGAGAGCATAGCAGCAGGCAGCTGGACCAGGAAAGCTGAGAGATCACACCTCTTCCCACACATATGAAGCAGAGAGTGAGCTAGAAGTGGGGTTAGGCTATATATTTTCAGACTCCACCCCTAAGTGGTCTAACTCTCTCAGCAAGGCATCTTGTCCTGAAAGTTTCATCACCTTCCCAAGCACTACCATTAACCAGGGGTGAAATGTCCAAATACAGGAGTTGATAGAATTCTTTTCCCACTTATGCGACCACACTGTTTCTTTCTAAAATTTAACCAGTACATCTATTAGAGACAATGCTACAATTGAGTATTCATCAAGCTAACATGGTCAAATTTGGTACAGATTATACACAGTAATCGGGTTTCTCTTTGCTGCACCACGAATAAGCTTTGAATGGCTAATCCAGGATAAGTCACAACTTTCAAATACGCCAGATCCATGCCTGACTGCCTTGTCATTATTCTAGCTTTTGATTCCTTTTTCTTTCCAATTACATGCTTGAAGCACAAGACACTGAAGCACAATTCTTCTTCCTTAATAGCATAGTGGCTTCAAATTAGGTTCCTTAGCGTTTTAACTGAAATTCATATAGAAGGGGATTGGAAACGCTAATAGTTTGCTGGAAAAATCAAGTGGATCAAATATAATTTTATCCTGAAAAAAGTCGGACCGAAATATTTGCAGCAATTTAATGTTTACACTTTGTGGCTACTTTGCTAATTTTTTTCTCTAATACCTTAATGGATCCATTTGATGAGATACAAGCCCTGAGAATTGTGGGCATGATCTATAAATGACTAATTTCTCCAAAGAAAAACTAGGCTGTAGCAGAGTTTCATGTCAGGTAGGACTGCATGATATAAATGGGAACTTTTGGTCAGAAGGACAAATATTAAGCAGTTTTCTGTATGAATACTTCCACCAGTGTAGAGATATTAACACTACATAGGCACATTAATGTGGGGGATGTCCACTGAAGGAGACAGAAGGAGGGTATTATTATCTTCATTCACTAGACCTCCAAATAACAATGATGACAATGAAACACTCTGGGTCACCAGGAAGAGAGGCACTCAGAATAGCTGGCCCAGTACCTGGAACACTCTAGCACAGTGGTTCTCAATTTTCCAAATGCCATTATGCTTTAATACACTTCCTCATGTTGTAGTGGCACCCAGACATTAAATTATTTCATTGTTCCTTCATAACTATAATTTTTCTATATTATGAATCATAAATATATGATATGCGGGATATCTGATATGTGACCCCTCACGGGGTCATGAACAAGGTGACTGAAACCCACCATTCTAGCAGTTAACAAACTGAGTCTAGAATTCACACAAGTGAAAATAATTGTGGTGAGTGACAATTTATATATCTGGGCATCTCATTAGTTTGTTGACATTTGATCAAACATTTTTGAAAACTATTTTTGAGGGATTACCTCACGGCCTTTATTGCCAATTTTCACAAACACCCAACAGTATAAAATCATTTCTAATAACAGCTTTGACAGAATTTAATAAGGCACACAAGAAAATTCGTAATTTGCACAGGCTAATTTACACATGTGTAAATCTGAGAAGTAAATTTGGAAGATGTTATTTCTATTTTGTACTGCTCAGAGATAAAACGGGAAAAAGCATTTACCAACCAATATCTGAGCAGACAATTTTCACTTTCTCATTATTCCCAAAATATCTTTTATGAGCTTTCTTGTAGGAATGGTGCTTCATTTCCATGTGTTCCTATCATTTTATGTGTGTACCATGTTAACTTTTAGGACTTAAACTATTGTAATTAAATATAGTCAGTGATTATTTGGCTAAAGAATAGAGAGGAATGAGTCACACTTAGCCAAATGCTTGGGTTATTTCTTCAGGTATTTTCTTCTCAGTTTTTCAATGCACATCTTTCCCAGAGGTACCTGTTGGATTGCTGAGGTGTATTATGGAATTCCAATAAGCTCTAGTCTGTGCTTGGTTTGAAACTGGTTAATATTCTAGATTACAAAGCTAAATAGTATCATTCTTAATCTTTTTAGTTGTGTTAAGATTTGACTTAAAAACATGTAGAGCCAATAATTCTCACAAATGGGATTTGTATATCTTCCTAAATATAGTACCTTTTCTCCCTTAGGATTAACTAGATTTGAAAAAGATATTAGTACAAATCTCTTTTTAAGTGTAGTTCCGAATTTATATGACAGAATACTATTTTAAAGAATATTAATCAAATCCCTTGCTTCTCTTAACTGATGGGATTTCTTGATTAATTTTACCACAGGGGCCTTCTCTATTCTCTCCGGGAAATTAGATACAAGCACTCATTACACATTACTGATCTAGTGGTTAGTTTCTCATACAAGAGGGACTATGGAAACGGGTATTGATAGAGAACTAAACAGTTGAAGAAGGATTTTGTAAAATTCAGCTGAAACAAACAAACAAACAAAAAACCCACAAACAAACAGAAAGTGTTAGTATGGGGAGAAGAAAGGAATTTTGGGTGTGGATATGTGGAACTTTAGCCCCTCCTTCTCATTCACTCTGGGGCTGGAAGGAGTGATGGACAAAGATTCACAAGGCAGAGTCTCAGAATGCAGCCTTAAGAGTCAGCTCCAGAGCTCAGTAACAGAAAAGAAATGGGTAGAAACCCTGTGGTTTGTTCAATGTCCATTCAATGAGGCTTAAAGTTACTACTACTGTTACTGAATATATTGTGTCCCAAATTTTCTAAGGACATTATAAGTACTATTTCATCCTCTCCAGAATCCTATGACCCATATAATTATTTATATTTTATGGAAAGACAAATGGACAAACAAAAATTAAGATGCCCAAGGTCAGACTGTAACTAGTTATGGGTTAAGCTTGAATGGCATTACCCACCCATTAGAACTCAGATGCTACACTTGAGCAAGCACTCTACTCCCATGTCAGCATGGCCTATTCAACAGCCAGCCTTGTATCACCAGTTTCTTGTTGAACAAGACTAATGTCCAGGACTTTGTTTACAAAACCCTCAAATCAAAGGCTCACTCCAACCACTGGTCCCAAACAAGAATCGTGAGACTCTAGACAGCTTTTGATCATGAGGTGAGGCAACAGAATCTAGATGAAGATAGCTGGTGATCTCTCATTATGACGATGGTAATGGTGGCTTACATAATATTTACTAGTAAAATGATTTTTTTAAAATTATGGATGGAGATATTGCTCAGCAAATGCAGTCATCCAACAGAACAAGCCTACAATGTTCCCTGTGGATGTGGTAGTGGAGAGTAGAGTGAGACAGAGAACATGGGGCGTGCATCTGTGGACTTTGCTCTGTAGCTGTTGTCATTCTGTGATTCAGGGAAAATGCTTACTGTTCTTTCCACTTTTCCCATCATTATTTAATGATGACAACTCAAACAGATTTTGCAATGCTTGGAGATGAGCTACATATTAGGAGAACAATTAGCAGTGAAATCATCATGGTCAAGGATGGGTTTCCATAAACGAGATCATGAAATTTATTGGGGTTTTAAAGCCATTATCTGAGAGCCTGAAGGCTAAAATTAGCAACAATGAGCAGAAAATAAGGAACTATGGTGAGGGTCCACACTGACCACAACCAGTTCCTGTTGTTTTAAGTCTTAATTTCTTCAGATCTTCTTACATTAAGTAATATTTTTAATGTAACAGATATTTTGCCTTAGAAAATTAACAGCTGCTTTTCATCTGAAGCAGAGTGGGGGAGTCTTCTCATATAACTGTAATATTTCTAGAACATAACTTACATGAACACTGTAAACCATTTGTAGGTATTCCTTTCTGTGAACAGAAATAGCATCATCTACCAGTCTGGTGAGGTACTTCCTGATGTGTGTGTGTGTGCATGTGTATGTATATATACGCATGTACACACACACATACATATATATATATGTATATTTACACACACATACTCACATACTATAAAAACCCTGCGAGATTTCTTTTCAAGTACATAACTTTTAAAAACAAAAATATGTGACATGCAGTAAGTAAAGACAGGCAAACAAAATATTAAATATTTATTAAGTGCCCACCACGGGTAAAAGTATGATAGTCAGTGGGAGAAAAAAATAAATAAATGAGTATGTCTGTCCATAAAGAGCACCTAGCATTGAGAATTAGGATGGAAACAGGTAAATATAAGAAACTCATCAAAAGGTGCACCTCAGTGGAACAGAGCAACATTTCAAATCTACCTGCAAGGCAGTTATCTGACTTTGACCCCTGATGTGGAACAGCAGATGACGGGCTGCAACTTTTAAGAAAACTACTGAAGAATTCTTCTGTGGTGGATGAACATCCCTTTAGAATAATAATAATAAAAAAACAAAAACAAAACAAAAAACCCAAACAACTGCTCTTTAACCAATGCCTACTTTGTATCCACTTTGTCTTATTCTCACAATCTTGTAAGCTTGTTTTATAGACAAAATGTTCAAGCTTCTGAGGGGTTCAGTGAACCACACAATGTCACAATGGGATAATGGTGGAGTTGGCTCAGACTCAGACTACCCACAGTTCTGTGTCACAGGGACAGGGGCATTGGGCATGGGTCCACACATGCCTCTTTGTAGCCACTCTCATTCCAGACTGTTCCTTCTGAGATTGTCTGTCCTTACTCTCTCGTAGTTACTGTTGGATTCTTTAGCTCTTGGCTGTTGAGATTCTTCTGGACACAGCATTTCTCAATGGCTTCAAAGCTTTGCTTTCCCCAGTATGTTCAGCAAAATTTTGGTTTCATGCTTTGCGGGTTAACCCCTGGGTGGCTATTGTTGCCTTGGTTGACGCTGAAGCCTTCAGGAGATGTGAGCATTCAGTGTTCTCTGCTGGGTCAGCAGCTTGGGGTGTGCAAGGGCAAAGTGAAGATTTATTCTACCCTTTTTAGCAGAAAGAATCGCTTCTTTGTCAGTGATCGAGTTGCAAACACATGGCCTTTTGTGCAGTTCATAATAGTTCGCAGATAACACCACTAACCGTTTCCTGGGCGTGAGAAGCACAAAGTCATGGCCACATTACCTCCTGTGAGTTTATCAAATTCTATTGCTGAACCCTGGATATGATGAACAGCAGATTCACATGAACCAAGTCTTTGATAAAAGGAATCATAAGTTGAATCTGTGACAGTTACTATCATGTATGCAACACTTAACACAGTGGCTGATCGGCATAAAGTATTCTCTTTGAGCTGACTGAGTGAGCAGACTTAAGAAGCAACTAGGCTCTGACCTCTTGATACCAACCGTCTAAAACGGTCTAGGATAGTTA
>CAJQZJ010033126.1:5089050-5112164 GCA_907164525.1 Lophiomys imhausi | reverse complement strand
AAAAAAAAATAAAGTATTTAAAAAAAAAAGAAGCAACTAGGTGCTCTCTCTCTTTCTCTCTCTCTCTGGGTGTGTGTGCACGTGCATGTATGTGTGTGTATGTGTGACAGAGAGAGAGGAGACAGGAAGAGGAGAGAGGGAGGGAACGTGGAAGAGGGAGAGGAAGAGAGAAAGACATCACTGTGATTTACTGAATGAAGGTGTATTCTGAGTCTGCCCCACGCAGGGATCTGTGCTTAGGGGAGCTGAGAAGACTACTGAAGGGCCCATGTAGATCAAGATGCTGTGACAACACCCAGGAATCTACAGAATATCCGGTGCAAGGATTGTGTGAAGTGACTAGTTTGGGGCAATCTGATGAAATGCAGAATTTCCAAAAAAATAGGATGAGTTGGCAATATATTAAAGTACGTAAGAGGCTATTTAAAGATAATTATGTTGTGTAATTTGTAGTCTTTGGCCATCAAAGATTACCAAATGTACTCTTTGATGGCCAAAGCAGGATTCATTAAGCGAAACCACTGATTTAACAAGAGCAGATGCAGTGCACAACTCAGTGTTATGCTGTGTATAACTTTATCCAAATACAGGAGAATTGTATAGTTCAGTACAGGTCATGGATGAGAAACATGGACACGGAATAAGAAGACACAGAAGACCGTGAGAAGTTGCTGTGGCCTCATAGTTTCTTGTTGCACAGGAGATGCCATTGACATTTGGTCTTGGAACACAAAACCACCGAACAAAGTGCTTAATGCTGGTTACTATAGAGCAGACCCAACTACATCAAAGAGTTTTGAGCAAGGTTACAAATGTGACATGAGCAGACATTTTGGAGAACAACTGAATAGTATTTGGAATGAACGGAGAGCAGGAGAGTTCATAATAATCAGGGGTAGAGACACAAGGTGTTTTGATTTTACTCTAACCAAAATCTTCATGAGGCTATAATGTTTTCTGGAGTAAAACAAAATAGCATCAGTGAGGTGGCTCAATGAAAGTGATTGTCATTAAGCCTGACAACCTGAGTTCTGGCTCTGGGACCCACAGACTGGAAGAGGCGAACTGACTGTCATAAGTTGTTCTCTGACATCCACACATGTGCCAGAGTGCCAATGATTGTGTGTGTGCATGCACACACATACTAAATAAATAAATAAATTCATTCATTCATTCATTTTTTTAATTAAAAAGAAAGATAGGGTTATGTGGATGTGAAATGTAATGTTAGGTTGATTGTAAATGATGCATTAGAACTGAAAATTCACAATGATTCCAAGGCTTGAAAGGTGAGAACTACTCACAACAATAGAATCACAGAGAGAAGAACTGACTTGGAGCGTGGACAATGGGTCCAGCTGGGTGTCTCAGTCTGAGATGTCAGGAGAGCATCACAGTGAGAGTTCCTGTGATTCAGACATCCTGGATAAGAAAAATGATCTAGTCCAGACTGAGAAATATGGATTTTAGAGCCATTGCTTGGACACTAAAGTACTCACTTCAGGGGCTTTAGTATCTTCCAGACATTCTTCATGAAAGACTTAAATAGTACACAGCTCATCAGTGCAACTTGCATATCTATGCTGAAAAGAATGATGACGACACACACATCTATTAGGCGATGGGGAAGCAAGCTGGCATGGGTACTGCTCTGGAGCAAAGTACTTTCTCTACAGAAATCTGACACCTAGACCTTTTCCTTCTTCCTTGCTCACACTCAGCTCAGTTTTCATAGCTGGTAATAGTTACCTCATGCAAAACAGTGATTGGTATTTTAGGAAACAGAAGCCAGGTAGAAAGCATGAATCAATGAATATAACCTAGTTGGGCTTACAGCAGAAGTTGTGCCTAAGCCTGTTTGGAGTCCCTTCTCATCCCAGCATGTGGGAACCTGGTCACTTCTGAGATATGAAGGGAGAGAGGTGGAAAAGCTTCATGTGCATCTGAAAGTTGCTTAAGGAGGCACAAAGAAAACTACACTGCAGTAGAAACAGTTATCCAGTATGGAGGGTGGGAAGAAAAGAATGTCAAAAGCAAAGTGAGAGAGCCTAGCCAGACGACATGAGTGTTCCGAATGTGTTTTCCAGAAGACATTTAGAACCTACCTTGCAGTCAGTGGCACACGAGGTAATGTTTCTGTTGAAGAGCAGAAAAAGAAACTGTACTTCCACCTTAAGGTCTCCCAACTGCTACAAACTAAGCAAATATGCTAATAACCTTCTCTTTCAAAACAGATTGCCAGAGAAACATCACATTTGGCAAGCCAGTGATCATTGCCTAGCATGACGCTATTATTTTCTTTTGCTGACATTTCCCCTCCTTTTTTTTTTTCCTCAAAGAATTGAGGAGGTCCTCATGGATGCCAGTGAATGAATGACTTCAGAATTAGGTCGATTCAGTTCAGTTTGCTGGGTGCATTTTCACAAGCATCTAATTTTCCACTGCTGTGGCTATGAGTTTAATTGGATCAGGTGATGGTAGCTACATCCAGGCCGGGAAAAGGAAAAAACAAACAAAGAAAAACCAAACAAATAACTACCAGAAGGGTACAAAAAGTTAGCTTTGGCTATGCCAGCAACTATATTGTTGGGTTAAGCAAAGAGACTATAAAGTTGGCCACAGGAAAGAGTGAGGAGGCACAGCCTAATGATAACATAACCCCCCCCCCCCCCGTTCCACACACTTTAGGCCAGAAAAGTTCTGCCTCTAGTCAAGATAACCAAAGGAAAGCAGTTTGGCAGAAATCACAAGGCCTCCCTACAAGCAATAAGAAGTCTAAAACAAGGAGGCCTTCTGTTTCTGTACCCAGGGAGCCTGGCTCTCTTGGAAAGGCTCTTGGATCTTGTTGGGATGTTCAAGGGAGTCTCCCAAACTTATATTCAGGAAATATTTGATTTGACTATTTATACCTGGATACTCTTTCTAGCTAAGCCTCAGATGCCTTTCAATGAAAGGAGAGGTCAAAAGAGATGAACTCTAAGCTTTCCTCCTACATATCATTATGAGATTTCAGAAAAAGAAGTGAAATCTCCTCATTAGTAAATACAATTCAGGAAGATACAGCTTACCCACAAGTAACTGTGAACTTTCCGTTCAGTAGCTGTGCATCATTAGCTTGGTGATAAGTAGACATTTCCCCATAGCCTACACACCTAACCACTAACTTTTACTGGCTGTAACTGAGAGGAAAGTTTCAACATATCTGCAGCCACTGAAGACAGTTGGCCATGTTAACAGCCTAGCCCCTAACACACCAGGGCTTAATGTGCCACAGTGCCCACGGCTTTCTATCCCTGAACTCATAATTTGATCATTAGATATCACATCTTGTCTATATAACCTTCTTTGGCTGAAAAAATTTTCAGAAAAGAACTGGACAATGTCAAGAATGGCAAGCATTTTATTATATTATTGTAATTCACTTTTGTTTCTTCTGATACTGCTACAAAAATGCTAGAGGAGTTCTGAGAAATGATTCAGGGTACTGAGTACACGGTGGCCAGGTACATTTTCCTGAGAATCAGTGACTGGTTGAATTCATTTCACAAGGAGTCCTCTATAAACCTTACAGTTTTCTTTAAAGAGGAGAGGTAGTATCAGAATCCAGCAAGAACCAAAGAGAGTACTTGTGCAAGAATGCTTACAGTGAGCATTTCTTCAAGTATCTCTTGACCATTAGAGATTTCTCTTTTGTGAATTTTTGGTTTAGGTCTGTACCCCATTGTTTGATTGGATTATTTGGGTTCTTGGTGTTTAATTTCTTTTTTTTAATTTATTTATTTATTGCTTCAGGTTACATCTCCATCATAGTGTCCTCTTTCCACTCTTCCCAGTCCTGCCTTCCCACCCTCTGCCCCCTAACCCTTCCATTCCACTGCTCTGGAGTGGAGTGTCCCTACATAACAGTCCCCCACCCAAGTGCAGCAGTCATGTGAGGGCCAAGAGCCTCCTCATACACAAGGGGCCTACAAGGCAGTACCACTAGGGAAGAATGTTTCATTGACAGGGAGAGAAAACAAAAACAAAAACAAACAAACAAACAAACAAAATCTATGTCCATGTTCCCTTTGGAGATTTGGTTGTAGTATAGATATCCTGTACTATATAGCAATATAGCAAAAATCCTACTGTAAGTGAATAGATGCCATGTACATCCTTCTGAGTCTGGGTTAGCTCACTCAGGATGAGCTTCTCTAGTTCCATCCATTTGGCTGCAAATTGCATAATTTCATTGTTTCTGAAAGCTGAGTAATATTCCATTGTGTAGATGTACCACAGGGTTTTTTTTTTTTTTATTCCATTCCTCAGTTGAGGGACATCTGGGTTGTTTCCAGTTTCTAGCTATTACAAATAAAGCTGCTATGAACATAGATGAGAAAACTTCCTTGAGATTCGGTGAGGAGTCACTTGAATGTATACCCAGAAGTGGTATGGCTGGGTCCCAAAGCAGAGCTATTCCAAGTTTTCTAAGATATCGCCAGACTGACCACCATAGTGGTTGCATAAGCCTACACTCCCACCAGCAATGGAGGAGGGTTCCCCTTTCTCCACACCCTCACCAGCATGTGCTGTCATTTGAGCTTTTGATCTTAGCCATTCTGACACATGTGAAATGGAATCTCAGAGTCCTCTTGAGTTGCATTTCCCTCATGATTAAGGATGCTGAGCATTTCTTCAAGTGTATCTCGGTCCTTAGTAATTCCTCCTTTGTGAATTCTCTGTTTAGCTCTTTCCCCCATTCTTTAATTGGATTATTTGGTTTCTTGGCATTTAATTTCTTGAGTTCTTTGTAAATTTTGGATATTAGCTCTCTGTCAGATGTGGGGTTGGTGAAGATTTTTTCCCAATCTGTAGGCTGCTGTTTGTTCCAATGACAGTGTCTTTTGCCTTACAGAAGCTTTTCAGTTTCATGAGGTTCCATTTATTGATTGTTGGTCCTGGGCTGTTGGTGTCTACACATAAAGGAGAGATCCAGGTGATTGGGGTGGCTTGAATAAAAATAGCCCCTACAGGTCCATAGGGAATGGCACTATTAGGAGCTTTGGTCTTGGAGTAGGTGTGACTTTTTAGAAGAAGCATGGTCACTAGGGGGATGATTTTGAGGTCTCATATGCTCAAGTCAGACCAGTGGCATTCTCTTCCTGATGCGTGCCAATCAGGGTGTAGAATTCTCAGCTCCTTCTCTAGCACCATGTCTGCCTGCACAATACCCACTCTCCACCATAACTATAATGGGCTAAAACTCTGAAATGTAAGCCCGTCCCAACAGAATGTTTTCCTTATAAGAGTTCCTGTGATCATGATGTCTCCTTAAAGATGGCCAGGAGTATAACCACCCTGCAGATCAGGCCTACATTGATTTTTCCCAGGCCCTTCTAAATAAGCATGCCAGCTCCCCTGTACCTTCAAACTGGTAAGTATGAAGTGTCCATTTCAATGAACCTCACGAAAGATAAAATGTTTCAAGAATGTATTCTTTTGATAAGAGTAAATATGTGTGCCTGACTATCCCAGCCAGCATGACAGGTATGAGGAAGAGGTTAGGGGATTCTTTGAAAGTCTAGAGAAATGAAGCATCCCTGACTGTTGTCTCTCTTCTCCTTTTAGGTCCTGGATAGCATTGAGCACCCAAAATGATCACTTTTCAGATTGCTTAGCTTTCAGTTTTCCTTTCTTGTCTCTACCACTTATCCTGAGAAGTTAGTTGGTTTAAGAGCTCAGAAGATGCCTTTTATATACCAGCAATGCCCATGGATGGGGGAAATGAAGTATGCAGGGTAGATCATAGATTTTGAACTAATCTCAATAAGAATGTCATCTTGGTCATAATCATAATTATTGACAGGTAAGACAGAGACAAAATTCCATTTGCCTGTATTTACATTAGTTTCCTGTACTTTGGACATAATTGTCTAGAAACCACCACTTATTTCAGTTTCTTAAAGTGCTTCTACCCTTTCCTTTTAGTAAACAGTTCTAGGTTATTTATTAGGGTATTGACTCACTATTAGTTGATTTTAATACAAGGTGAAGGACACAGGTTTGGTCTCATTGTTCTGAATATAGATTTTAGTTTTCCCAGCACCATTTATTAAAAAGCCTATCCTTTAACCAGTACAAACTTCAGGCAGCTTTGTTGAGAAGCAGCTGGCTTTATATAGAGTTTTATTTTTTGGATCACTACTATTCTCTAATGGTGCAGTGCACTGTGCCAGCATACTACTACCGTTTTGTTTCCTATGTTTCTGTAGTATGTTTTGAAGTCGGGTATTATGATGGCTTCAGTTCTTTTTGTTACAGATTGCTTTGTGTCTTAGAGGTCTTTTGTGCAACCATAACGATTTTAGGCTTGTTCTTTTATTTCCTTCCCAGTAGTGTGAAAAAAGGTTAACGGTATTTTGATGGGGATTGTACTGAATCAATAATCATTCTGGGTAGTGTCTTACTTAGGGTTTCTATTGCTGTGAGAAAACACCCTAAACAAAAGCAACTAGGGAGGCAACATATTATTTGGTTCACACATTCTTGGTCACACTTAACTGTGGGACGCTAAGGCAGGAACACAAGGCAGGAACCTGGAACCAGGGATTTCATGGGGAGATGTTGCTTACTGGTTTGCATTTCTCAGCTTGCTTAGCCTGCTTACCTGTACAGTCCAGCACTTCCTGGCAATGGGCTGAGTCCTCATACATCAATTACTATTTGAAAACAATGCCCCACAGCCTCACTACTGGAGGCCAATCTTGTGGGGGGCATTTTTCTAAGTTAATATTTCACCTTCCCAGGTTTCTGTTAAACTGAGAAAAAACCCACCCTACATTTTAGCAGTATTTGGTCTCTCAGTTCATGAATGTGGGGGATACATTCCTTTTATGTGTGTGTTGTTTTCAATTTCTTCATCAGCGTTTTGAAATTTTTGCTGTAACATCATTGGTTTCAATTATTGTCAAGAATTTTAATTATTTTATTTTTATTTCTATTGGAAATGGGATTGTTTTCATAATTCTTTTCCCAAAAATGTTGATTGGTTAAAATTCCACTGACTTTTGTGTTTGTGATCATAGTCTGCAATTTTATATAATGCCTTAATTAGTTCTAAAGGTCTTTTGTAGCCTTTAGATTTTCCTCTACATATGAATCACATTTTCTGAGAACAGAAATATTCTCCTTTTTTTTCCTCCTTTTTTTGGTAAACCTTTTATTTCCTTATCTTTTTAAATTGGTCTTGATAAAGGTTCCTCTATTATACTGAATAAGATCAATGTATGTGTGCATGCTTATCTAAGAGAAATGTATATAAGTTTTCCCTAGTCAGGTGGTAGATGGCTGTGATACTGTTATATATTGCTTTTCTTTTTAATGATGTGATTTTTCTAGGCTTATTTTGTTCAAGTCAATGATTTTATCATGAAGACACATTGAAGTCCATCATATACTTTTCTGTAGCTGTTTAGAAGAGCGGATGATTTTGTCCTTTATTGTGTTAATGTTATGTTTTAAATTTATTGATTGGTCTGCATTGAACTGTTATTGAATTCCAGGTATAAATCCTTACACAAAAGGAAACAATTAACCAATCAACGACAAAAGAGAAACCTGTAGAATTACATATATTATATATAATTTAATAAAATATTAATATTTATAAAATATATAATATATATGTTAATCTTTCATCTAATATTACTGGTATTTAGAATATATATATATATATAAATACATCAAGCAATAATTAGTAATCCAATTAAAATGGGAAAAATTATGTAAACAGACATTTCTAGAAATACAGAATACAAAACAATAATAAATGCATTCAAAATATACTCAATGTATTTAACCATCTGGAAAATTTAAACCAAAACTACAAAGATATAACTTGCACCAGTCAGAATGGCTATCGTTGTGATAAAAATCAACCTGAAGTATTAATTAAGATGTGAGAAGAAAGAAGTCTTATGTTTAGTTGGTAAAAATATGAGTTTGTAGAGCAACCTAGAAAACAGCAGGAAGATTCCTCTAAAAATAAGTAAGTTATTTAGTGACTTCATTTTTTGATATTAATCAAAAGAAATGAATACTTAAGGGATACCTGAACTCTCATGGTTTTAGTGTGAGTATTGACAACACCTAGGGAATGAATTCAAAGTAGGTGTCCATTGGCTATTGAAGAAGGAAACAAATGTGTGTATTTGGAGAATATCACTTAGCCTAAAGAAAAAATGAAATTCTGTCATTTGTGGCAACATGAATTCAACTGTAGGAGAATGCAGAGAAATAAGCCTAACATAGACTACAAACCATTGTCATCTCTTCTCTGTTTGTGGAAGCTACAAATTGATTATACTTAATGTTGAGCAGTAATTATTAGAAGTTGGGAAGTGAGCTTAGGGGATCTCAATTAAGGGAGATTGGCTATTTGGTACACATAAACCCAGCTAGACAGAAGTATATTATTTCATGAAGACCTAGAAGATAGCATCCAGAAATATTTTAAATATCAAGAAATGAGAAGGAAGTTAGGCTTGAGGACTCACATCTGTAATTCCAGCACCTGGAAAGCTGTGACAGAAAGATCAGTATTCCTATGCCTGGCACACACAGACAGACCTTATCAAAAAAGAATACATATACATATACATATATATATATATACATATATATATATATATATACAGAAATGACAAAGATAAGGAGAGAAGGAAATGGGAAATGTTATTCTCCTTGTTTAAATTGCTGTACACCATGTGACTGTGCAAAAATATCACAGTGTACCCAATTAATACCGACATTTAATTCTTGTTAAAGTTAGAAGAACATAAAATCTCCAAAATATTTGAATAATAAACTTAGATTAAAAGACATTTGAATTGCTCACTGTTAATATAGCTTAATCATTTTCCCTTTGAAACTCCAAGATTTAATGTAGTACAGTTTTATCTTTTCTTTATAACTAAAAAGTCCACAAAGCTTACTTATATGAAGAATTAAATTCATGAATCTTTCTAT
This sequence comes from Lophiomys imhausi, assembly GCA_907164525.1. Lineage (NCBI taxonomy): Eukaryota > Metazoa > Chordata > Mammalia > Rodentia > Muridae > Lophiomys > Lophiomys imhausi. The sequence goes on along the minus strand of CAJQZJ010033126.1, from coordinate 5,103,158 downwards.
GCCTAATTTGTTCAGGGCACTTTCATCTTTTTACATAGTCATGGTCTTATTCTTGTATGATGAAAGTATATTCATCATTTTATGTGTTGAAATAATTGCTTTGCTTATGCATTTCCTTCACTAGATGTCAATTTTTAACAAACTTTGTAGGTGGTGAGAACATAATGGAAACACAAACTAGGAAGCCAGTCTTCCTGCAGAGCTTGCATTTTTGAGGAGGAAGATTGGTGTCAACAGCAACCAAAACAGCATCTGTTGGTATGAACCACTCAGAAAAAGAAATATGCAGGATCTTAGAAGACTACTAAGCTAGGTTTGGGTTGTGTTCCCCTCTCGCTTTTGTCCTGGGTGATCTCCAAAGTGATGGAGCATCAGTTGAGACCAGTTCCTTGGTTTATATGATAGGATGACATTAGAAAAGACACTAAATGCTGGTTACCAGATGGAAAAGTATGAAGTTCAGTGAAAAAAAGATCAGTCTTCTGTTAGTATGTCACTAGTCCAAAATTGGAACCAGAAAGATAATATGAGTCACTCTAAAGAAAGTGGACAAAGCATGTGGCTTGTAGGGAGCATGTGATATGCATTTGATTGTGGTGTGCTTATAAGCAGCAATGGTGGCGACAATCGGGGTGAAGCCAGCATCTCTTGCATGCTTTACAAAATTGTTTCCATGGCACCTGAGTACAACTTAAAATACAGTTTTAGAGTTGCTAGATTGTGAGTGATATGAAATCCTCCCTGAAAGCTTTTGGTGATGAAAAGTCTCTAGCCACCATCCTCATTCCTTTTCTACAATTTAAGTAGCAAGGTATAATCCCAGAGAGTTGGTGGAAAGTAGTGGGTGTTGAACTTCTGGCTTCCCAAGTCTGCAATGAGAGCACTTGTCACACATCAGCACTGTGTGGTGCCCATGACATTCATTCAGTCAGCAGAAAAGCATTGGATGATGTGAAGCTTAAGAAAAAAACCTGCTGTTATTTTGTGGGGAAAAAAAAAAACCTTCTTTAGAGAAAGAGTAAAAGTGTAAGGAAGGAATTTATGAAGGAAATCAGGAATCTGAGTTGGAAATGTCTGGTAAATGCAGTAAGGTGAAGTTTGGCTATTCAGGTTTGGGGTCAAGGAAGGGAATATAAACATAAGAGTCATGAGAACAGAGGTAGTTTCTAAAGTCATGGACAAGACACACTTATTATAGTGAGGGAGCAGAGAGAAAATAGAAGGCCAAATACTGAACCCTGAAACAACCTGGGATTTGCAAATCTAATGAGAGAAGGAGCCAGCAGAGAAAAGCTTTGCCAATCAATAGTGTGATATCAAGAAAGGAAAACTAAAGGACAAGGTTTCAAGTAGGGAATGTCAAGGTGTGCTAAAAATGCTGTCAGTGAGAACTAAGTAGTAATGCATTAGTAACAATAGTTTGACACCATCATTTGCCAAACATTGTTTTGAAGATGTACATGAATTATTCTATTTAATCCTGACAAGACTCATACTGTGGTAGGCATTATTGTTGTCAAAGTATACACAAGATGAAATTGTAGAAGAGAATAATTATAATATATACTCTGCATTCATTCTATCCATTGAAGATAGAAAAAACTAAGTGTTTCCTCAGAATTGTTTTAGTAGTCCATCATGAAAAGAAAGAGAAATCAAGAAGGGAGAGACTTAGGATGTGTCCACATAAATCTACTATGTTGAGAAGGTAGAGATTTGATACATGATATGTGTTAGTAAAATAGCACTGGTAGATCAATACCAATGGTCTTTCAGGTGAATTATAAACTCTCTAAGGACAGATCTGTATTTTCGGTTTACATTTTAGCACTCACTCAGAGTTCTAAGTTAATGTTTATTAGGGATGGGATTGGGAAATTAATGAAAAAAGTCAATGTAGAGATGCCTTTACAAATAAGGTGTGTATATTTAGGTCAAATTTCAAACATGCTCAGACATTGCTCAAGATATATAATCTTATGAAATACTAGCTCAGAAATTTGTTTAAAATACTCATTTGTGTGGGCTGGGGAGATGGTTCAGTCAGTAAATTGCTTGCAACACAAGCAAAAGGACCCAAGTTTAGATTCCTGGCACTTGTGTAAAAGCCAAGATTCATTACACACATTTAAATCCTTGGTACATAGAAGGCAGAGACACTGGGATATCCAGTACACATATTCCAGTCAATCTAGCCAAGTGGTAAGCTGTCGGTGCAATGAGAGCTCCCCATCACTAAAGGTTAGATAGAAAGCATTGGTGGACTACACTTCATATCTACCTGTGGTCTCCATGCACAAGCATGCCCACTTGTACACAAACATGCACACACATGCACACAAAATATTTCAAAATGCTCATTTGTGGTATGTAGGTCCTACATGTTTAAATGAGGTTCAAAGATTAAAACTTTATGGAGACCAGGTTGTTTGCATTAGAAATGAGGGAACTGAGTGGTTTTGTTACTTTTGCTTTTGTTTTTATGTTTATTACTTCAATTTACATCTCCATCACAGTCCCCTCCCTCCACCCCTCTTGGGCCTACCCTCTCACCTTCTCCCCATTTTCCCACTTATCCTACTCCTCCAGTGTGGAGTGTCCTACATATTAGGCTCCTTCAGTTCAGCAGTCACATGAGGGCTAAGAGCTTCCTCTTGCACTGGGGGCCTACATGCCAGCTCCACTAGGGCAAAGTGTCCCATTAATAAGTAACAAAGTCTATGTTCCTGTTCCTTTCAGTCTGTTGGTTGTAGGACAGTTATCCTTGTACTATATGGCTAAGATCCAGTTATAAGTGAATACATGCCATGTGCATCTTTATGGGTCTGGTTAGCTCACAAAGGATGAGCTTTTCTAGTTCCATCCATTTGGCATCAAATTGAAAGATTTCCTTGTTTCTGATGGCTGAGTAGTATTCCATTGTGTAAATGTACCACAGTCATTTTTTTAATCCATTCATCAGTAGAGGGACATGTGGGTTGTTTCCAGTTTCTAGCTATTAAAAATAGAACTGCTATGAACATACTTGAGATGTCCTTGTGGTTGCGTGAGGAATCGTTTGGATGTATATACCCAGGAGTCATATGGGTGGGTCTTGAGGTAGAGCTATTCAAGTTTTCTGATATATTGCCAGACTGATTTCCACAGAGGTTGTACAAGTTTGCACTCCCAACAGCAATAGAGGAAGGTTCCCCTTTCTCCACAACCTCACCAGCATGTGCTGTCATTTGGCTTTTTTGATGTCACTTAGCCATTCTGACAGGTGTGAGATGGAATTTCAGAGTCATATTGAATTGCATTTCTCTGATGATTAAGGATGTTGAGCATTTTCTCAAGTGTCTCTCGGCCATTAGAGATTCCTCTTTTGTGAATTCTTGGTTTATCTCTTTTTAATTGGGTTATTTGGTTTCTTGGTGTTTAATTCTTGAATTCTTTATAAATTTTGGATATTAGATCTCTGTCTGATGTGGGAAGGGTAAAGATCTTTTCCAAATTTTTAGGTTGCCATTTTGTTCTAATGACAATTTCCTTTGCTTATAGAAGCTTTTCAGTTTCATGAGGCCCCATTTATTGATTGTTGGTCTTAGAGCCTGAGCTGTTGGTGGTCTGTTCAGGAAGTTGTCACCTGTGCCAGTGAGTTCGAGGGTTTTCCCCACTTTCTCTTCTAATAGATTTAATCTGTTGGGCTTTATGTTAAACTCTTTGATCCATTTGGATTTAAGTTTTGTGCAAGGTGATAAATATGGGTCTATTTGTATTCTTTTACATGTTGACATCCAGTTAGATCAGCACCATGTTTTGAAGATGCTCTCCTTTTCCCATTGTGGAGTTATGACTTCTTTGTGAAAAATTAAATGGCCATCAGTGTGTGGGTTCATTTATGGGTCTTTGAATTGATTCCATTGATCCACTGGTCTGTTTCTATACCAGTATCATGTTGTTTTTATCACTATTGCTCTGTAGTATAGCTTGAAATCTGGATGGTGATACCCCCAGATGTTTTTTTATTCTACAGGATTGATTTAGCTATTCTGGGTTTTTGTTATTCCATATGAAGTTGAGAATTGTTCTTTCAAGGACTGTAAAAATTGTGTTGGTATTTTGATAGGAGTTGCATGGGATCTGTATATTGCTTTTGGTAGAATGATCATGTTTATTATGTTGATCCTACCTACCCATGAGTATGGGAGGTCTTTCCATATTCTGATGTCTTCTTCAATATCTTTCTTCAAGGACTTGAAGTTCTTGTCATACAGAACTTTTACTTGCTTGGTTAGAGTTACCCCCAGGTATTTTATATTGTTTGTGGCTATTGTGAAGGGTGTTGTTTCCCTATTTCTCAGCCCATTTATCTTTTGTATAAAGAAGGGCTTCTGATTTTTTTGAATTAATGTTGTATCCAGCCACCTTGCTGAAGGTGTTTATCAGCTGTAAGAGTTCTCTGGTGCAATTTTTGGGGTCGCTTATGTATACTATCATATTGTCTTTGCAAATAGGGATAATTTGACTTCTTCCTTTCCAATTTGTATCTCCTTGATCTCCTTTAGTTGTCTTACTGCTCTAGCTAAAATTTCAAGTACTAAGTTGAAGAGATATGGCAAAAGTGGGCATCCTTGCCTTGTCCCTGAGTTTAGAAGAAATGCTTTAATTTTCTCTCCATTTAATTTGATGTTGGCTACTGGCTCTCTGTATATCACCTTTATTTTTTTCTAGGTGTGGTCTTTGTATGCCAGCTCTCTCCAGGACTTTTAGCATGTAGGGGTGTTGGATTTTGTCAAATACTTTTTCAGCATCTAGCAAGATGATCCTGTGTTTTTTTTTCTTTCAGGTTATTTATACGGTGGATTACATCAATGGATTTTCATATGTTGAATCACCCCAGCAACCCTGGTATGAAGCCTACTTGATCATGGTGTATGATTCTTTTGTTGTGTTCTTGGAGTCGGTTTGGAAGTATTTTATTGAGTATTTTCTAGTCTATGTTCATGAGAATAATTGGTCTGATATTCTCTTTCTTTGTTGGGTCTTTGTGTGGTTTAGGAATCAGGGTAACTGTGGCCTTGAGGAATGAGTTCGGCAGTATTCCTTCTCTTTCTAATTTGTGTCAGAATTTGAAGAGTATTGCTATTAGCTCTCCTTTGAAGGTAGACAGTATTCTGTGCTGAAACCATCTGGCCCTGGGCTTTTTTTGGTTGAGAGACTTTTAATGACTGCTTCTATTTTTTTAGGGTTATAGGACTGTTTAATCTGTTAACCTGATCTTTATTTAAGGGAGAATCTATCAAGAAAATTGTCCGTTTCGCTTAGCTTACCAAATTTTTGAAGTATACGTTTTGATGTAAGACCTAAAGAGTCTTTGGATTTCCTTGGTGTCCATTGTTATTTCTCCCTTTTCATTTCTGATTTTGTTGATTTGGGTTTTTTCCCTCTACCTTTTAGTTAGTTTGGCTAAGGGTTTGTCTATTTGGTTGATTTTCTCAAAGAACCAACTCTTGGTTTCATTTATTCTTTGTATTGTTCTTTTTGTTTCTAAGTTGTTGATTTTAGCCCTGAGTTTGATGATTTCCTGCCCTGTGCTCCTCTTGGGAGTGTTTGCTTTTTTTTTTTTTTCATTGCTTCCAGGCCCCTTCAGTTCAACAGTCATATGAGGGCTAAGAGCTGCCTCTTGCACATGGCAGTTCCACTAGGGCAAAGTATCCCACTAACAAGTAACAAACAAAGTCTATGTTCCTTTTTGGAGGTACTTCATTCTATGAACTTTCCTCATAACACTGCTTTCATTGTGTCTCATAGGTTTGGGTATGTTGTGTCTTCATTTTCATTGGATTTTGTGAAGTCTTTGATTTCCTTCTTTATTTCGTCCCTGACCTAGCAGTCATTGAGTTGAGAGTTGTTCAGTTTCCAAAAATGTGTAGGCTTTTTGTTATTTCTGTTGTTGTTGAAGTCCAGCTTTAATCCATGGTAATGTGATAAGATTTTTTTTTGTTTTTATTTTTTAAGTTTTTGCATGAGAGGACTGAAGCATGTTGGAGAAAAGCAAGAATGAGAGATTTTAATGGGAACTCTCTACCATTTTAAATGGTAGAATTTAAATTGATTATTTAAAATTAATCCAAGAATTTTGATGATATTGTCCAATGTGAAAAGAATATTTGTCACCTCTGTCTGAACCAAAGCCACTAGTTTGTGACTTTTATTTTATATAATGGTCCCTGAACTATGAAAGTAGTTGGTTCTTGAGGAAAAAAGTCAAACCAGGAGGAAAACAAACAGAAGGCTTTGATGGAGTTCGGCAGAACTTTCAATAGCAACTGGTAGTCTAAAAATAAAAGCGATCAGAGAACAATATGCTTGTATTTCAAAGCCTTCAGTGACTACAGAAATGAAGAACACAGGTAATTTGCTATTGTTAGTTGTGAATACAGAGCTGTATAGAAAACTGTATTTCAAGGAAAACCCTGGGGCAGTGTGGTTTGAGGATGAAGCAAAGTTGTGAAGATAAGACACATTCCCTGACCCCCTGTTCTGAGGCAACAGCTGAGGTGAGAGCCTTGAGCAGAATCCACTGAAGTGGGTGGAAGTGAGATTGGCTTATTCTAAGGGAAAAAGAATCTTCTAGAGTCAGGTAAATATTTTATCACCACTTGTCTTATCTCACAGTGTACTGCCTGGATCAAAAGAACCTATCCAAAGAGATGTTATTTGGAACATCATTTTATACAGGTTCTTGGCAGTTGAAGTTTTGATAAATGATATTCTAATCTATCATTTAATCTTAAAATGAATATTTTTTTTCTCTTTGGTGTGACATACAACCTCAAATAAAGGTCCCTTTCATCCAGCTTCATATAGTGTGTGCTTGTTCTGGTGGGGTCTTTGGGGTTTGACATCAAGGTGGAATGGAAGTATTAACCACATACAGGGACCAGCTTATTCTTTAATGATTTGGATGTCAGTTAAGTTATTTCTTTTGATCAACAGTGGCAGCAGGCTACTTTCGTGTCTGGATCTGGGGAATGAGACATCACTTTTACACAGATGGGCCAATGAAAGCTTGTGTGTTCTTCAAAAACTTGCAAAAAACAAAAAAAAAAGACAGCAGAGAGATTTCAGTGTATTGGCACTGCGGATTGTTACTTTATGTGCATACATGTAAATAGGGGGGAGCTGATCTGAGGGAGTAGAGTCTCTCAGCCCCTAATTTGTCCATCAGTGTAAGTATACATAGTATGTAGATTAAATTAATTATAACAATACAGAAATGAGTGACAGTATTTCAATTAGCTAAAGTTTTACTGAGTGAATAATTATAAGTTTACTCAAATGAATCATTTTTTGATTCTGTTTTAAATAGATGATTTTTCAGATTTATTATTTATATTCACTTATAAATAATTTAAATAAAACATATGCTCATTAATAAAATGTATAATAATTCTGTAATCACAGACAAATCAGGTTTCTGACATCTAGTATTGTGCTATTTGTGCTACGCAAGTATTCAGTTTGCAAAATAACCATTTTTAATCCTGATGCTACATACAATGACCAATATAATTGAGAACATTCCTCTCTCTGTATCTCAAAAATCCGTCATGGCTTTTAATGAGTAACTTTATGTACCTTTCTCTCTCTTTCACACACACACACACACACACACACACACACACACACACTACAGAGATATTATATAATAGTTTTTATCTTTTAAAATTTTTATTTATTTGTATGTATGCAGGTGCTTTGCCTGTGTACATATCTGTACACTGACGTGTGAGGTTCATGCAGAGGCTCAAAGAGGGTGTGAGATACTCCTGTCCCTGGAGCTACAGAGAGATGTAAGCAGCCATGTGGTTGTTGGGAATCAAACCTGTGTCATTTGAAAGGGCAGTCAGTGTTTTTGGTCACTGAACCATGTCTCCAGACTTCATCATTGTGGTTATGTCTCAACAAGAAGAGCAGATTTGCGGATTAGCTAAGTATCGCATCTTTCTCTAACTATAGAGAGGTCAATGGTGTTAAAAATTGTATTACCAAACAAAGCATGTTCGAACTGAATTATTTGACCAGGAAATCAGAGGCCAGAAAAGTGACTTGTCTAACTTTACACAGTTAATCAACAGCAAGGCTGCAACTAGGATTCTTCATTGATGTTACTTTCTTTTTACTGTATTAATAGATTATTAAAACAATATTCAAGAAATAATCAAGAACTACAAGTAAGGCTTTTATTTTTGTTCTGTGTCAGCTAAAAATACTAATATGTCTTTTCCCTTAATGAAGGAAAGAAAATAGACAATAAAATCAAAGAATGTCCTAAATCCAATGTTACTTCCAAAACATTTGTGGCTGTCATTTGATGATGGGTTCATTCTTCCACTGTGAGTTCCAATGGTCATTGTGCCAGCAAAACCCAAGGGTATTTGTCCTCTTTTCTTTCCTTCTCTCTGACTTGTAAATTTGCACACACAAACCTCACTGTAGATGTACTGAGACATGAAGAGAACTGCTGCTGACTCTAAGGAAACAAGGAGACCTGAAGCTTAGTGCCAGCAGGGTGACTCAGGTTACGTTCATAAAGTGTCACTTTGTTAAACTGGGCTTTCATTTATGACTGCCGTTCCTACGATGCTCTACTTTAGCAAAGCAATGTGAAATATGTATAATCAAGTATCACAGATATATTGTTATTTATGAAATATATAATGTAATGACCCTCCAGGGTTAATTTTGAAGTTGATCAAAAAAAAAAAAAAAACCCAATAGATCAGTACAGGCATAAACCCATCTCACCAGTACATCTGAAGGTATCGAATTTATAGGCACTATACTTGTCCTAATTTTTTCTTTATCCTAAGAAGCACTATAGAATCTCCTATGTATAAGTATTTGTCTCAAGTCCACAAAGGATTCAGCTTGTTTGATTCTGACTTCTGACCTTGTTCACTGTTGCCAATGTTACTGAGTCATCATCTAATTTACTGTCATTATTGATAAGTTAGGGCTTTCTGTGCTGGTGTACTGTACTCATAGATGCTATAATTCTCTGCTATTAAATCCTTTCCTATGTCACTGAATCAATAATGACACATCCAGCTCCTCTGGGCATCAGTATGGCAGTGGTCTTGGACAGTGGGACATTAGTGACTGCAGAATCCTCAGGGTGCTCTAATGTCTCAGAGATTAACACAGTTGCCAAAAACAAAATATGGGAGCAATAAAGCTACAACTTAATTCAATATGTGAGTTGTGCAGCCTATAGACACAACCAGTCCTGGCAGAACAAACAGCAACAAACTAGGATTGCATGGGCAGCAACAGTTAGACTGCTGAGGGGCAGCGACTGGAGTACCCTGTGGAAGAATTGCCAGAGTACCTTTCAGAAGTGACTTTTAGCATCTACCTTCCTGACTCCATATATGCTCTGCCTTGGTCTGCCCCCATCAGAACAGGTCCGGAGAAGGGTGGAGTTAATACCATCTTGAGAGTCTTTATGTCTTCAGCTACTGACAAAGTTGCTTTTAGATTGCCCATTACTTCCTAGTTCCAGACAATTTACTCTTTAATATCTTCAGAAAAAGAGAGCTAGGTAAGAGTGAGAAGGATAAAAAGGCTTGGGAATAGATGCAGGCACCCCTCTCTAAAGAACCCTGCAACCCAGCTACCTGAGAAATGTATAGCCCAAGAGAAAAATTGAAAACTGTAACAGTTAAGAGACAATTGAATCAAGTCTATGTGTGTGACAGTGGGGGTGTTTTATATGTTCTTAGAGTGTGTATATGTGAGAGTGGCATTAAATTTGAGTATGTGAGTGTGGTTGTATGGAAAGGAGGTACGGAATATCGTTCCTACTTTTTAAAAATGTTAGTTTACGTATCTGTTCATTTTACAACCCAATCGTAGCCCTTCCTGGTCCCACCCTCTCATCCTCTTCCCCATATCTCCCTTCTCCTTCTCCTCAGAAAAGGGAAGCCTCCCAGAACTATCTCAGCCCAGAACATTAAGTCAGATCAGGACTGAGCACATCCTTCTCCACTGTGATCAGGCAACTTACTCCTGTTACAGAGAAATGATTGAAAAGCAGGCAACAGAGTTCATGTCAGAGAGATCCCCGCTCCACTTGCTAGGGGCCCACATGATGATCAACCTGCCTATCAATTACTTATGAGTAGGGGACTTAGGTCCAGTACATGCATGTTCTTTGATTGGTGGTTCCGTCTCTGTGAGCCCCTGTGGGCTTAGGTTACTTGACTCTGTTGATCTTCTTGTTCCCTCTGTGTCTTTCTATCCTTCCCCCCCACAATTCCACAAGACACTCCACACTCCTGTTAATGTTTAGCAGTGAGTTCCAGCATCTGTTTGGATCCTCTGCTGCATGTAGTTTCTCAGAAGACAGTTATGCTATGTTCCTGTTTGCAAGTATAGAATAATTCTGTTAATAATGACAGGGGTGCGCTCTCTCTCCCATGGGGGTGGGTCCCAGGTTGGGTCAGTCATTGGTTGGACATTCCCTCAATCTCTACTATATCTTTATCCCTGCAAGTCTTGTGTGTCATTCTGTGTCTGGGTTAACTGATATTTATACATGGCAAATATGCAGCACAGTGTCCCATCCTCAGCTGTCTGGGTTTGGTTGACCTGTGTTTTCTTTATGGCCAATTCATTGTGGCCAGATGGCATTTCATATGAAGCCATTTCTTTCAGAGTATGTGTCCCATCATATGTCAAGGCAGCTTCTACTTCAGAGAAACAATAATAATTTGATGGTAAAAGGCTAATCATAATTAACTCAAAGGATTTTGGATAAGATTTTAATATAGACACCAGACAAGAAACTAAAACATATGAATCTGCACAAATTAAAGTAACATTGAAAGACATCATGAAAAGTAAAATTTCTTTTATTTATTTCCTGAATCCTATTTTCTGTAAAAAGAAATGAGCCAGGATTCAGGTTTTCCTGTTTATTATGCCAAAACTACAGAGGCAATTAGAATGGCAGGGAGGGAAATTCACACAATGAGATTGTTTTGTACACCCTTTGGATTTTTGCTTTATTTTTCTCTTTTTCTTGGACATCCCTTCTTATCAATGAATACACACTATTTAAAAAGTATTTATATGAGAATTTTCAAATACACAATAAAATATAGTTTGGCATAATAAAAACCCATAATACAAGCCGGGCGTGGTGACACACGCCTTTAATCCCAGCACTTGGCAGGCAGAGTCAGGTGGTTCTCTGTGAGTTCAAGGCCAACCTGGTCTGCAAAGTGAGTCCAGGGCATCCAAGCATACACAGAGAAACCCTGTCTCAAAAAACCAAAAAAAAAAAAAAACCATAATACAATCATCTGTATGAAAATTGCTGATTTTTTCCTTAATTGCTATTCTATTCTCATTTCCTTTCTCCCTTTCTTCCACTCTACTCTCTTGCTGAGTCACTTCAAAGTAAACTGCATGCATCCAGAAATGGCTGTCTATTCATCAGTACCTATGCAGCTACCCAGCATGATCCTCTATAGCCCCTTTCACACCCAATGAACTTGGCAATAGTTATCAAATACAAACCAATATCTACTATCCACTGGCTACTGAAACATCACCAAGTATTTTCTAATTGCTATCCATTGATTGTTCTTAAGCTTCTACAAGATCTAACACAATGTATTGTATTTGGATATCAAGATTTTTATAATTTCATAATTTTCATTACTGAAAAGAATGGTTCCTTCCACACTTAAAAAAGATGTAATTCACTTTCTGAAGAAACACAGCTTGTTAGTTTTCTCAAGTTATCATTTATCTTTAGCTTTATCTTCAGCCACATACTATAAAGGACCCACCATCATTTTCCACACTGTATGAACTATGAAAAGCATATATCATTCATCCAATATGATTTAATCCTTAAAACAACACAGAGATATTAACAATGCCACTTTCCTGTATGACATACAGTTGATAGAAGTTTACTTTGAGGTCACATACTGTCTGTGTTTTTTTCCCTTTATGAGCACCTAAGCCATTTCTTGTCTAGTAACAGAATTAAAATTGGAAAGGATTTGATTTTAAATGTGAGATACCAGTTATGTGATGTGCCTACCCATACAATTATTTCACACAACTTCTGCATGTGAAAAGCACCTAATGATATAGTGTCACCAAGAGATCAGCTATCTTCCAAAGTTAGGCATCACATCATTGACAGTATTTATAAACAGTCGTCTACAGGACCACTTTAGATCTATGGACAATTTAATTTTCATAATTAACAATTTTTATGTATCTTACTTAAGTGATGTGAATAATGCAACATAACCCTTGATATTTTTCTGTACTTTGATTTTAAAAAAAAAAACAAAAACAAAGGTGAGTTCATTTAAAAGCAATTTGTAGAAAAAAGTCTGTAAAATAATGATATGCAATATAAATAGGGAAGGAAGGGAAAAATCATAATGATGGAAGGGGAAGTGTTCTCCATTGAAGCTGTCTTAGGGTCAACTCATGTGACCGTAACTCATGCGTGAAACAGACTTGAATATAAATTCATTAATTCTGGGTGTGAAATAAGAGCCACGGCACTCTCACCTCCATGATGAGTACATTATCTGCCTGGAGACAGACCTTGAAATTAAAACAAGGAAAGTTATTTAAGTGATTCCGAGGCTTAATAACTTCAAGCCAAGTGCGTGCAGTCTATCCATCTTCAGAACTGTGCTGGCCTTGACACTCACTGGGACAATTACAAGGAAGGGACGCCCTCCAAACTCACTGAGACTTTTGAAATGAAGGCACAACCTCCAAACTCTTATATTACTTAGACTGTACATGTACAAGATGATTAATTTATTCTTCTTGTTGATTAGTTCTGTTTACATTCTATACAGAAAGTCACATCTGGTCAGATATTCTGCCCTTTATTAGCTATATCTGCTCCAAGCCCTTATCTCATGGATATAGAATAAACTCATTGATGCTATTCTCACTTCTCCTATTTCTAATTCATGGTAGACTATAAATAATAGTGGCATTGGCTACTTGGGACTTTGCTTACATCTCTATCCTTTTGCTCATTATATGAAATTTCTTTCATACCATTTAGCAGCTTGCTCTGTCTCAGAACAAACAAAATTTTGCACACAAAGAGATATGAAATATTTTTTCTTTAATAAAATCCAGCCCTGCTCCAGGTAAATGATGGTAGCCTGTACTGCCTCAACTTCAGTCCTGCACTCCCCAGCTACATCATATAGTGCCCCACTTCTCTTATCCAAGCACCTGCTCAGGCAATAACAGGTCCTAGATTCTGTAGGAAAGTCGATCTCAGCTTCTGTTGGCCTATCTATGGCTGTAGTCCCTGAAGAATTTTCCAAGACACCCAGTGCTGTACACAGTCTTCTGTTTTTAGCTTGGTAGGTTAAAATCCCATGAGAAAAGACAAGCAGTATGGGCTGTAGAGATAGTCCAGGAGTTAAGAGGAGTACTGGTCTTCCAGAAAATCTGACTTTGAGTACCTATATCATGGGGTCACAACCATCTGTGACTCCAGCTCCAGGGGAACTGACACCGCTGGCCTCTGAGGACACTGTATTCACATCTACAGATATGCATATATATACATACATAATTAAAAACAACTATAAAAAGTCAAGTATCTAGGGTCACCCTAATAGTTTCTTGGGAGTTGACATCCCAGGCAGGTTTCTACCTTGCCCCCTAACTGCCACCCAATTCCAGTTGTTTCCAGGCATCTATTAGGGTGACCCGAGCTAAGACTTCTAGTAATGAAGGATACAGAGATTGAATGGGACACCTCCTTTAACCAGGCAAGACTTCCAGTGGAAGGTTTGGAACATAAACTCAGCCATAAAACCTTTAACCTACAATTTTTTCTGCCAGAATGATGTGGCACAGAAATTTTGGAAGTGGCTAACCAATGACTGGTTCAGCTTGAGACCTATGCCATGAGACAGAGCCCACCCCTGACATTGTCTGGAGGATCAAAATCCCGAGCCTGGGTGGCCCAGATACTTGGGATACAACCAAACAAGACTGGCAAGAGAGAGAGAGAGAGAGAGAGAGAGAGAGAGAGAGAGAGAGAGAGA
>CAJQZJ010033126.1:5064569-5089040 GCA_907164525.1 Lophiomys imhausi | reverse complement strand
AGAGAGAGAGAGAGAGAGAGAGAGAGAGAGAGAGAGAGAGAGAGAGAGAAGCCAATGAAATGATGTCTAATGACATCATACTATACTCAGATTGCTGCTTAACCCAATTGTCATCAGAGTGGCTTCATAGAGCAATTAATGGAAATGTAAACAGTTGCAGAGAACCATGGGAAAACATTAGGCAGGGTTTGGAGAGTCTTGCTGAAGCAGGAGAGAAAGATTGTACGAGCCATAGGGGTAAAAATCACCACAAGAAAACTCACAGAATCAACAAACTTGGACACATAGCAGCTCACTGAAACTGAATCGACAATAAGGTAACCTGCATTGGTCTAACCTAAGCCCTCTGTGTATATATTTTTTTTTTTTTGCGAAGCTGGTGTTTTTGTGGGATTCCTAACAAAGGGACTGGGGCTGTTTCTGACTCTTTCGCCTGCTTTTGAGACTCTTGTCCTCCTACTGGGTTGTCTTGTCCACCCTTAGTGTGAAGGGAGAAGTCTAATCTTATTACAACTTGATATGCCATGTTTGGTTGATATTTCTTGGAGGCCTGGCCTTTTCTGAAGGGAAACAGAGGTGGAGTGGATGGGGCGGGAGGAGGTGAAGGGAGATGGGGAAGCGGAGAGCAGAGGGGAAATTGCTGTCTGGATATAATATATGAAGAAATAAATAAACAGGTAAAAACAAGGCAATTAGTGGAAAGCCTGTCACCTGGCAAGAAAAATCCCTTGATTCAACTGTAGACAGCTTGCTGTCCAAAAAGGACAAAACTTGGAAGCAGGTAAACCAATAGCCTATCTCTACCAAGACAGGGTAGGCTAGTCCTTCATAATTACTGCTTTACAATTAGCATATGCAGAGAAATAGGGCCAAAAGGCTGAAGATTGATACTCTTATGTATGGAGAGAAATTGGGAATTGTCCAGGCAGCCAGTTGTCTGTCATTTCTTAGTTTTGGAAGCTGCTGTCCCTGTGCTTCCTATATAATTAGATATATTTATCCTTCTTAGGTCTCTGATGTGGTGGAAGACTAGGTAGTTATAGTCTCACAGTTAAATTTTGAGTTATTTAGGAATTAAGAGGGTGTTCTGGATCTAAGAACATGTTCTAAAGATGGTGATGCAAGTTAAGATGGAAGCTGAGTTTGATATAGAACTCATGGAGATGGATGCATAGTAGAATGTTAAAGTCAGGTGAAATATGCATAGACTGGATATTGGGAATGTATGCTAAGCCTTATAATTAAAGAAATTATGGCCCATTCAATTAGTGGTATATTACTGACAAGTGACAAAACATAAACTCCCAGTATGTGTGACAACAAAGCACCATCTCAGGTTCACCATGATAGACAAAAGAAGCCTGACTCAAAAAAACCACATGCCCATATGATTCAATCTACGTGTCATTCTGGACAGATAAGGATGGGATGACAGATATTAATTATTGATTTGTTGCAGAAAATGGATGGTAGAGAGGAACTATTCAGGAGCAGGAAGAAACCTTGATTGTAGTAAAACTATACCACTATGTAGATAGATTTACTAAAGTTTCTAGAATGGTGTATGTCAAAAAGGGCAAGTTGCAGAATATAAATGCCAAAACGATAACCCAACGTTCACAATAATAGTTAAATATACTTGCACAATTGAGATGCTAGTTTCACTGGCTGCACACAGCAGTTAAGTAACCAGCATCTATGTGCCCTACACTCCACTGCACTGAAAATAAAATAAGGAGGAATAGGATAAACACATCATCTTCCTAGAAATTTCACCTAGCAGGGGCATGAATTAAATCATAGCCTAAATATAATACTGTGTATGTGGAGGGAAGGCTATAAACAAGAAACCAGAAAATAGAACCTAATCCCAATTAGGGAGTTTTTGTAAGTTTGGTACAGGAACCCTAAATTGCCAGCTGTGAAATCTATATTCTCACAGCACAAAGTTGGACACAAGAACCCTGTGTCCTGAGCTTTAGACCATGGTTGAACTTTGGTCAGTCAGTGATGTCCTTATTTGCTAGGCAACTAGAAATGACACAGAAACTCGTTTTAACTTTCCAGAGCAGTACATGGGTCAATCTTGAATGGTGAACCTCCTTTGAAAGGGTCAACCTACTTTGCATGGTGTGAACCGAATCCAAGGGACTGCACACCAAAGAACCTTGCCCTAACTAAAGAAATACTTCTTCCAAATGGAGATTAAATTTAAAATATTTTAAAAGGAAACATAAGCTCCATTATGTGGGGGAAGGTCTGCTGTCTTCCACTGCAATATGAACTCTAGAGACTGCCCAGTCTATTGCCTTCCTGCAGCATACTCAGTAAATAATCTTTCTATTTTGGTCCACAAAGTGAACTCATTTACAGCTTGAGAATCCTGTGACTGCTAACGTGGTGACTGAATTAGGATTTCACAGCAATATGTTATAACATTTTTGTCTTGAAGAAAAAGTTTACATGTAGGGGGTCTATGATCCTCCAAGGTCCTGGAGACTTTGAACAGTGTCTACTGCTTCCTGATTCTAACCCTTTAGAAGGTTGATGTGTGCATATTAATGTTGCAAAATTAATATGTCACAAATAAGGACTCCAAGGGTCTCCACAGTGACTATAAGTGAATGTATTTGGTTGTGAAATAAATTTACTGTCACTACTCACAGAATACATTTTTTGAAGAGAGACAGGGTTAATTCTTATGATGTTTGTTTAGTTTTTAACATCCTTCACTAACATGTTTTAACAGTCATAGAAGAAGGGGACACTTGTGTGTGTGTGTGTGTGTGTGTTTTTTTTTTTTTTTGATATGTTCCTAGTTTTTGGTCCTTGGATAAGAGAAAGGACCAGGAGCTGAAAAGAAATATGGGTTTTATTAAATATTTTTCAAATAAACATTTCCTATTTGGCCCCATTTTTATCCCAGCCTAATGACATTGCTCAAAGGATGTTTTTCTACTTTAATGTTCCTGTTATGGAATGATAGAGAAACCCTGGTTCCAACTTAGCAGGTGTGCTGTGGCACCAGCAGGATGGAGGATGTGGGCAAACAGACTGGTACTGCTGAATGGCAAGGTTCTGGTAGTGGGGGAAGAGAGGAACAAAGTGGATGGGGGAGCAACAGGAGTGATCTATGGAGGCCTTATTTTAGAATGAGTAATGGTTTTGAATCTGTGATTTAAATATTTATTGTTTATTCAAGTAAAATATCTTGATATGACTAGGATCCATTGCCATTTTAGCAAAAAGAAAGAAAGAAAGAAAGAAAGAAAAATTTACAGTACTTACTAAATTATTTTTTATTCTCATCATGACCAACTTTCTGTTTCTTTTCAAATCCTATCTTCTTTTTCTTAGTTTCACTTGAGCTGAAAATTGTTCCCTTCAGAATTAAATTGTTTTGGATTTTTTTCCACAAATATTGCCATGGTTTCAATTTTTAAATGTCTGTAGTGAAAACACATATACAAGCACATACACAGACAGACACAGACAGCCAGAAGCACAGACACACAGACATATGAAGCAAACATAGACATATCCTCAGGCAGACACACACACAGACAGACACACAGACACACACACAGACTCACATACTCTCTCTCACACACACATGGACACACACACACACACACACACACACACACACACATGGACATACACACACAGAGGCATGCACATATACATACATACATTCGCAGAAAAACATATTCAGGCACAGATGCCTGGACGTTTTCTGTTATCTAGCGTGGTGTCTTATTCATATAAACTCCTTTCAAGCAAAAAGCAAACAGTACCACAAGTACATACTCATTCATCTCACAATTTACCTTTGTCATATGTGCAAAGATAATTTTCAAGTTGATGGACAAGCATTACAGAATTTAAATGGCATTCAGAAAGGAAATTCAGTGTGCAAAGATTACAAAGAAAAATATTAATTACAAACAACCTGATGAGAAGCTATAGTTTACAATACATCATGTCATATGTTTAATTACAACACTGATTTAAATGTCTATTTTGACAAGGAAAATAGTTGTTATTGATTTTTTTCTAAATGTAAATACAAATCAGTGTGCAGGTTACATTGACTTAGGGTTTAATACCAAATTCTTCCTCAGGGGTTTATCTGTTTTATGCTTTCATTTTACCCCTTAAAGAGCCATGCTGTGTGAACACCATTCTGTTTTTTCACTGCAGTAAGCACTGGTTGGTTAGGGGAACTGCTTCGGCCATTGGGTAGTTACTTTAAAGCATACCGCATAAAGAAATTCGAAACCTGTTGTAGAAAAGACTGAACCACACAGGTCAGAGTGACTGTAGCCAGACTATACTGTCTCAAAGGTCAGATATCCACTCTTACTTCTATGGCATTTTGTGGCCTTTGGTGTTTCAGACTGGTTCACACTTTAAAAAAAAAATCTTTGAAGAGCTTGGGTTTTAAATTATTTGAAAGGAGAAGATAGATGGGCTCACACATTTCTATTTCACTTGTACTTTTAATCTGTATAGACACAAAAACCTTTCTGAAATCTAGGATACCTCCATGACAAGTTACTTGTAGAGAATAAAATAAAATCTATATTTCTCATGACACATCTCTGAAATTTATTTCCAGTTAGACTCAGCCCTCTGTTCTTTATGGGGTTAAATAGTAAATGCTTCAAGCTGATAAAGTCACTAGCTGGCTGATCAGTTGGGATTGACAAACCTTTCTCCAGCTATCCAGTAATTTAAAAAGTAAAACAGGTGATTATAGGTTTGTACTACTAATAAATATTAAATATTTCTCACATGATATAATTAAATATTAAATATTTCTTCATATGATATAATGTAAATAGCACACTTAAGGAAAAAGTGCTGCAAAAAGAGCAAACCAAAAGAATGAGAAAAATACCTCTAAACCCATTTTAGCATAGTCAAACATGGAGTCAATCTCAATAAAAATTTGAGGCAATAATTAGGAATGAGACACACTTAAAGACAAATTCTAGTTTCTGATTTCTAGTTGACCTTGGGCAATGCACACACACTCACACACATAAACACACACACAGACACACATGCATATACACAGACACACATGCACACACTCATTTACCTCATAAATAAAATAATATTGATAATTCCAAGAAGTTGGTTTGAATACTAGATGACGTTGTATAACTATTCTGACATGGCATGTCAAATAATTGAATTGTTCTGACTTTGCTTTTAGTTATTATGACTAAGAGAGTTCAATTGCAGTTTTCAATGATGTACTATGTTGTCTTTAGTTCCCTGGAGGAAATGTTATGGGGCAAATTAGACATTTGATGGGTCGGGTTCTGCTTGTTAGATTTCAGTGTAAATGGCATTAGAAAGGTGATAATCTCCAGGAGTCGTAGATTAGAATTTATGGACAGAGGAGATGGATTAATGGATAAAACCCTTCCTGTACAACCATGGATACCGAAGCCCACATGCCCAAAACTTGTGTAAACCAGGCTGTAGAAATATGTGTCTGTAATCCATTATTCTGCTATTGGAAAGTGTTGAAGTAGGAGAATCCCTGGAAGCTTGGGGGTCAGCTAGTCTGCTGTATGTAGTGGGGAGCAACAAAAAGACATTGTTTAAACAAGGTGGTAAAGGAAGACCTATGTGTGGGTTTTCTCTGCTTTCCTGATTACACTGTCACATTTAAACTCCTCAACTCTAAAACTGTAATGGTACACACACACGCACGCACGCACGCACGCACACACGCACACACACACACACACACACCACTTTGGAAAACCTGGGAGAATTAACCTGGCAGTGAGGGTATATATATTCCAACTCATATCTATTTGACCAGTTTTGGGTCCTCGTTATCTCTGAAAGATGATGTGATCATTGTAGGTTCTATGATTTTGTTGGAGAAGTTCTTTGCTTAACCTAATTAATTTAACCTCTCTAGAAGGTCTTAAAAACTTAGATCAAATAAATCTTCCCCTTGCATACTTCCTGAAAAAGAGTCTATTTTGCCCCCCTGCTGGTTTGAGAGCAGTTAATAATAACTATAATTAATTAAATTCCATGTGTATTATACTAACTTATTTCATACTTTATCTTCCCTAAAATATTTTGAGTTCACATAGTACGTCCCTCATGTCCAATGAATCTTTCCTGATAAAAAATGGTTATGGATGGAATTCATTTATTTGTAGTCATTTAATTAGTCTTTTATTAAAATTTCCTTAAGTTTAATGAATCAAAGATGCTCTTAGTTGTAAGATAAAATATCTTTTCTTATGTGTCAGTCAAGTGTATAAATGTGTGTATTTTTCAAATAATAAAGGATTAAGACATAATCTAATTGTATAGGAAGTGCAGGACCTGCAGCTTCCAATACTAAGAAATGACAAACCAGTGACTACCTGGAGAGTTCCCATTTTCTCTCCATATATTCCAGCATCAGTCTTCAGCCTTTTGGTCCTGTTTCTCTGACAGACATTTATTGTAGAGCAGGGATTGTGAAGGACTAACCTACCCTGTCTTGGCAGAGCTAGGCTGTCGACTTCCCTGCTACCAAGTTTTGTCCTTTTTAGACAGCAGTCTGTCTGCAGTTGAAGCAAGGAGTTTTTACATGCCAAGAGATAGGCTTGTCACTAATTCAACCATCTCACACTGGAGATTCTTCAATGCTTTTCTTCTACTTGGAGTAGAATAGGGGGTGCTGTCAGGAGCTGATATGTCACGATATCAAAAAAAAATCTTAATTTAAGACCACATCTTTGAATGCCATATTCTGCAGATCTCTTGGGGTTTTTGAAGATGCCCTATCTATCTCTTGTATTTAGATAAGCAAATGATGCTTGTCTCTTAACAACTTGATTACTGAGTAGCTTAGAGAATATCTGTGATAGACTGTCTTAGTAGCTAACAAGGTGACATGCATGCATGACTAGGAGTTTGTTTTTCTTAACTATCCTAAACAGTTTAAGACGGTTGGTATGAGGTGGTTGAAGAATAGACAGCTTGAGTCTCATAGCTAAATTTTGAGTTGTTTAGGAATCAAGAGGGCGTTCTAGATCTAAGAAGATGGTTATAATAGTGATGCAAGTTAGTGTGAAAACTAAGTCAGTTATAGAACTTTAAACTCATGGAGATGGTTAGAAGGTAGAAGGTTAAAGTCAGGGGCCAAATATGTATGAACTGGACATTGGGAACGTATACTGGGCCATTTAACTCTCATAAATGTGGCATATTTAATTCTCCTGTTTTGTACAGAATTTACTGTTATAAGAGAAAGAACCATTTGTTGGAATGAAAAGAGAAGCTGTTGCGGGGGGGGAAGAAGGTGGAAGGGTGGGACAGGAAGGGGGAATAGGGAAGGGTTTGCGACTGAGATGTAACTTGAAAAAAAAATAAAGTACTTATAAAAAAAAAAAGACATAATCTAATGGTGACTCATAGGAGGAAGCTTTAGTGAGCAAGTAATAGGAGGCCCAAATAAAAATGACTTAAACACTAATAACTATAAATTTCAGATAATAATATTTCAACTGCAGTTGTGATTAACTCAATGATTCAGAAACACTTATATCTTGGTCACTTAACACATTTTTGGGGGCATTAGTTTTTGGCCCCATACTTGCAGAAGAGCAGCTCTAAGTGGCATCCACATCTCCAGGCCACAGTGGCTCACACTATCCCACACTGAGAGATGTGGTTTGTTTTGATTTCCATTTTTCTATTTGTCAGTGGACATTATTTCTTAAAACTTACCTAAGTGGACCAGTCTTCATGTTTCTTTGGCCAGAGTTTGTCCACATGAGATTTTCAAGTCATTAAAAAGACACAGACTTACAGAATGGATATGCAAACAAGACCCATCATTTTGCTGTATACAAGAAACACATCTCACTAACCTACATAGGTGCTACCTCAGAATAAAGGGCTGAGAAAAGGTTTTCCAAGCAAATGGACCCAGGGAGCAAGCTGGAGTAGCCATCTTAATATCAAATAAAATAGACTTTCAACTGAAGTTAATAAAAAAAGATAGAGAAGGGCATTAAATACTCATTAAAGAAAATATTCATCAAGATGACATCTCAATATTAAATATCTATGCCCCAAGTACAAGGGCACCTGCATTTGTAAAAGAAACTCTTCTTCAAGTGTCTCTCAGCCTTTAGGAATTCCTCCTTTGTGAATTCTCTGTTTAGCTTTTTCCCCCATTTTTAAATTGGATTATTTGGTTTCTTGGCATTTAATTTCTTGAGTTCTTTGTAAATTTTGGATATTAGCCCTTTGTCAGATGTGAGGTTAGTGAAGATTTTTTCCAGTCTGTAGGCTGCCATTTTGCTGGAATGACAGTGTCTTTTTCCTTACAGAAGCTTTTCAGTTTCATGAGGTCCCATTTATTGATTGTTGGTCTTAGATCCTGAGCTGCTGGTGTTCTGTTCAGGAAGTTGTCACCTGTGCCAATGAGTTCAAGGGTTTTTCCTACTTTCTCTTCTAGTAGATTTAGTGTGACCGGGCTTATGTTAAGGTCTTTGATTCACTTGGACTTAAGTTTTGTACAAGGTGATAAGTATGGGTCTAATTTCATTCTTTTACAAGTGGACATCCTGTAGGACCAGCACCATTTGTTGAAGATGCTGTCCTTCTTCCATTGTGCGGTCTTGGCTTCTTTGTCAAAGATTAGGTGGCCATAGGTGCGTGGGTTCATTTCTGGGTCTGCTTGGTCCTAGGCCTGTAAATTTGTCAGTCTATATCTCTTTCCCTTCCAGGTCGCCTCCATCTTCACGTTCTCTATTGAGATGTAGGTGCTCTTCTACCTTTTTCTCTTGTCCACACTCCATACTGTAGTCCAGGACATTTTAATATACGTAGATAATTCACAATATTCTCTGTAGTTATGTCTTAGAAACATTTCCATAAGGTATGAAGAATAGCAAATTCTTATCCAATATTGGGAGAGAAAATAAAGATATGAACCTGAGATCATTTGGTCACAAAGTTTTTGTTTACTAATCAATGCATCCTTATTTAGAGGGACAATATTTAATATATATTTAGTTTACTAATGGCAAGGTCATGACAAACAGACTGTATTGCACATCTGGACAAAGCTTGGTAACACATATTTCTTAGGCATAAGAGATAAGGCATAACATTCCTTATTACATTCATGAACATCAAACAACCTTCCAGCACTGCAATGGGGGACCATTTAAAACAATTAAAAATCTCAAACACTTGCAAATGAGGTACTGCCTAAATCAGAAACACTGAAAGTTGAGAGCTAAAAAAGAAACAATTAAAAATGTCACCTTGTAACATTTCAGCTGGGTATGCTTGGATCAAGGTGACCACAAAGGTGTTACAAGTATACAAATAAATACCCTGCAAGTAAGTATAGAATCTTACAAAAACAGGGATATGATGGCCCTGGTAAAAACAAATAATGATTCCTCAATTTCCTCAGTAAATTGTAGAATCCTAACTGCTTACCACATTATTAAAGGCTGCATAATTCCCCTCAAATCTAGATGGATGTCTGTCTGTTTTTCTGTCTGTCTCTCTCAACATTGCCTCTTGCATATGATGCATCAGCCACACTGTTTATTAATCTGTTCTATGGATGTGCCAAGATATCCCTATCTTCAGGTACTCGCACTTATTCTTACACTTTAAGGTCCATAATGAATATTTTAGCCTCTGTCTTCGGTGAATCCATAAAAAATTCATTCTAGGAAGAGGTACTAGAGTGTTCTCTTTCTCTATCATTATGGTTGTGTCTGAAATACGTCACAAAGCCTCTTAGGTCTGAACACTTGTTTCAAGAGGATGTGAAAACTGTAGTAAGTAAGGATTCACTGGAAGAGGTGGATAATGGGACTGGGGGTACTTAAGAGCTTTAACATGTCCTCAATTCTGGCTCAGTCTCTTTCTGCTTCATGATTCACAGAGATATAAGCATGCATTCTTTTGTTCCTGCTGACATAACCACAAACCATGATGCCTTCCTTACCATTATGGGCTATATGCTCTCAAACTATCATTCTAAATAATTCCTTTCATCCTTGTTTCTTCTGAGTATTATTATTTTTCTATATTATTTAATATATTTTTATTTTTTAAGGGAATTTAATATTCATTCCAGAAATGTTGTAGTTGTAGGCAATTAAATCACATTGTTATCAATGTCAAAATAAAAGTCTGAATACATGTGTCTTGTCATTTTCTTTTTCTTTTTTATGTTTATTTATTACTTCAAGTTACATCTCCATCACAGTACCCTCTTTCAACCCCTCCCAGTCCTGCCCTCCCACTCTCTACCCCCATCCCTTCCATCCCACTCCTGCAGAGTGGAGTGTCCCTACATATCAGTCCCCCACCCCAGTTCAGCAGTCATATGAGGACCATGAGTCTCCTCATATACTGGAGGCCTACAAGGCAGGACCACTAGGGCAAAGTGTCTCATTAACAGGTAACAAAGTCTATGTTCCTGTTCCCTTTGTTGCATTGGTTGTAGTATAGTTATCCTGTATTATATGGCTAAAATCCTATTATAAGTGAATAGATGCCATGTGCATCCTTCTGAGTCTGGGTTAGCTCACTCAGGATTAAAATAGAATTACATCAATTCTTCACTTCTAAATCCTCCCAAATATACTTCCATGAGCCCCTCCTATGTCCTCCCATCTTGAGTTGATTATTTGTTTTTATGTGATTACTGTTACATACAAAAACCCACACACACATACAAATACAAATATATGTGAACACAGTGTTCTGAGTCCATTTTTATTGGTGGTGTGTTGTAGAAGTTTTAATAGCTTTGACCCCTATAAATTCATGTGGTTGAATGGTTGAATGCTTGGCTTCTAAGAGTGGCACTATTAGGAGGTGCGGCCTTGTTGGAGGAAGCATGTCACCATTGGGGGCAAACTTGGAAGCCTCTCATGCTCAAGTTCTGCCAAATGAAAAATCCAGTCTCCTCCTGGCTGCCTTCAGATCAAGATTTAAAACTCTTGATCCTGCAGTGCCATGACTTCCTGAATGTGGCTGTGTTTCCCACCATGAAGATAATGGGCTAAAACTCTGAAACTGTAAGCCAGCCTCAATTAAATGCTTGCCTTTGTAAGAGTTGAATTGGTCATGGTGTCCTTTCAGGGCAATAGAACCCAACTAATCCATGTGTACATGGTTTCAGTGGTGGATACTCTGCATTAGAGAACCAATAATGGGGCTCATCTCTGGGAGAGACTAATTCCTCTTCCTTAACTATTTTGTCACAGTGACAAGAAAAACAATGAACCAACTCCTCCTTTTTCCCTATCCTCCAGCCCCACACTTCCTAACTCCCCCTTATGCAGTGACAATGCTGTTTTACTGCAATCCTGAAGGAGAAGCCTCATCAATAGCTGAATCTGCTAGATTCTTGATTTTGGACATTCCAGCTTCTTAAACTTCAAGTAATATCTGTTGTGTAAGCCTAATCAGAAAGACAAACAAATAACTAAAGGCAAACAGATCATTTACCCCAAAGTACCTCTTTATTTTAGAGATGATTTCCTATACTCTTCAGTTAAAGCAGGGCCCTCTTGGTAATGTCTCTCAGGACACTCTTTTTCTATTAATAAAATTGGTCAATGGTCAGGCATATTTTAATTTAAAAAGTACCTATCCTTCTAGGTGGACTTCAAGCTCTGTGTGAGGAGGAATCTTTCCTTTTTGAGCACGAGTGGATTTATTCTTCACTTTGACCCTTCCAGCCATGCTCTCTGAATTAACGTTAGCTACCTAACGGCAGGAATGAATGGATGATTTAAAGGATTGATTACTTTTTACAACATTAAAATTCTTACAATAGGAAACTAAGTCCTGAAAAAGTTCACTTATGACAAACCATCTCTCCTTTACACAGCTTAGGTAGATAGACTGTTGACAGCCATCTTCAAAAAGTAGTGTGACACAAAGTGTGGATATCAGGCTTCTGCTACACAGGTATCAGATTGGACAGGACTTTTCTCAGAACTACTAAATATTGCCATTTCTAGTAGTTAAGATTATGATTTTCTACAGAATGTGACAGAATATTCTTGATTTCACATCCAAAAGTTTTATAGTATCACAAGCAAACTCAACATGGAACACATTTCTAGATGCTGAAGTAGACAATGGCAGTGATGTATAATACAAAAATATCACATTGTAACCCTCTGGGAAACAATGATAATCTTTTATGTTGGAAGCAGCACACAAAAGTATGCCAAAAATATGACAGATACCTCTTTTTATATCGCTGAAACTGTTCAAACTACAAATTAGTTCTTAATTTGTTCTCTTTATCCATCAGGATAATATTCCACTTTCAGTGACAGTTCTAGGGGCTGGGGAGAATACAGCGCAATGTATTCCATGCAGGTTTATTTTCTTATAAATACTTTTTGGATACACAAGTGTTCTTTCGAAAGCAGCTATTATGAGCAGGCCCTCCACTGCGTGTTGAATGGTTGGCAAACCTGGTCCCTGCCCTCATGCACTTAGTATCTACTGCCCTGTACTGTGAGGTGATTATACATGATTACACATAATTACACATAATTATCTTATTGGAAATTGTGATATGCACTAGAAAGTAAGGTAAAAGTGCTAAGAAGGCATTCAGTGAGGGTGCGGCAGGGAAAATCAAACACATTTCAGCTTTAGAGCTAGCCTGTGAGCATCACTGGAGCCAGGTTTAATTTAAATCCGTGGAAGAGTGTTAGTTCTGAATAAGCACACTTAGAGCAGAATACAAGCAAAATCAAACAAACAAACAAAAAAAACTCAAAACAAGCAAAAAAAAAATCCGAAAAAGAAAAACAACCCTAAAAAACCAACTAACAAACCAAAGAAACAAAACAAACTTTAACAAAAAAAAAAAACAAAAACAAAAAACAAAAAACTTCTCACATGTACTCTAGGGGATTGTTGCTAGGCATCTTCAAGTTGTTATAGTATTCCACATCATCTTGTTCTAAAATCCCATGAATATATTCAACAAAAAGAAGGAAGAAGGAACCAGCCTCCCATCTTTAAACAAAACTGCTGTGCATCACATTCCTGTTTATACAGAAATAACTTTGTCAAAAAGTAACAATTAGTGCTTGTTTTTGAACATCTTTAGGGAATCAGGATTGCTAGCATGTGGTCTTGCTGCTGGGTTATGATATTTTGAGATGGTGTTAAGGGTTGTACATGCTGAAATACTTTCCTTTTGGTTAATGTGTCTGGAGTTTAGAGTGCCTATTTACTTTGGGTACATATCTGAAAAAGACCATAGATGTAGAAGGCACACACATGACTTTTTAAAGCACGAAAGAGTCTCTATTAGTACAATCTAGAACAATTTGGATGTCAAAAAATAATTAAAATGCACTTTGGAGAGTAAACTAATACCTAGGAATATCTCATTATAAAAGCAAACAAATCAATGGGATATAAGGACACCTATCTGCTATAGTAGGATCGCAATTAATATATGTGTGGGATGCAATTCGGAAACCATTTGTCACCATCTTACTAATAACTTAGGCAAAAGTAGTGAGTACATTTCATAAAAAGGAGAATACTAATATTGTATCAAAATAGTTATCACTAAGATTTAGGAAAATAAATAGCAGTAGATATTCAGTATCATACATTCTGAATCAAACCAACAATATTAGCATCATTATTTAAACCTCAAAATGGTATCCTTTGCTTTCTCATGCACTGAGAAAAGTACATTTCTGCTTTATATCTCGAAAACTAAACTGGAGTCTAACTAAAAAATATTCTGGATAAAAAGAGAACAGTAAAACAAAACAAAACCCACAACCAATCACAATGAAGGTCCCACATACAACACATGACACTGTGTTTATTTAGACCTGAAAGACATTATTATTATTCAATGAACATTATTATTGAAATTTGAAAAAAATGAAGATTAGACAATAAAGTGAAATCGTCTTGCTCTTTTTGTTGCAATTGGGATCAAACCTAAACACTTGGATTCTGCTACTGAACTATATCCTAAAAAAACCAGCTACTTTTCTGGTTTTGTTCACTGTATTGTGATTTTTAAGAGACTGGGACCCTTGTCTGCCCTAACTCTGCTCTTACTTGCTGAAACTGCACCATGTGAGACTTAAGCACTGGATAAATGACTCACTCCTCATGTGACCCCCACTGTGTCCTGACCCACCCCTCATGTGACCCCCACTGTGTCCTGACCCACCCCTCCTCTGACCAGGACTGTGTCCTGACCTACCCTCCTCTGACCAGCACTGTGTCCTGACCCACCCTCCTCTGACCAGCACTGTGTCCTGACCTACCCCTCCTCTGACCAGCACTGTGTCCTGACCTACCCCTCCTCTGACCAGGACTGTGTCCTGACCCACCCTTCCTCTGATATGCCTTGCCACAAGGGTTGTAGCTCCAACAGTAGTCATTCTCTCCTAGTCCCACACTGGTCTTGTGTGCCACAGGCTCTACAGCCATTGTACGTGGTCACACTAAATGGCCCTGATTGGGGCCTGCCCGGCCTCACCATTAGACTTGCACTTCCCTGTCACTTCCTGCTGTCTCTAACCACTCTGCTCCAAGCAGTTGCTCAGGCATTGGAACAGGGCCCGGATTCTATAGGAACATTTATTCTGTTTGTTCTCTAAATGGTTTTATGAAATCCTTTCAAAATGTATCAATAGGATACATTTATTAAAACAGCACATTTATTTTCTCTATGTAATAAAGATATTATCATATAACACAACATAATAATATAAAATAATTTTGACATTCCAAGTGGGATAAAATATTTAAATCTAGTTTTCCATTTAATATGAAAATAGAACTTACCACAGAATGTGTAAATAGAGGTAAGGAATTGTTAATTATTGATCTTTATAATTCCCCCATATATTATTGTTACAAGTTGATATTGTTACTAATACTAATGTGTTACTCTTCACCATAAAATGTTTGAAAACTTTTCTATTGTAAAACTTAAGCATTAGTGTTACAGAACATCTGAGAACTTATAAAGTGCATTAAATACTTTTTAAAAGGAAACTAAAAGATGCCGGAATTTGAAGTAAGACTTTAAGGTGCAGAGAAATGTTGACGATCTAGACTCTGCAAAGCAAATGCAGAGCACGGACTCCAATATTTTAGTAGGAATTAAAACAGAATTTTCAGAAAACTGTTAGTTTGCATTATAGAATTTTATACTGATTTATCATGCAAAAGCACAGTGATTGATCTGTGCTAAGAAGCGTGCTTCACCATTACAAAAAAAAATGAAAATAATAAAAAAGACCTAAAAACATCAGCTAAAATCACTTGACTTTTGTTTTCAGGGAAAAGCTTTTAAAAGGCTAATGTCACATTTACTGCAAACATATTACTACAGGGGAGAAAATATTGGATTTTTTGGTTCACTATTCATATACTAACCATCTAGTGATAAAAGGAACAAACTAGATTATTCAGACATTGGCAATTTTCTTAACTGCCCTTTTAACAGTGGAAGATGGATCTGTATACTAGGGGCAATGAAGTTCATTGATTCTTGTTTATTCACAAGCTACAGCCAGCCTTCTAGAGAGACCCACTGTTAATAATTGCATATGAAGGGGATTTTTATCACCTGTCTGCCAGTAATGTTGGGAGTTAAACTGATTTATCAACAGACCACTTGTTTTCCTTCTCACATTACATAATCTGTTAGATGTTCTGTTTCCTCAAAGAAAAAAATATAATGCATTTTATTTCTTACACCTAAAGTGATTTTTTTTTTTTTTTTAGTATCTATGTTTGGATATTTTTGCTTCTGCTTAATAAGGTGAGGAAAAGTACATAAGGGAATGTCATCCTTAAGGTTAAAGGGATGTTAAAAGTACACAAACTCAGTTTACCGCTACAGCAATCCAGCAGGAATGTACTCAGTGGAAATAAGATGCTCACGTAGATACTTAGTTTAGAAGCCATGTGTTTCATATCTGGGGGTACAACTTTTTACTTGACAGTGGAAACTCTCTTATAGCACAATGCAGTTCTGAAACTCGGTTGTCCATTTGGTACTACAAAACTTCTGCATGTTCAGTGAGCAGGGCCTGGGTATGCAGCATATCTCAGGATCTGACTGACACTCAGTAATACGCCCATCACTTCTCTCCTTGGTCCTTTCAGGAAGGAAATTTCTTAACTACAACTTCCGGGCAATATCTACACACACACATGATCCATAGTCCACATATGTGCATTTCTAGAGACTGGCCATCTTGCCAAGTGCTTAAAAAATGACTTTCTGTGTCTTTTCACTTTTGCAAGTGAAACTCAACCATAAAATGTAGATGTGGTCAGAAACATAATTCTAAGAAAATGATGAAGGGCCTCAGGTAAACTCCATAAAGTCAGTAAGACCTATACTTAATAGGCATATAGTGTTTTATTTTAAAGGACTAA
This sequence comes from Lophiomys imhausi, assembly GCA_907164525.1. NCBI lineage: Eukaryota > Metazoa > Chordata > Mammalia > Rodentia > Muridae > Lophiomys > Lophiomys imhausi. Next base: position 5,072,564 of record CAJQZJ010033126.1, on the reverse strand, counting down.
GTTAATTAAAAACCAACCTGTTTTTAGGAAATACACCTAGGCATGTGATTATGATACATAGGCTTTATGATGGGAGTCTAACACAGTAAATTCACCTAATACAAAAACTCAACACACCAGTGGGCTCTAACTGGCCTTCACTTTCTCTCTCTGCAAATAAACCAGGAAGAGATTTACGGCAAATGTTTTCCCTCTGGTTGGCAATGACACTATCTGACAGGTTAGCTTGTGATGCAGTCTGTCCTATAGATTCTGCGTGATTTCTTCTTTAGTCCCATTGCTATACATTTACAGTTGTTGTAACACAGACATTGACTCTTTATTGTAATTTCAGTGGTTTGGGTAAGTTTGGGATTTAATTTGTTGAATAGAGGCATTGTTAAATGTTGACCTTGGGGTGTGATTCTTATTTCCCATTTCTGAGGTCACTGGAGTAAATGTGAACTTTGACCTATGGTCTCCTCAGCTCCGATGCCTTGCCTGAGAAGGGATATGTATCAGTCTTCCAGTCCTGTGTTCATTTGAATACCAATAGTGCCCATGTGAAATTGATAAATGCACGTTCCTTTGACTGTGAAACAATAATTCTCCTTCTAGACACAGAAATCCAGACAAAGATGTGAGGATAGGTTTTTCTACAGACATAAACCCCCAAACGATGTTTCCCAATATGGTTCCCAATGAGCGGAGAGCTCATTTCAGCAAAATAAAATTGATTTTAGGAGAACATGAATATGTTATCATCTCTTCTCGACCTACTTGTAACAAACCATCCAAATATATCAACACTTCCCCTAAAGATGAAGTACATTCAGAATCAGGAACAATGAGTACCTTCTTGAGCCCAACTCTTGGTCAAACTAGTAAAAGTACAGCCCGGTCTCTTCCTCATTTCTCCTTGTCCTCTATGATACTTTCTTCAACTTTTACTCAGAAAAATAATATCTCTACTAATTATATTTTGTAAAAGTTTGAATTTAACTTTATTTATTGACATTTTAATAATTATTTAATTACTTTTCAGTTTTTAATTAATGTTTAATTAAAAATATAGTTACATAATTTCTTTCCATTCCCTTTCAATCCTCCAACTCCTCCCATGCCCATCACCTCTGTTCCCAAAAGTCTGGCCTCACTCTATAATTTATACATACATAAATACACACATACATATATACCTACCTACATACACATATATGTATAAATATATAGATATAATCTGCCAAGTTCATTCAGTACTGCATGTACATGATCTAAAAGCTAACCACTTTGTACTGGATAGACAACCAAGGAACTCCTCCATGGGGGAGACTACTTATTCCACTATAAGAATCGCTTGCTTGTCTGCACTTCTTTGTTTAGGGGTGAGTGCCCATGAGATTTTTCCTTTACATCATAGGATGTCTATTGATGTTGTTTTTGTTCAGTTCATGTTTAGGTAGTCACATTGTTGGGGTATCATGGGTGAAGCTTCCCTGTCATTTCTAGGAGATAATCAACAGTTGTCTAATTTGTTTTATGGCCCACTCAACACACTCAACAAGGGTGAAATCCTATATGGTTCTCAAAACCTAGCCAGCTACTTGGGCCTGGTGAGGTCACTGACTTTACTTTTTAATGAAACACTTCTGACTTGCCCATGCATTAGCATTTCTATTCTTAACTCATTTGCTTCATTTGTAGTTCTCGGGCAAATGGGTGGTATGTTAGATTTCCAGTACCGTACTGTCATACTCATCTCTCAATTCTCTCCCTGTTCAGTGTTCTTGTACTTATTACATGCGGTTTATGTTTTGCAGTGGGTATCGTAATATCAATTCAATCACATCAATATCAATTCCTTCCCATAGGAAATAAAACTTAGATTAGTGGAACTAATGGACCTTTTAAGAGTCCATTTTATTTCCTTTTGATGAGTTTAAGCTTAGTATGTAACACAATAACAAAGAACAAAGAACAAGGGGTGGGGTGGTAATTTTGTTGACATCCAGGGAACTTTTCCCAACATTTTGAAGGCAACAATTGAAACTGAGTTGTGAGCTTACCTCTAGACACAAGCAAGGAGCATGGTTTAGATGCCCTAAATCACAAAGGAACCAAACTCAGGACAGAGACAATGATCAGTACCATAGAACAGATAGAGACAAGCCTCCGGATCTTGAATCATGGAAGCACTGTGCCATATGTCATATATTTCCTTACTGCTTAAATCAGCGTAAAGAAGACCTTCTATTATGATTTGTAAACAAGAGAACCCAAAAATACGTGATTTTCTTCATATTATTCCTTATTAGAATAGGAAAAGGCTTCATATTGTTGAAAGCCATTTATAATTGTAGTTGAGATTTTTCTTCTCTGTGGTCACTATTTGAATGCAAGTCATAGAAACACAGAGGGAGTAGATTGTTACTTACTGGTCTCTGTCACTAAACACCTTGAATATTTAAATTATATAGAGGTCAGGACAATGGTTAGTTTCTGACCACATTTACAGCAATAGACTGAGAGTAGCCATGGTTTGAGAGAGACAGAAGTAAGTCATGGGTCCTTTTTTCAGGAAGGAACAATTTAGGATGGTAATGAGCAACAGTTACATCTATCAGTATGACAGATGCTTTCCAAATGATGAACTAGTCTAGGATCCCAAGGAGCCACTTGCATCCCCAAGTAAGCAAGGTACTTTAACCTGCCCCATGACCCCAAAGCAATCTAGAGGACACATTTTTATGACATGATTTTTTAGCAGGCTGAAAGTCTGGCATTTTGGTAAATCTAGCTGTTTCTTTTTGATTTTTTTTTTAAATTTTAAGCCAGAAGTAACCAAGAAAATTATTTAAATTAAAAAGTCCTCTTAACTACTTGAGAACTAGTATAGCCTTCAAATGTATGGTTTACTAGTTTCTTTTCTTTTTTTTTTTTTAAAGATTTATTTATTATGTATACAGTGTTCTGTCTGCAGGTATATCTGCAGGCCAGAAGAGGGCACCAGATTTCATTATGGATGGTTGTGAGCCACCATGTGGTTGCTGGGAATTGAACTCATGACCTCTGGAAGAGCAGCCAGTGCTCTTAACCGCTGAGCCATCTCTCCAGCCCAACTAGTTTCTTTTCTATCACATTTGATTTTTCATATATGAAAGGCTGAAAATAACAGTAAACAGATCACTTTGGAGAGAACTATCCAATACACCTGTTGAGATACTAAGCACAGAAACACATATTTAAGGATATTTTAATATCTTTAACTTATCATGATTTAGCCTCAGATGCTAGAATTTCAATTTAAAACTATCATGGAATTTTATAATTCATGTGAAACTTACTTGTCTCGCCATCTACTATGTTATAGGCCAAATATACTTTATGAACCAGGTTGTAAAGCCTTCCTATGGGCAGAAAGCTAAAGTCCTGATTATCAAAGCAAGTCTCTGTTCCATTAGTCACCCATTTCCATTTGTTTTATTTTGCAACAGATAAAAGCCACGGTGGTTAATTCATCTTCCTTTTGTCTCACGTACCAGGTAATTATGATATTAAATTTTATAAATTTTGCTACACCTTATTTAATTTACATGGGCAGTTAGACATATCAGCATGTTGGAAGGACTTCATTTCATAACTTTGCCTACGGGAACACTGTTGCATCAATCGTCTGCACTAGAGGAAGCCATGGGTGAAATGGCCTTTCTTATTAAATGTCACAAGATTTAATGTCACAGTATAATTGGGATGGAAGGATAATTGCACCAAGCTCAACATGCCTTTTTCTGCTAACACATTATTAATCCATAAGAGTGTTAAAATATGTTCAATAAAGGTACCATTCACATGGAAATTGTTGGCACTTGCTAAAAATTACACTATTTCATTGCTCAGCCTTGAGAATTTCACAGCAAGCATGATTTTCAAATGAAATTATCGTAGAAGTCCTCCTGAAGAAGTCCACATTTGTTCTCAAAATATGTTTTTAAAGCATTGAAAATCTTCTTATGCCTGAGACACTAATGCATTCTAGAATTGTACCAGTAATGCCAGAGTTCATGTTTTGAACCATGCCAATTCGGATTTTGTCTTGGTTTTGATACTCTTTCTCCTCACACACAGACATACACAGACACACAGACAGACACACAGACAGAGAAGCATGTACACTTTCGGGCATGCATGCTATGTTTGCTATAAGTCAAACAAACAAATAACAAAGTGAAATGAAGGTAATCTTACAGTATTATACAGTGTCTGACTGAACACTAGCCTTGTTTTAAACTTATCAGTGATTAATTAGCTATTAGCTAATTAGTTCCACCGATAAGCTCACTCTCAGTCATTGTACACATTTTATGGAATCACAACTTCCTGGACCCACTGTAAGGCAACTTCTTCATGTCCCTATCTTCATTGCAAACTGCCACTCTACACTCTACAGACTACACGAGAACATGATTTATGTTACAGGAGACTGTGGGACAAGATTCAAAACCCAAGTGCGTACACAGTTTTACAATAAATATGTTTTTAGCAAAATTTCCCTGCAAGGAGTTCTACCAACTGTATAACTGCCACTTCCAATCTTCCTATTTGTTTTCTTTACACTTGAAGTTTTCCCCAAACTCCTTTGTAGGGTAAACTAAATCCCAATAGTGATTTAATTTTTCTTAATGAGTAAATTAGAAAACTTCTAAGAATTCCAATTTTGCTATCTCTCATAAGACTTGGTGATATAGTTGATCTATTTGGCGGAAAAGTAAAGTCAAGTCGAAGAGCTGTACAATCAACCAGCTGTTTGTATAGAAAAACTACCTTTAATGGGATGCTACTGTCTTAGATAGAACACAATTTGGAATAGAATACTTGAGGAAAATTCTGATGAAGGACTTTATGGGAATAATGTTTCATGGCTTTTAAAGTGTTAGTTGTCTAGGCATATTTTATAGTATAATTTGTTTGGTTTTAATTTAGTTATAATAATAGTGATTTTCAACTCAGCTAGGCACCTTCCCCATAGATTTCTTTCAATTACGAATATTTGAGCAGGCCAGAAACAGACATGATTGAAAAACTTGGAGCAAATGAACCATTCTAACCTTTCTTTGTAACTTCATGAAGGTCAACAACTTAACATACACATGTATGGAAAAGGATCCTAAAACTTAAAGCCAGAGAGTAAAAATATTGTGTCGCTTAATCATGTGAGTATGTTAGGATGGGGAAGAGTTTCCAGGTTACAAGTTATCAGCTGGGAGGCACTCACAAAACTATAGAATATGCATGCGTGACTAATAAATGCATGTGTGACTGAGATGCCTGTACTTTTCTTATGGCTTATCAGGCATATGGACAAGGTCACTGTCCCATCTAATTTGGTTTTATCTCTGTAATGTAATATCTCTGAGTTTCAAACTTTAAACTATCAAAATTGAGGATATGATATGTAACTATATGGGTTTGAGGTTTACATAAGGGTCAATGGATAGAGGGATTGCAGTGTGTTGGGTAGTTTAGGTGGGTCAAATAACATGCTTTGTTTTCTTTTCTACTTCTTTCAACAACAGTAGAGTCTACTGCTTACCTTGAATCTTGGCCTTCTCTGACACTTGCCTTAACTAAAAGAATATGACAGAAATACCACCATCTTCCAGTGTCACTGGACTTAAAGAAATGTGCAGCTTTTACTGTCATGCTAGGAATGTTCCCATTTTGATGCCAGTCATAATCCTATGAGAAGCACCACATGCAAAACCCCTGGATGCTACAGCAGGCACTTGGCCTTACAGCTGTATTCTAGTGCCCAGTAAATAGTCAGTACCACTCTAGTCATGTGAGTGAATCACCTTGGATACACATGCTCCAGAGAGCTACAGTCCTCACCAAGACTATATGAAAAGCAGAAGCGTTCAGTGACTCATACATACCTAATGTCTGGACACATAAGATACGACAATAGTTTCATTTTCTGAAACTATTTAATTTGGGGTAGTCATTAAAAGGCAATAGGCAACAAAAGCAATGCTAAACAAGTCGAGCAATTGTTGTTTCCCTTAGTGATAGGGAAAGGAGAGAACATGTCCCCCTTTCTCTTCTGTTATGCTTCAGGGTCAATATGTCCTGTACCTTTACTAACTTCCAAAGTATTGTGGAGAACAGTATGGGAAAAAAGTTGAAGATATGTAGAATGGTGAGAACTATATTTCCTTTGTGATCTTCACTGTACTGAGCCATCCTCTTATCTTTCCCATGCTGTTCTAGCATAAATGTAAGCATAACATTGAGAAAGGGCCTGTCTTAAAATATACAACCTGAGTGAATGAGGTAGCTCTCAAGAGCTTTCTTACTCTCCTTGTCTCTGACCTTGTCAGATTTCATTGTTTCTCCCTCTGCTTCTTTTTCTACCGATCTTTGTGGTCATCATATACCATGCAGGAAACATTTGTCATAATTTTCTAGCCTTCATGTTTCTTATATTTTTTCAGATGGTATATATTTTTAACTTTCTTATGCTACTTTTTCCTTCCCAATCCTCGGCCGTGAATAATTTACCTCTTAAATCCATGACATTTCACAGACACCTTTTAGACATCCTTTTGTGGCCTTTCTGTCTCTAATCTGAATCACTGTTGCTATGGGAGAGTGACACTAGAATAATACTATTTTGATTTCAGGTAGATAAATACTTAAAGCTTTTCCACAGGGCAAATGAATGAAGATTACTGCAATCTACAAAACACAATGGTTAGGCGTTTCTATGCAAATTTCCTTACAGAAATGATAGCAACAAAATGCAAAATTGCATATTCAATAACTAATCATCACTTTTGCTTAGGATATTTAGTTAGGCTTTTGAATAGTGTGAAAGTTCCCGCTTCTAGGGGGGCAAATCCTTGCCATCTTCAATGTGGTACACACAATATATTGTTTTAACAAAGGAGGAGCCAAGCAATTATCACAGCAGACTTGGCACCACCGCTTTAAATTGTCTGCCACTCTGGAAGCTTCCTTTTCCCTTGGAGGTTGCAATCAGTTTAGGAACAGAGGACTAACTATGCCTTTTCAATATGCAAAAAAATGATTATCATGACTTAAAATTACTTAAGCTTCAGTATGAGAATATATTTGGTTCAAGAAATTTTCTTTTAGGCATAGTAATTATTTCTTCTCCCTGACCGTTTTGCTTTTGAAAAATGTCTGATTTGTGGTTTGATTGGGATAATTATATTAAAGATTGCTATTTTGGGTTAGCATTGTTGTAGTTTTTGTGTGTGTGTGAATTTGAATTTTGAGAGGACTTATACTGTAACCTAGGCTGATCTAGATTTTATGATGCACAGACAGGGTATGAACTTGAAACAGTGTTCCAGCTTTAGCCACCATTCTTGGCAGAATTGTTTTTTGTTGTTGACATTACTTGGAATAAATGTGTTACATGATTACTGCTTAGTTATGTGTGCATTGTATACCTGTGCCTACATGATAACAGTCAACTTTAATTTTCATGGTAGTAAAATATCCCTGTGAAGAGAATGTAAATTTCAAGAAAAGGAGACATAGTTCTGAGGGTCAAAGCACCAAATATATACAGAGGGAAATGGCTTTACTGTGCAGACTGGAGTAAGGGTGCCAAGCCTGCAGTTCTAATTTCTTGTCAGTATCCTGATAGAGCTATCTAGACAGAAGATTGTAAAGATTGCAGGTTTAAAGAGAAGATCTTGCCTAAAAAGTATCCCCTCTTTACATTACTGCAAGAATGTGAAAGTTTTGTAAGAAAGTCTTCACAGAGGCCAGAATGTTAGTTTTTTCTCCTTTGCACCTATGAGGAAACAGACTCGAGTTATCTCCCAGCTTTCCTATTATTACTGCTTCCACGAAGAGACGATCTAAGACATGGTTAAGAAGAAAGAGCTGGCATTCTGTATCTTCTGGCAGCTGGGGGCATGACGAGAAAGACAGAGACAGAGAGAGAGAGAGAGAGAGAGAGAGAGAGAGAGAGAGAGAGAGAGA
>CAJQZJ010033126.1:4991154-5064559 GCA_907164525.1 Lophiomys imhausi | reverse complement strand
AGAGAGAGAGAGAGAGAGAGAGAGAGAGAGAGAGAGAGAGAGAGAGATCAACCGTAAGATATATCTAAAGGATAAAACATAAGCAGATGAGTAGACTTGAGAAAGGACACCTCCCCCAAAGAAAGGCAGGAAAGAGCACACCTGCTCAAAGCTAACAAATAATTTGAATTGGCTATCCTAACAGGAGATATTCTTCACTAAACATTTCCTCACTAAAATCTGAATTTCATATGTACTGAAACTACACTTTTTGTGGCTTCTTGTTAGGAGTACCAAAGAAGAGCTCTGTATAGGATAAGTAAAATATTGTTAGTTTATTTATTAGGCCAGTTATTGAATAAAGCTCTGTACCCTTGCTTATGGATATAGTGCATCACAAACAGAATAAATGCTGCTGAAGAAATATTCAGTAGTTGCTGTCTGTCTTATTGGTAATGCTTTACAGAAGCTGTAATTTACATCATCAAAATAGATTTCCACAACAGTAACATCTTGTTTTGATAAAGTTTCATGATGAAACAAGGTGGTCTACAATTCATAACCCTCCTGGCTCAGCCTCCTGAATGCTAGGATATATGTATAAATCAACAAACTGGGATTATTTTCAGCTTAGAATTTTGTAAAGGCATTTAAAAGATTAGGATGAATAAACAATTGTCAATAAATATCTCAAAATGTTTGGCTAATAGAAATATTTTCTTACTGAAACTGATGTGAATATCACAACTTTAATCCAATTCACTGGCCTACTTTTCCCTCACTGTGGTCTTACAACAATACTCTTTCCTTTCATGAAAGCTTTTTAAAATATTTTTAAAATTTTATTTCCAAATCTGCAAATGATTAAAATAGAATCGTAGGCCTATGTGTATATCAGTCTCGTTCCTTCCATACATTTCCTACCATCGGTTGAATCTTCTGGAAGTCTCCATCTGTGTGATCCTATAGCATTCTGTCTCTCAACATGCCTCCTTTACTGGGAGCTCATTTAGTTCTGGAAAGCGCTAGCTAAGTCTCTCCATACACTGCTGTTGTTCCAATCTGCCTCTCATTTTTTACTTAGCTCCTCCACACTCTTCTGGGAATGGGAAGGATTTTCACAGTCTCTGGCTGTTTTCATAGAATGTAACTTTCAAATCAGTAGGAAACTAGATACAAAGAAAAATAACAGTCTATTTTGATGGCAGATACTCTTCACCAATGTTTTTAAGACTGTGGTTAAAGGATGTGACTCCTGAATATGCACAGAACTTTCAGTCATGGCTGAAATTTATGCCCAGCGTTCTAGATTTCTGATATAAAAGACATTTCTCTCATTTTGACTCAATAAACATAATTTGAAAGTTAACAATTTAATATACAATGCTAGGTGTTTTCTTTTTTTTTTCAAAATTCACTATACATTTAATCGCATCTTTCTATCATATGAATTTTATCTCTAAAACTAACAAATATTGTTATGAATATATTATGAACACTGTTATTCTTCAGGGAAGTCTATGCCCCCATTTTGGTTTTCATTGTAATGGTTCTTTGAGATTTTTTTTCTCAAGTATGGATAATGATTCCAAAATCTGTATTATTTCCACAGCACTGTATAAATAACATTTAGAAAATATCATGGAAATTGAAAATAAATTAAAATAAACCTAAAAACATTTCTTAAGGTATCCTCAAACCTGTAAATTACACTAGAAAGTTATAGAATTTTCCCAACATGTAAAAAAAAAATAAAGATAACGTTTTTGCAATGTCGTGAAAGGTTATATTGTTCCGACAGAGGAACGAAATGCTTTGTGGCTCCTTTTACTCCACATATGCAAGCAATAGGATACTCACAAACAATCAAATCACAAACTGTAAAGTCAGACTACGAGAGAAGGTCAAGAAGGCGGTCCACAACGAACCATAATTTTTAAGCTAAAACAATGTGATTTTTTCACCCTGGAGATTTCTCACAGTCATCAGAAATAAGATTGTGAACTTTCATTCAAAAGAGGCCCCAGAGATGCTTCAAGTTGGATCAGTCATTGATTGATAATTAAGCTACAATTTACAGACTCAGATAGATTAGGAAAAGAGGAGGACTCTAGGGAGGAAGCATGGTTCTCCCTAGGTAGGGGAAATAGATTCTGTGAGTGGATTGCGAGTGGGTGCAGGAGAGATCAGTTAGGGGCTTGGTGGGAGAAAATGCCTTGAGAGACAGATGGAATAGAAGGGGATTTGGGAGTCAATGTGGAAACTTAGTGCAGTGGATATTCTGACCCTAGCAAAGACTCCTAGTAATGGCAGATAAGGAACCTGAACAGGCTGGCCATCTTCTGTAAGCAGACTAGGCTTCCAGTGGGTGGGATTGGGACACCAACCCAGCCACAAAACCTTCAAACTACAGTTTGTCCCGCCTGCAAAATATGCTGGAGTAACATTGGCACAGAATTTGTGGGAGTGGCTAGGTGTTTTCTGAAGTGTGCTAGCAGGTTTACCTTTAATATTTTCATACTTACCCTCATCTGTGCCTATGTTGAAATTAAGAGCTGACCAATCATGAAGTGTTTGAAAGAGAATCTGTATGTGTTGTTAGTGAGTAACCTACTTCTTCTGATGAGCAGCTTGGCACATGTGTAGAACCTACTATTTTTTGAACTACATATACTTGGTTTCTATTCTAGTGTGGTTTCTGTTGCTATTATGAATTAGAGACCAAACACAATACCTAGAAGTTAAAAGCAAATTGGGTAGCTTTATGTCCAGCATGTGGGACTCACTGACAACTTTTTGGTTTCAAAGGATTTTGACATTACATCTCGACCTCTATGAGCCACAACATACACAGCTTATCTCATAGGTTCAGGCCACATCCACTCCACACCTGGCACTGTCCTTGACAGCCATCCCACAGGTTCTGGCATTTCTAACTCTGCTAGGGTTTCCACTGCAGCCGGGGCTTCACTTTCGCTAACAGCCTTTCCTGGCCTCTTCATTAACTCCAGTCCTGTCAACTGATCCCCAAGACCCTTTTATGTCTTCAGAACCAGAACCATGTTACAAATATTCAAAAACCAGAACCAGAACCAGAACCAGAACCAGACCTCCTTACACATATTCCAGTTTGACTGCCTAACGGAGATGCAGTCTTGGCCTTCTTTGGAACACAGCATCTGTAATTCTGAACATGAGGAAGTACTTCCCAGAATATTTTGCCTCAATGATGCTAGTCTTTTATTAATCATATCTGATTTTCATTTCTTGCTAACTAGTATTCATTGTCCTAGAGAAACATAGAAGCTTTCACTTCCACACATGCGGAATTGAAAATATTACACAAATAGCTCACTGGAGTCCTTACTTCTCCTCACATAGAATATTTGAGGGATTCTCAAACTTTGGATTTTGCTTTGATATGATTCTGACTGTGCCCTGATTCTTCTCTTTTTGAATAAGAAAATATGTAGCTTATTTTATAGGAGACCACAATTGAGACTTTGGATTTATAAAAAAAGACCTTTGGCTTGTAAAGTGTTGAACTTTTTTTAAAGACTGGAACTTTTAAAGTTTAACTGTGTTTTACATGTGATGCTAAAAAGAGATCTTGGGAACTATGGTCTAAGTGTTAGTTTGTGCTTCAAGTTGACAAGGGTAGACTTGTGAAAGATAATCTTGGTTTTCAACTTGACACACCAAAGAAGAGGAAGCCTCAGCTGAAGGGCTCTCCATTTCTAGTTGACACGTGGGATGTCTGTGAAGCACTTCCTTGATTGCAAATTGATGTGGAATGGTCCAGGTCACTGCCATCCCTGGGCAGGTAAGCCTGAACTATATAGTCTGGACTATATAATAAAGGTAGCTGACTAAGAGTCCAGGAAGCGAGCCACTAAGCAGTGTTCCTCCATGGCCTGTTTCTCAATTCCTGCCTTAAATTTACTTTAAAGTGAACTGTAACCTGTACATGGAAATAATCCCTTTCAATCTCAAGTTCATTTTTGTCATGCTGTCTATCAAAGCAATATAAATAACTGAATACAGCTATTCTGTTTCTACTCTAACTTTAACTGGGTTTGGATAAGTTTTCTGAGTCTTGGAACCTCAGTTCCTTCACCTGCAATATGAGGATGCTGCTATTTATTACACATGGTTGTTTGTTTTAGGATTAGGAAAATGCACATACAACAGTTAATATGGTATATGAATTTAGAAAATGATCAATAAAGGGCATTTATAATTTCTATAGTAGAAAGCTGGTTTACAAGTAATATAGAAGCAAGCAATAGACATAGTAAAGGAAAATTTAGCTGAAACAAATATGAACACAGCAATTGATTAGTAAAAAATAAATTGGAATTGGAGTGGAGTTTAAATCCCATGAAATAGTGGTATCTTGGCCGCCATTGAACTAGTGGACTTATCTTGCAGACAGGTGGCTATTATGGCTTACAAAGTCCATAGCTGGGTGACATTAATGATTAATTTTTTCTTCTACACAAATTAGGCTCCATTTTTTGGTTCCTTTTTGTTTTATTTTAGCTTTTTTTTTTAAGAGAGAAAAGAACATAAAATGGATGGATAGAAATGTAGGGGAATGTCTGGGAGGTGTTAGGATAAGAAAAAAGAATATGCTAAAAAATTTTGCATGAAAATCTCAAAAAATAAATAAAACCACTTAAAAATGGAAATATTTTGGAAACTGAATATGCATAGCCTGAAACTAAAACACAAAGATATTGTGATCTCCTCCATGATGTAAACAGTCAGCCATGAAGGAAGAGGTAGCTGAGCATGGCTGAGGTCAAAAGATCAAAACCTGAAAATAAGTGAAATCAAGTGGTTGTAAAAGTGAATTTTATTTTAATGTATTAGGTGAACTTTGTAACTATTATATAAAATATTTAATATTTATATTAATATTTATTTGTATTTATATAATTATTTTACATAGTATAAATATAAAAAATAATATTTATATATAAGCAAGTTAAGAGGCCAGGGTGAAAAACCACACACTTTCTGATTCTGTTTTATGAAATGACTTTAGCAGTTGCTTAGAAAAGCAAGAACCTATATTGATGATGGATAACAAGAAGGAATAGGGCTTCTTTTGTGAGATAGTAACAGTTGTCTAAGATTTTCCCTATTTCTCTCTTGATTGTATTTGAAGAATATTTCTCCTCTTAGAAATTGTGATTATGATGTTTTTATTACTATTGCTCTGTAGTACAGCTTGAAATATGGGATGGTGATACCCACAGATGTTTTTTATTGTACAGGATTGATTTAGCTATTCTGGGTTTTTTGTTGTTCCATATGAAAATGAGAATTGCTTTTTCCAGGTCTATAAAGAATTGTGTTGGTATTTTGATAGGAATTGCATTGAATCTGTATATTGCTTTTGGTAGGGTGGCCATTTTTATTATGTTGATCCTACCTATCCATGGGCAGGGGAGATCTTTCCATCTTCTGATGGTCTCTTCAATTTCTTTCTTCCAGGGCTTGAAGTTCTTGTCATACAGGTCCTTTACTTGCTTGGATAGAATTACCCCCAGGTATTTTATATTGTTTGTGGCTATTGTGAAGGGAGTTGTTTCCCTGATTCTTTCTCTGCCCATTTATTTGTTGTATAAAGGAGGGCTTCTGATTTTTTTTTAATTAATTTTGTATCCAGCCACCTTGCTAAAGATGTTTATTAGCTGTAAGAGTTCTCTAGTAGAATTTTTGGGGTCGCTTATGTATACTATCATATTGTCTGCAAATAGGGATAATTTGACTTCTTCGTTTCCAGTTTGTATCCCCTTGATCTCCTTTAGTTGTCTTATTGCTCTAGCAAGAACTTCAAGTACTATAGTGAAGAGATATGGCAAAAGTGGGCATCCTTGTCTTGTCCCTAAGTTTAGGGGAAATGCTTGAAGTTTCTCTCCATTTACTTTGATGTTGGCTACTGGCTTGCTGTATATTGCCTTTATTATTTCTAGATATGGTCCTTGTATGCCCGTTCTCTCCAGAACTTTTAGCAGGAAGGGGTGTTGGATTTTGTCAAATGCTCTTTCTGCATCTAGCAAGACAATCACATGGGTTTTTTTTCTTTCATCTTGTTTATGTGGTGAATTACGTTGATGGATTTTTGTATGTTGAACCATCCCTGCATTCCTAGGATGAAGCCTACTTGTTCATGGTGTATGATACCTTTGATGTGTTCATGGATTTGGTTTGCTAGTATTTTATTAAGTGTTTTTGCATCTATGTTCATGAGGGAGATTGATCTGAATATCTCTTTCTTTGTTGGGTCTTTGTGTGGTTTAGGAATCAGGGTAACAGAACAGTAGATCAATGGAATGAATTGAAGACCCAGAAAAGGAACCCACACACCGATGGTCACCCAATTTTTGACAAAGAGGCCAAAACCGCAAAATGGAAAAAAAGACAGCATCTTCAACAAATGGTGCTGGCCCAACTGGAGGTCCACTTGTAAAAGAATGAAATTAGACCCATACTTATCACCTTGTACAAAACTTAAATCCAAGTGGATCAAAGACCTTAACATAAGTCTGGTCACACTAAATCTACTAGAAGAGAAAGTGGGAAACACCCTCAAAAATCATTGGCACAGGTGACAACTTCCTGAACAGAACACCAACAGCTCAGGACTTAAGACAAAAAAATCAATAAATGGGACCTCATGAAACAGTAAAGCTTCTGTAAGGCAAAAGACACTGTCATTCGAACAAAACAGCAGCCGACAGACTGGAAAAAAATCTTCACTAACCCCACATCTGACAAAGGGCTAATATCCAACATTTACAAAGAACTCAAGCAATTAAATGCCAAGAAACCAAATAATCCAATCAAAAAATGGGGAACAGAACTAAACAGAATTCTCAAAGGAGGAATCCCTAATGGCTGAGAGATGCTTGAAGAAATGCTCAGCATCCTAAATCATCAGAGAAATGCAACTCAAGAAGACTCTGAGATTCTGTCTCACACCTGTCAGAATGGCTAAGATCAAAAGGTCAAATGACAGCACATGCTGGCAAGGTTGTAGAGAAAGGGGAACCCTCCTCCATTGCTGGTGGGAATGCAGGCTTGTGCAACCACTATGGAGGCCAGTCTGGCGATATCTTAGAAAACTTGGAATAGCTTTGCCTCAGAATCCAGCCACAGCACTTCTGGGCATACATCCAAATGATTCCTCACCAAATCACAAGGAAGTTTCCTCATCTATGTTCATAGCAGCCGTATTTTTAATAGCTAGAAACTGGAAACAACCCAGATGTCCCTCACCTGAAGAATGGATTAAAAAACTATGGTACATCTACCATGGAATACTACTCAGCTATCAGAAACAAGGAAATTTTGCAATTTGCAGCCAAATGGGTGGAACTAGAAAAGTTCATCCTGAGTGAGCTAACCCAGACTCAGAAGAATGCATCTATTCACTTATAGTCAGATTTTGGCTATATAGTACAGGATAACTATACTACAACCAATGCACCAAAGGGAACATGGACATAGAGTTTTTGTTTGTTTGTTTGTTTGTTTTCTCTCCCTGTCACTGAGACACTTTTCACTGGTGGTGCTGCCTTGTAGGCCCCCAGTGTATGAGGAGGCTCTTGGCCCTCATATGACTGCTGAACTGGGGTGGGGGACTGTTATGTAGGGACACTCCACTCCAGAGGAGTGGGATGGAAGGGTTAGGGGGCAGAGGGTGGGAGGGCAGGACTGGGAAGGGTGGAAAGAGGAAACTATGATGGAGATGTAACCTAAAGCAATAAGTAAATAAATTTAAAAAAGAAATTTTAATTATTATGAATTAGCTATCTCTATAACACAAAGGTAGCAGTAATGTGTAATATCAAATACTTACAAAGATAGGTTGTACAGGAAAGATACATTTGTACTAAAGAACAGAGAAAAATGAAGATACATTTTGTTTTGGTTCTATTTTCCCATTGCTGTAATTAATGATCAATAGTAAAATACTTAACAATCAGGAGATTATTCCTACAGAAATAATCAGTTAGATATGGGAAAAGAACACACAGACACAGTTGGTAGTTTATCCAAATTATTCAATGTTATAACTAAACAATTTTGGCAGGAAAGCAGGATATAGTGTGAAAGAAATCTGAGTTTAATTTATGTTTATGTAATGTTGATTATGTATAAGATGCAAAAATGAAATGTTTTACCACAATATGACACAGTTTGGTGACATACAGTACAAATATTTCAGTTGGAGTTATTCTTATGACATGTGGATAGAATGGATAGTACAGACAACAACAAAAAAAATCTCTGCTTTCTGCAATGAATGAATAATGTAAACTTGCCTCTTTTTGACACCTATGCCTTGTTGAGCCTAATCTGTAAGGAAGCTGATAACGGAAAACAAAACAAGAAATAGGATGTATCTGGTTTAGGATTTTGTTAGCTTCATACAGAGGAATCTCATTATGTGTCACTTCCTAGGTTCTTTTATCTTCAATTACAATGAATTATGTTCCACATCTTAAAGTCAGACAAACGACAAGGATAAGAAATGAAACCCTGCTCCTTCATAAAATATTAGTTGTTGTAATTTTTGAATCACAGAGCTGCATATTTTGTAGCTAACTATACAAAAGTAAATGCAGACAGAGGCAACAAAGTATGAACAGAGAGATCCTAATCTATTTGTTATTATCTCATGGTGAGCGAGCAAGCCACTCCCCAAGAAGTTTCAGGAGTCTATAAATCTGTGTATGATACCACTTTGGACTGTTTGAAAATAATAAAGACAAGACAGTGCACATTCCTTTACCTCACATGTTAATTAAATCCCCTTTATAACATAATTTATTTACTAAGCATGTTAAGTATTATGATTTTAAGGCACTACAATGGAATGATTGAAGATATTTCAGGTACCATTGCAAAGAGACCTATTATATGTATAGTAAACATTTGTATCAAATAAGGAAAGCCTTATTACAAAGACATTAGTACTTACTGACATATCACCAGAGAATGTGCTAGAGAAAAGAAGTTTATTCTTGTTCTTCAACTGCACATTCAATTCTATGATAAGGACATTTTCTAAATATCTCTTTTCTTGCATAAGGGAAGGATTTTTTTCCTACTTTCATTTTATAAGTATATCTATATAGATACAAAAACTTGCTTAATCAATAACACATGATATCTGAGCCAAATCACACTGAGTGTGCTGTTCAAATTGTAGTTCCTTGATTTTTATGACCTAATAGGTTTATACAATTTCTCACGACATTAAAACACTCATACATTATATATAACTTATATATTAATATGTATATAATATACTTTATTTAATATATTATATATTATATAATTATATATTATATAATATATAAATCATATATTTTATAAAAATATATATGTATGTATATATATTCTATGCTTAATTTGATTGTATATCACATAGAAAATCAGATTCAAAAGCATAAATATATAGGTGGCATGACTTGTCTAATTTAACTAGTCAGGTTATTGATTTTAGTTTTGGTTTAATGATGAAATCCACATAGTTTCGTCTGTCAGTCTAATCCAAAGAGTTCAACAAAACTTGAGTATTCTATACTCTGAGCTAGGTTGTGGACACATACAGACTAAATGCCCATGCCTGAGCTCTCCTTAGCTTGAGTGCTAAATATAGGAATGCATTTCCATTCTTTAAATTTTCACAAGATTTTTCGGTAGGCCAACAGATGACTTAACTCTCATGACAACTTATTCTTTATATAACAAGAAATCCAATAATTCATATTTTCTTATAATAGCTCTGGAACGTTTGCTATTGGAGAGAAGGCAGGTTATTTACTGTATCAAGAGATGGCATCACAGAGATTTCATCCTATATACTTGACCCATGAGAGGAAAGAGTAACCTTAAACAGATACCTACACAATCGCTACCTAGATTGACTTACATTTTTTTCCTTAATGAAAACTTGTAAACTCTAGCTTCATTTTTTCCTGATTCCATGCTTGATTCAGACAGTCTTTGTGATGGCTAGACAAACTGGAGCTAGCTCAATGATGGTGAGTGATAGGCAGAATGAGGAAATTCTACAAGTCCCTTATTCTTTAAGATAGAATCAGATCATCTGGCTTTCTTCTAGAGATACTACTTCATCCTGATTTTGCACATTGTGCCCTGAAAGACAGCTATGACAATGGTGTACTAAAAAGCTAGAATATTATGAAATGACCTTTGAACATGAAACAATGAGTACGTTCCAAGCCATGATGTATGCTAATATGGAACACCGGTACCTAAATTTGGTGTTTGCTCTATTGATCACTAAGTGTGACCACTGGAAATGTCATGAATTCTTTGTTTTCTCATCTATAACATAAAGAATTGTGTGAACTTGAAACTGTGTTGCAACAATTTTATATTTGCAAACTTTTTATAGCTTGAAAGATATTGTTAATCATGCTATTAACTCACACAATTCTGAAACTTGTGTAATTTTTATATTATGAACAATTACATTGAAGATTTCCACATGAAAACTATGTAAAAAAAAACCTACACATGATTTAGGTCTCTTCCCAAATATTCAACTGCTTATGGGCCCTGCTGTCCATACTAACATAAATTCTAGTACTTAAGTGAATTAAAGTAGCCCACAATATTGTTTGTTTATTTTATACCTAAGGGTAAAGAAACTATGTAGATCTCAATAACAACAACAACAACAAAATCTATAACTGATTGAATATTTACTAGGGCCTATAGCATCTTAAGTGTAACATAGTCTGATTCAACAATCCTTCAGGCAGTACTGATACCATCCCTTAATGAGCCTGTTAACATAAGAAATTTCAGAATATCATTAAGTAGTGGAAGGCTAATAAGTGGCAGAACCATTTTTAGAAATTAGATAGAAATGACCCCAAAACGAGCGTTCTCTACAGTATAGCTCCCTGTCATTCTTTTTTAGTCAAATAGACAAGTGTGTGAATGGCATCTATATCTAAACCCAGTGGTAGAGTCAGCAAGTACGCTAAATAAGACACCAGAGACCCCCTTGGCTGACGCTCCAGGCATTGCCCTGCAGTCTAAGCAAATAAAAACATCAGAAATATATCCAAGATCTTCTAGGCTAAAAGGAAGACATCTAATTTCTCTCCTCAGGAGACCATACTGCAAGTGTACAGACTAATTAGTCATTAGTAGCTGAAGAAGGAGGCAAGGGAGTTGTACACAATTATGTCTTCCAAGAAGGCTCAGAGGACTGCTTTCTTTCTCTTACAAACTAGCAGTATTTAAGGTAAAAAGAAAGTTGGAAGAAGAGAAGAGCCCAAATTTTGCTTGAATGATTGAGACTAACTACACGCTGGCACAAAGGAAAACAAAACAGTCATTTAAATCCCTCTCGGTTGGGTCTTTGATACTTAAACAGAGAAACGACTTTAATTTGTGTTATGTTGGAGTACAAAAGCTTATATTTTAAATCACTCAAGTATTAAATCGTGTCCTAGTTACATTTTGGTGGGATTAATGCTGCAAATTATTTTCTTTTTTATGATTATTTATTACTTCAGGTTATATCTCCACCACAGTGCCCTCTTTCCACCTCTCCCAGTGCCGCCCTCCCAACCTCTACCCCCTACCCCTTCCATCCCATTCCTCTGGAGTGGAGTGTCCCTACATATTAGTCACCCACCCCAGTTCAGCAGTCATATGAGGGCCAAGAGCTTCCTCACACACTGGGAGCCTACATGGCAGCTCCACTAGGGCAAAGTGTCTCATTAATAGGTAACAAAGTCTATGTTCCTATTTCCTTCAGTTCATTGGTTGTAGTATAGTTATCCTGTACTATATGGCTAAAATCCTATTATAAGTGAGTAGATGCCATGTGCATCCTTCTGAGTCTGGGTTAGCTCACTCAGGATGAGCGTCTCTAGTTTCATCCACTTGGCTTCAAATTGCATAATTTCATTGTTTCTGATGGCTGAGTAGTATTCCATTGTATATATGTACCACAGTTTTTTTATCCATTCCTTGGTTGAAGGACATCTGGGTTGTTTCCAGTTTCTAGCTATTACAAATAAGGCTGCTATGAACATGGATGAGAAAACGTCCTTGTGGTTTGGAGAGGAATCATTTGAATGTATACCCAGAAGTGGTATGGCTGGGTCCCAAGGCAGAGCTATTCCAAGTTTTCAAAGATATCACCAGACTGACCTCCATAGTGGTTGCACAAGCTTGCACTCCCACCAGCAATGGAGTAGGGTTCCCCTTCCTCCACACCCTAGCCAGCATGTACTGTCATTTGAGCTTTTGATCTTAGCCATTCTGACAGGTGTGAGATGGAATCTCAGAGTCGTCTTGAATTGCATTTCTCTGATGATTAAGGATGCTGAGCATTTCTTCAAGTGTCTCTCAGCCATTAGAAATTCCTCCTTTGTGAATTCTCTGTTTAGCTCTTTCCCCATTTTTTGATTGGATTATTTGGTTTCTTGGCATTTAATTTCTTGAGTTTTTTTTGTAAATTGTGGATATTAGCCTTCTGTCAGATGTGGGGTTGGTGAAGATTTTTTTCCCAATCTGTATGCTGCCGTTTTGTTTGAATGACAGTATCTTTTGCCTTACAGAAGCTTTTCAGTTTCATGAGGTTATTGGGGAGCATTCTTTATAGCACATAGGTCAACAATATGCACATGTCCAGACTGCAACCTGATCTTGGGTCACAGACCTGACCATTTGAATACAGAACACACAAGACTAACTCCAACAATGATTGGAATGGGGATTACAAATTTTTATATGTTTTGAGTGTTGCAGAACTTTCCATTACCCTCCTCACAACAAATAGTTTATATAACAAGCAAAAACAGTTGAACTTGTGTGGCAATTTGAATAAGGATGACCTTCATAAGCTCATATATCTGAATCCTTGATCTCCAGTTTGTGGAACTGTTTTGGGAAGAATTAGGAGGTGTGGCCTTGTTGGAAGGAGTTTGTCACTGGAGTTGGGCTTTGGGATTTCAAAGCCCTATAGCAGGCCAATCTCTCTCTCTCTCTGTCTCTGATTTGTGATTGTTGTCTTAAAGGTCTTTAAGGTCTCAGCTGCTTCTTCAGCACCATGCCTATCTCTCTGCTGCCATACTCCCTGCCATGATGATTATGGACTCACTCTCTAAAACTGTAAGCAAGCCCCCAATTAAATCTTTTCTTCTATAAATCACCTTAGTTATGGTTAATAGCAATAGAAAAATAACTAGGACAACTTGAAAAAAATCAATACTTGAACATTTTGCAAATTATTTTCTAATAAACTGAATAATTTAAGTTTTGCACTTATCCCTGTCATAAAATCATCAGTGAAGACACTGGCATTGATAGCGTTTCCTTGGTATTTAGAGCTTGAAACTCAAAGATTCTCCAGTTTATACTTTTCTTGTACAACAGTAAAAAGGGGATTTTTTGTATAAATTCTTCATGTATATAATTGTGAACAGTGAAAACATTGTATTTTAAAATATTTTTGTACAATATGAAGTTTTACCTGTTATGACCCGACAGGAACTGCCTGGACTAATTGGTTTCATTCTAAGAATTATAATTGCTAAACATGGATTAGCTAACATATGATATGTGATGTGACTACAGCAGTCAACTGATATTACTTATTAGTGTACTTTTATTGAGGTCCTATAACCCCATAAAGCTCTTTGACCTTTAGTAAT
This sequence comes from Lophiomys imhausi, assembly GCA_907164525.1. Classification (NCBI taxonomy): domain Eukaryota; kingdom Metazoa; phylum Chordata; class Mammalia; order Rodentia; family Muridae; genus Lophiomys; species Lophiomys imhausi. Next base: position 5,050,853 of record CAJQZJ010033126.1, on the reverse strand, counting down.
GACCTTCTTCAATATCATATTGTCATGGTTTCCTGGAGCATTCCCAACATTATGTCCTGTCTCACTCTCCTGAATGGTTCTTATTCCCAAACCTGTACTATGTTTTCTGAATATTCAATATCCATGCTTTCTTGAGAGCTGGTTTTATCAAACATGAGTCATGCTGGAATCTCTATACATATCAAAGTAAGGTTGTGCTTCTTGCAAGGGAGCACAGTCAACAATTAATGTAAAAATTGGGTCCTTGTGGATTAATGATGATCTGTTTGAGAACACACCTCTAATTTTCTCCATCATTTGTATTTGATGGCTATAATACATGTATTATAACATGTCCCTCTAACTTCAGAAAGCATAGAAAACACTCTTTTAGATATTTTTTTGATAGACAAATTTGTTTTATAATACATTGAAAACCATGTATGGTCAAGTCACATCTTAAGTAGTATAGGCATAATTTTGATGTATGGTAGTGATACTGCAGATGATGGTTCTGGCCATATAGCACACCACTCATTTACTTTTAATAATAGCATCATCTATATGGAAATGTTCTACTTAGCCAGAGAAAGAAAGAGACCCATGGCTTACTGAGCATCTTGTGCATCAATTTGTCTAATGAAATACAAGAAGGAAGTAGTGAATTCTGTGATCTTTTAAATTTATTTTAGATTTTATTGTATGCATTCAAGTGTTTTTTCTGAATGTATGGATGAGCACACATGTGCATGATGCCGGTAGTGGTCAGACGAGGGTGTTGGATTCCCTAGAACAGGAGTTGCAGATGTTTACGAACCACTGTATGAGTTCCTGGAATTGAACTCAGCCCCTTAACAATATCAACATGAACCATCTGTCCAAAATCAATCTTTGCGGCTCCCTTAGGGACCTTTTAGGGCTTCAAAGACTGATCTTGACATGGACATCAAGTAGCCTTCCAAAGCAAGAACTAATGCCACCTGAAAAAAGCCCTAGATGGTTCTACTCTGTTCTTTTAGTTTACTTGGTTTGTACAGCTGTGATTAAATACATATTATTCTGAGCCAGGCACACAATATCAGTTCATTTCATCTTATGTAGGAATGGAGAAAGGTAATTAATTGGAGAATTTATAAATACTCAAGATTCTGCTCTATTATTTATTTTTAATTCTAGCTCTAGGACAGTTCATACATTACTGTGATTTCAGCTTGTCTCTTCCTGTTACATACTCAATTTATGCCCCTGGTGTTTTCTTCTTTACTTCCATCCTACATTTTTATATTATTTTAAATAATCATTCTGAAATGCTGCCTTACCAAACTGTTTCTTGCTCTGAGCACACGATCCTTTCCTAACCCACCACCTTTCCCCATCCAAATTTGAGAAATTCTGCTCTTCAATCTTTCCCTTCTGAGACACATAATCACTCAATTCATGTCATTGAATGTTCACTTAAAATGCACCAAAGAAAGCTGAATTTTCTATGAATGAATGAATGTGTTTAATAAGAAATTTTTTGGTATGTGCATTTCTGCAACTTACTTTTTCCATACAAACTGTTATTATGAATATAAATACTTCAGTCCACACTTGCCTATGTCATATGAATGTGGCATATTTTACGTAATCTCTTTTCATTCCTTTATAGGTGTGTTATTTAAGTTGGGTCTTTTTCTGTTACAATAACTTTAGTATCCTTGTATAAATGCTGTTGTACTTAGTATTTTGTTTTTTAAGACTTAATGATAGGTTGCATGTCATGGATAGTTTCAGTTTTCACATTGCCTACACAAAGATTATGCTAAATAATGTTCTATTATGTATATTGTTGAGCATTTTCATACGACTTCTTATGCTCCCCCTATGTCTATGTCCCTCATTCCTTATTTCTACCTCCACTCACACTTTTGTCACCCTGACTAGTGAATGCTATGCCATTGTGATTGCTTTCATTTTTCTTATGAGATTTATCATTGACCTTCTTTTTCTTTTTCTGGTTCTGTTGTTTGTATTTCTGCTCTCCTACTTTGCAATATTTCTATGTTGGTTAAGGAAATTATTAGTTCTTTTTATCTAATATGTACTGTAAATATCTTCTCTAGATGGAGACTAGCTAAACTTCTCCACTCATGGTCGATGCAGCAACTTACGGAGAGCTAGGCATCAGGGCAGATGTGAAGGCCAAGACTGAGATGGTTAAAGCAAGGGCAAGAAGACTCAGAGCAAAGGGCCTTTTGTTTGAAGCAGAAAGTCATAGGAAGGATTCTACACTTCCAAGTCAGCTTTGTGCAACCTCTCTGGCTTTGATAACCATCCCATAGAACTCACTGAATGGAAAGAGATTGAAAGATTAAGCACTTGAGAGCCATGATTATGGAAAATCACCAGGTCTGTTAAACTACTTGGGCCTTCCATTACATAGTTAGAGGCATTTTCTTAATCCCCAAAGCACAATAGAAAGTGGGCAGCCCTTCCTTGCCATTACGGGGAACATCTTCTGTAATGCCTGATGAAAGGCAACAGATAAGAAAGTTTCTCTTTCACTATGGGCCACATGGTTGAATAACTTCGAACTCACTAACTACAAGGGGGGAGGATCAGTAATGGCATTGGCCTCATGAATCTAACTGCTCCAAGGATACAGAAAGACTGAATTGGTATCCTCATCTCAGACCCATACGAGTCACTCATACTCATTATCATTGTCATCCATACTTAATGTTAATGTTCTTTTCTCTTCAAACCTGTACCTTCCTTAGACTTCCCCTATCAGGACATTTCTAGCTCAGGGCAGAATCTTGTCACTAATATTTCTATTAGTAGTTCATCTCTTTTTCTCAAAAACTGTAACTTACCCATTGTTAGACTTATTGGGAACGAATTTTAGACCTTTATCAACTCTTGCTATGCCCTTTGCTATCATTCCAGTAAGAACACAATATTCTTTCATGGCTCAATGAAGCAGGCTCCACCCTGGCTGATGGGCTCCCACTTGTTCTCTCTCCTTATTCTCAATGCAGCATGTATAATGAGCCAGAAAGAACATGGGCTGTATAAGGGATAGATAAAGCTGGAGGGATACAGTGCCCCCTCCTCTTTAACTTGTAAACTCTGTAAGAGAGAAAAGGTGTACAAAAACCCATAAGGTGCCTCACTGTCTAACTGCCTAGTTCACCATTTCCTCACTTATTTTTAGTTATACTACATCCTTTATGGCATGCTTCCTAAATAGGACTTTATGATAACAACTCTTTATTGCATACTATGGTCACAGTAAAACTTCCAGTCAACCTGTCTCAAATATTTACCTTCCCGATGTCCCAATTCCCTACTAAGCTTTGTAATATTTAACTCATTCTCATTTTATAAGCTTTTTAATTGTTTATTTCCTCCTGTCAGAATGCAGTCTCTAAGGGGCGATAAGTTTTGTTTTTTTTGTTCACTAACATATCTAGGGCTAATCATAATGTCTGATAATTAGAGAGTTTAATAAAATTTGTGAACAATATGAATGAATGAATGAATTCTTATCAGTCCCATTATGGCATAAGATATGGAACAGACATCATTATGTTATTTAATATTTTTCTTGTTTCTAAATGGATCTTATTTTTTTCTTTTATTGGAAATAGATTCTTTTCTCATACAATATATCCTGATTTTAGGTTCCTCTCTATCTACTCTTCCCAGTTTCTTCCCAGACCCTCTCCCCTTCTGGTCTACTCTCTTGCTGTTTCACCATTTTTCTGTAGTCATAATATAAAGCAGGTTAGAGTAACATTTTTTATTTTTTAAAAAATGTATGTGTATAGGAATTTTGCTTGTATGTATATACTATATGCATGTTTGAAATTTCAGACCCTGGAGCTGGAGTTATAGTTATAGTTGTCAACTGCCATGCGGGTGCTGGGAATTGAATCTGGCTCCTATGAAAAAATAGTGTTCTTAAGTGGTGAGTCATCTCTTCAGCCTCAAATGGAATTTCTTGTTACTAATATTCTGAGAAAAATATTGTATAGATTTTGTAGTTATGTCTTTATTTTGGCACAAACTTTAGAGATATTAACATTTATTTTTGCACAATTTTCCACCAAATACTATAAAAGCCATTTGAAATGTGGGGTCTGTAAGTAGATTGTTGTCAGGAAATTTGTGAAATTATATTTAGTTTTAGCCAATAGTCAGATTGTCTAAACTGTGTAGAATGGTGGCTCTTAATCTTTATGATCATGACTCCATTAAGAATCTATTGAGACCTGTTATGTGTATTTTCATGTCACTTAAAAAGGATATATTTTTAATAGATGCAAATACAATACAAATGAGTTATGAAATAAACAAATTATTCAGCAGAGCCTGAGAAAAGATGGAGAGAATTAATACAGTATATAATAGGGTTAATATTAAAAGCATTAAGCTGAAACTACTGTAGAATCATTTGGAATGGACCCGAGTTCAACTATTAGGCTTCTTATCATTAACCAATATCATGTTCAATATCAATGAAATAGGAATAATTAAAATTCTTTATGTGTTTTTGTAAGAAAGATGCTGCCAATTTTACTGTAGTTACAAAAAGATTATAAAACATGTTACAGTAACATTTAAAAAAAAAAGGTAGCCGGGCGTGGTACCACATGGCTTTAATCCCAGCACTTGGGAGGCATGGACAGGTGGGTCTGAGTTCTGTGAGTTCAAGGCTAGCCTGGTCTACAAAACGAGTCCAAGACAGCCAGAGATACAGAGAGAAATCCCATCTTGAAAAACAAAAATAAACAAACAAAAAACCAACCAAACAAACAAACATTAAAACAAAAACAAAACCAAAAACCAAAACAAAACAAAAACAAAAAGTAATTTTAGTGGTGTCTAAAAAAAAAAATCACAAGTACTATTAGTGTCAGTATAGAAAGGCAGATTGATTAAACAAAATAAAATTTCAAAAGAGATCCAGTTATGTAAAAACATGCTAAAATTAGGATATTAATTTTCTGTGGACAAAGTGCAGATAATTTAGCAAATACTATTAGAATAAATGGAAAATACTTTTCCAAACTAAATGCCTTTGGTCCTTACTTTAAAGGCAGTTAGAAAATAAATTTTAATCATGTTAAAATTTGAAACTAAAACAAAAATCATAAAACAGGAGCAGTATGCTTATTTATTAAAATCTGGGACATGGGAGACTGTTTTAGGTATAGCATTGAAGACCAAACCTATTCAAGGAAATACAAGCAGCCTTGATCTCTCACATACTCAAACCTTCTATATGTCAAAAACCACAAAAACTAAAATAGCAAATAGGAAAAAGGTCTAGTTAATATTAAATGGTTATATATGTACATAAAAAAAACAATGAACTTATTTCTAGAGAAACATAAGTAATTAATAAAAATACTAGTGTCATGATAGGTAAAAATCAAGCAAACAGTATAAAATTATTTTTAAAAAAATGTGAATGTTGACAAATGAAAATATTCTGCTATCTCAATGATTAAATAAAATCAGAATTAAATGTTGAGATGCAATGGAAATAAAAAAATAATAGTTAATAGTTACTACTGCTATGACAGTAAGAAATTCATGTTGTCATAAACATTTGTGGTAGAAACAATTTGTTAAAAATTTCCAGAAATTAATTTAACATTATGCACAAAAGGTCTGAAAACTGCATCAATCTGAGAAAGTTCCTATTTTATAGACACAACTTATCAGTTATTTAAACAGGGTGCAATCCATGGCAGCCATTTTTCCTTCTGCATCAACTAATAAAATATTTAATTTCTTTAGGAAAAGAAGACAAGAACAAGATGATTGTCAGCAATAAATATGGGTGCCTGAGATCATAAGTTATTTAATAAATTTCTATTTGTGTGTTTATGTTTTGAACAGAAGCCATGGTGTACACTGGACTCTGATGGCTGTTTTTGAATCACACTGTTCTTCATGAATAGATTAAATACATGGCAGTTAAGAAGAATAAGGCACATTTTATTACATACAATTTCAGCAGAATCAGTGAACCCATTTTTTATCACTTCCTGTCAGTGCTAGGATCTCCAATATTTCACATTGCCCCTAACTGTTGTCTAAAGAATCCCTATAATACAACATGACAGCAGTTTCTCTGGACTCTGAAAGCTGTAAGACTTGAATTCTGTTTCCAACTTAAACCAATACACAGAAAATGAGTGGATCCATTTTGGAAGGGAGGTGGGGAGGAACTGGAAGGAGTGGGGCAGGAAAAATTGAAATCAGGACATATCTTATGAGAAAAGAAGCTATTTTTCAAAAAAGGTGAGAGAATTCCCCCAAAATAGATTGAATATTAAAATGTTTTGACTATTTCCTAGACACACTGAGATTCCAATTCATTCAAAACATGGCATGCTGCAAAAAAATATATAGCTAAATTACGTTGGGTTGGATGCCATTTGTAGAAATAATTGATTAAATTGTTTAACCAGTATTAGGTCATTGTTAATTGGTTCAGCGGCTAATCCTTAACCATCCATTATAAATGAGCACACAGAGACCACATGGATTTTAACAAGCCTTGGCCTGAGTTTTATATATATATACATATATGTATATGTATATATATATATATATATACACGTCCCCTTGGACTGCCATTCTCCACACCATGCCGATGTTCCTGGCCATGTGGAATGAGGTTCCTTTTTCTAACCCATGGCGTGTCTTCTTCTTCCTCCTGCTGCTGGTTGGAATGCCTTTTCTTCCTGCTGCTGGCTGGAATGCTTTAATCCTCTGTCTAAAGTGCAGGCTTCCTGTTAGGAAGTCCCACCTTTCTCTGTCTTTGCCCAATCTCAGGCCTCGGCACCTTATTTAACTAATCAGATTCAATGTAAGTAACAGACAGCAAGCAGGACCAATTAGTTAACATTTAGAATGCTTAACACTACCCCAACAATTCCCTCCTTTTGTCTAAAAAAAAGAAAAAGGCTAAATTCTTTAACTCATATAGTAAAAACAAGAAGAACAAATATGAAACAATCAAGAAAACCATATATAAAAGTTATACACATAATGTTTAGCCTATTTGTATCAGGCAATCTTAAAGAAGAAAAAAAATCATCTATCTTGCTGTGTCTAAAGTTCTGAACCAAAATAATTTCTATCATATCCTATATTTATAAACCTAAAGATTTTATTTAGACTTGAAAATATCCTTTTAAATCCTAAACAACTCAAGTTCAATTGAAATTTTATAACTATTATGCCTTCAACCCCATCAAAGACATAAGAAGGGATAAAGTTATTATTTGAGTGAGTAGGAAGCATAGGAGAGCAGCTTCCAAAAAGAAATATGAGTTTGTTGCCCAGACAGTCCCAAATATCACTTGATATCATTGGAGCATCATCTTCAGCCGTCTGGCCAAGCATTTTTCACAGACTAAATTGTGCAGCAGGAAATAATAAGGACTTTCCCATTCTGTCTCTGCAGAATCAGGACATTGACTTACCTGCATTTAAGCTCTGGTCCATCTTTGGACTGTGTATAGTCTGTGGAGAGAGCAGGGGCTTTTTTGCCCAATAGGAATTATCTCCTGATGGGAGATTTCTTTTTGAGGAATTATCTCCTGATGGGAGATTTCTTTTTGATGCTCCTTTTCTTCTTCCAAGTCAAATGGGAACTGTCAGGAACTGACTGTCTTAAGTCAAACAATTCTTAAAATAATAAAAAAACATCTTTAAATGCCATTTTCTGTATGCCTCTGAGGGTTTTGAAGACATTAATCAATTTATTTATAAATCTATCTATCATCTATCTTCTATCTATCTATGAACAAACAAACTGTATATTTTAACCATTTACTATCTGGTTAACCTATTAAGTCTATTTTGTGATAAATTAACACTATTATTTGACATGACTAGAAGCTCAACTGGCCAGTCAACTTGTATTGTCCAGACTCCTAAATAGATTGCAATAGCAACCCATAAAAGGATCGGAACTAAACCTGTAATTTTAAATGATTTGTATAGGCACAATACCTTATATATGAGTTATAAAATTCCATACCAATGAATCAAAATTTAACCTTATTTTTGTATCAATATACAAAATTCTATACCAACGTATTGAAAGATAACCTTATTTGAGAATAACAATAGTTTTGAGTTTCAGAACAGATTCAATAATCTATCCTTATATCTTATCATTTCTATATTATACACATTTATCCCCCTCTTTTTCTTTTCAAGTCTTTTCCCCCTATATAAGAGAGAAAGAAGGATAGAGAAAAGACAAAGAAATATTCAAATCTAACTTTCTATACCTTGCTTAACAAGACCATATAACAATTTGTAACCATTCCTGCTAAACAACATTTATAACACATCAAATGACCAAAGAATCATCCACCCTACTTTTTGGGAATGGGATGTCGCTCTCTTAAAACTGCTTCCTGCTGAATTGGGATGCAGAAAACCTGTTTAGGGGCCCAAATAAAATGTAAAACAAATGGTTAAGCAAGTAAATGTAACATTTGTTGTCCAGTCTCTATGTGCTCAGAAATTTGAATGTTCTGAGCAATTTGTAGTTCAAAGCTGGACTTTGGTACGAAAGTTCAGTCCTTGAGGTTGGGCCATCTCAGCAAGCTGTTTGAAGTTGTTCTTGATGCAGATTTTTGAAGAAACAGCTATTGAGCAGTCTATGAGGCTGGATCATCTGGGTTACTTGTCTTTTCTTCTTTGGAATCTGGTCCAGTTCTGAAAATATATAATTTCTTACAAGAAACATATAGTTCTGCAATTACCAAAATGTCTTGGATGTGCGGGATGCACAAATCACTTAAGGAATATTTTCTGTTCTGTGAACAGCAGAAAGACATTTGCAAGTCTCCATTCATGACATATAAAAACATGGCTTGTAATAGTATTACATATATATGCTATATATAATCTATTTTAAATTGAAAATGCAGTATAAGACTGTATGGATTTTAAGTATTCTCCTCTACAGTTGACATATATTTATTAATTGATTAAAACAGTTTTATTCTGTGTTGTTCTGGCTTTTTGTAGATTAGGTTGGCCTCAAACTCAAAAGAACCAATCTGTCTCTGTCTTTGTCTTCCTTGTTTTGAGATCAAAGTTTTGCATTTATATATTTTTTTCTTTCCTTTTCTCCTTTCTTTGGAGATTTAATTTCTATGTGGATATATCTATCCTTATTGAGACAGGGTTTCTCTTTGTAGCTTAGGCTGTCTTGATTTGCTCTGTAGAGCTCTGTAGGTTAGATTGGCCTTGAACACACATGGAACCTGTTGTTCCCTTGTCTCCCAAGTTTTGAGATCAAGGTATAAACTTAAATAATTGAATTACCTTTATTAAACAATAACATTAATTAAATCATTTTTGTATTAGTTTGAGTTCCAATTCTCCCATGGAAGCTCCATTCTTAAGGAGATTGGTGTAGAATAGCATGATATGCTATTTTATGTTAGATTTTCTTAACTGCTGGCTGTGGGAGGCATGCAGTTTGCAAGTTCTTCCCAAACCTAACTCTGGGTTCTTACATTGGTTAACAGAATATATCACTTTCTCTCTCTCTTTTTTTTTCGAGACAGGATTTCTCTGTCTATCCTTGTCCTGGACTTGCTTTGTAGACCAGGCTGGCCTTGAACTCATAGAGATCCGCCTGCTTCTGCTTCCAAAGTGTTGGGATTAAAGGCGTGAACCACCACACCCAGAGATTAACATACCTCTTTCAGGGCAAAATGTCTCTTGAAACCAGTTCTCCAGTGGGAGCCACACAACTAAGGAGACTGGATTGTGAACCCTTTCTCTTCACATAATTTTAAGATTATGTGCATTTATCCATTAGGTCAGTAAGGACATTATTAAACTTAACATCAAGGAAAAAAAATGTGTCATTTTTAAATTCTAGACTGTGTTTAGTAAGCAGCTTTATCTCCTCAGCAGAGTTCCCGCCCTGCCTTCATTGTTTAAATCAGGCTGGTCTAGAATCCAGAGATCTGCCTGTTTCTTCCTATAGTGTGATAGGATTAAGGGATTAAGGGCATGTGCTAGTACCACCCTGCTCAAATATTTCACTTAAATCCCGGATTTTGTATCTCTGTAACCTTGAGAGCAACTTTGAACTGTAGTGACAATTCGAAATCTGCCCAAAATCTTCAAAAATCTCTTGTTTTATCAATGTCAAATCAGAAGAATATCCTTTGAAAAATCAAAGACATCTAAACAAAAGTCAAGCAAAGCAACAACATTCCAAAAGTTTAGCATGTCTAACCATGCTATCCCATGCTGCATTTAAAGCTTTGTTCATTATTACTTGGAATCTAATTGCGACTGTATTTCATTGGTGGACCTTTACCAGATAGCCCTGAGAAGCACCTCATAGCCAGGGAGCTCTTAGCTCCAGCTGCCATCAATGTTGCCTTATTTATCAGTAAAGGCCTCCCTCTTTCCTTCATTATCATTGTTGGCAATTTAGCATTCCATCTGTAAATTCTTTTCTTTAAGACTATCCTAGTCCGAACTTTCTCAAAAAAGATACATAGAACCACAATTGTCAGGGTAAAAATTATTTGCATGCTAAGAGGAACAAACTCAATTGGAATCCAAAAGTATTGAGACATTATGAATTCTTCCATTTTTAATCTAGGTGATTAATTTCACTCTGAAATTCTGTTTAGAAGGCTGCCAGTTTTTTAGTACGTAAAGAGAGCTAAGCCTTAGCTCTCCTCCTTGCAGCAAGGCAACAGCTTTTGTTGAGGTAGCCTTTGAAATGCAGTTGGGTTTATTTCCCTGCTCTTTGGCTAGGAAACCAGCTTTCACCCGGGCCTTCTCACCCTGTAAGCATGGATTCTAATTGCCATAGTTGGACGCCATATGTAAAAAAAAAATATGGCTAATTAAATTATTTAACCAGTATTTATAATATTGTTAATTGGTTCGGTGGCTGTTCCTTAACCAACCATTATACATGAGACCGCATGGATTTTATCAAGCCTAGGCCTGAGTTGAGGAGTCTTGGCCCATCTAAGCTAGCTCTTAATTCTACTACCCAAATATGACCCCATATATACATACGTCCCCTTGGACTTCCATTCTCCACGTAATGTCGATGTTCCTGGCCATGTGGAATGAGGTTCCTTTTTCTAACCCATGGTGTGTGCCTCCTTCCTGCTGCTCCTGGCTGGGATGAATTCTTCTTTCTCCTGCTGCTGGTTGGAATGCCTTTTCTTCCTTCTGCTGGCTGGAATGCTTTAATCCTCTGTCTAAAGTGCAGGCTTCCTGTTAGGAAGTCCCACCTTTCTCTGTCTTTGCCCAATCTCAGGCCTCGGCACCTTATTTAACTAATCAGATTCAATGTAAGTAACAGACAGCAAGCAGGACCAATTAGTTAACATTTAGAATGCTTAACACTACCCCAACAGCATCCTATGTTAAATCCCAAATATACAAGCAGAATAATATACAAAACCTCGATGCTCATTGCTCATTTTGAATATATTCATTAAGATCCTGGTATGATTACCATATGATGTTTTGATTAATATGTTATTGCTACTACCTAGTTTTTTATTTGATCAAGTTTGAATGTGGAGTTGAACACATCTGTGTATATGGATTTTTTTTTTTTTGCTTGTTTGTTACTGAATGTCCCCAAAAGACCTTCTGAGCTTTGCCCTTTACGCTTACTGGCGTAAGAAAGGATTAAAGGATTTTGTCCAAAACAAAGTATGTCCTACAAATTGGGAAATTCTTGCAAAGTAATTTTTAGAAAGTTGAAATATAATAAAAATACAAAAGAAAAGTACACTGTGTTGTTGGTGTTTACTGAGTGAGTATGTCTGGGTCTGAGCATCTTCCCTTGAGGACATGTAGAGAGCCTCTTTTGGAAAGAGCCAGGTCAATCTGCTTTTGTAGTTAATAAGGCGAGTTTCTTATTAGTTCTGAATACAGAGCCTTGAGCTCTGCTTCAGTTTGCTTCAGCTTATAACCATGGCTGCACTAGCATTTTTCCATTGGCTTAATTCGATATTGCAAAATGTGTGTTTGCTTGTTGTATCTCTTTGTTAAAGTGTTTGTTTATTAATTCAAGTTACATCTCTTTCACAGCCCCCTTCCTCCACCCCTCCCGGTCATACCCTCCCACCCTCTACCTCTATGCACACCCATCCCACTCCTCCGGTGTGGGGTGCCTCTGCATATCAGCCCCCTCAGTGCATTAGATACATGAGAGCTAAGAGCTTCCTCTGGCACTGGGGCCTACAGGGCAGTTCCACTAGAGTGAAGTGTCCCACTAACAGGTAACAGAGATCGATCATTTTTCTGTTCCTTTGTGTCTGTTTATTGTAGGATGGTTATCCTGTACTATAAGGTTAAAATCCAGTTATAAGTGAATACATGTCATGTGTGTCTTTTCTAAACCTATGTCCTTTACAATCTTTTGCATGCCCATAATGAACCATAGGTTGTGAGCTAGAACAAAAACAATCTCTTTAAGAAATATAGAAAAATGGAGAGAGACAAATCAGAAAGCTAAACAGTTTATCCTAATAGACCCTTAACTCTAGAGAGATGAAATTATTGTCCTCCATCTGAATTCCATTCTACTTAGTATGAAGAGGCAAATGAAACCTTCATGCATGGTTTTAGAGAATTTAGAGAATGTTCTAGGCTCATCTATGTATAATAGACATAAATTTCTGATACCACTGTGGCACTAATGTTAAAGTCCACAGCATGAGGCTTATCACTAGAGCGAAAAGAACAGCTTGCCACATCTGGAAATTCATAATGGCCAACAACACTCTCTTTTCAGCATCATTTCATTTGTTTTACTTGAGGGTGAATTTGGAGGGAATGAAATACCCATGCTGGCTAAAACAAGAGGATCTGGCCAGATTCCATGATAATTAAACTGGTCAACCAGTTCTAAGACATTAACAGCTGGTGTTTTAATCACTAATGAGATAGTCAGTTTCTATAATCTGGGAGATACAACAAAAAAAGAAAAGAAAACCCATGGGCTTGATATTCCTTTCATTGTAAATCTGTTCACAAAAGGAGAACAATCCTTCCATCTTAGTAGTGTTGCTGTGTGGACTGCTGATAACTTGTGGCCGGGAAAGAGCATCTTGCTATCAGCAAGACACACATGTATAGAGGCAGTGCCAATATCGTCAGACTGCTATTAGCAAAACACAAATAGAATGCAGATCATAGGAAAGGCTTTTGAACACTCTAATATTCATTCCCATGAGAACACCAACAGAAAAATACAAAAATAAGAAGAGTAACCACCTTGTGGAAATATTTGGAAGCTGGTTCTTTAAACGATTTGCAAGCCACATTGCCATATTGTGGTTTTTCAAAAGTTCCTGTGTTCCTGAAATTACTGTTACTGTTACTGGATATTCTGTTGAATGTGTAGTACAGTTTACTGCAATTATTGATAGCTATGATGTTCACTTGATATGACTGCATGAAATACACAGGAGGCTTGCCATCGCAGAATCCGAAAACTGTTTAAAGCAATAGACAAGACAAGAGAGAGGCTTAGTCGGTTTCAGTGACACCAAAGGCAGTGGTGCTTTCCCGTGAATGGGAGACAGTGCTTAAGGGCGAGGGAGTTTTAAGTGTGGAGAGGGTTCAAAAGTTAGGGAGAAAGAAAGGACTAGGAAAGGGATAAGTTATCTTGAAGATGTTTGAAAATGCCATATGGAAACCTACTGTTTTATAAGCATATATTTCTTTTCTTTTTTTTATTGTACAGGATTGATTTAGCTATTCTGGGTTTTTTTGTTGTTCCATATGAAATTGAGAATAGCTTTTTCCAGGTCTATAAAGAATTGTGTTGGTATTTTGATAGGAATTGCATTGAATCTATATATTGCTTTTGTTAGGATGGCCATTTTTATTATGTTGATCCTACTTATCCATGAGCATGGGAGATATTTCCATCTTCTAAAGGCCTCTTCCATTTCTTTCTTCAAGGGCTTGAAGTTCTTGTTGTACAGGTCCTTTACTTGCTTGGCTAGAGTTACCCCCAGGTATTTTATGTTGTTTGTGGCTATTGAGAAGGGGGTTGTTTCCCTTATTTCTTTCTCAGCCCATTTGTTTGTTGTATAAAGAAGGGCTTCTGATTTTTTTAAAATTAATTTTGTATCCAGCCACCTTGCTGAAAGTGTTTATCAGCTGTAAGAGTTCTATGGTGGAATTTTTGGGGTCGCTTATGTATACTATCATATCATCTGCAAATAGGGATAATTTGACTTCTTCGTTTCCAATATTTATCCCCTTGATCTCCTTTAGTTGTCTTATTGCTCTAGCAAGAACTTCAAGTACTATATTGAAGAGATATGGTGAAAGTGGACATCCTTGTCTTGTCCCCGAGTTTACAGGAAATGGTTCAATTTCTCTCCATTTAATTTGATGTTGGCCACTGGCTTGCTGTATATTGCCTTTATTATTTCTAGGTACGGACCTTGTATGCCTGTTCTCTCCAGAACTTTTAGCATGAAGGGGTGTTGGATTTTGTCAAATGCTTTTTCTACATTTAGTGAGATTATCATGTGTTTTTTTAATATCATCTTGTTTATATGCTGAAATACGTAGATAGACTTTCATATGTTGAACCATCCCTGCATTCCTGGGATGAAGCATACTTCATCATGGTGAATGATACTTTTGATGTGTTCTTGAATTCGGTTTGCTATTATTTTATTAAGTATTTTTGCATCAATGTTCATGAGGGAGATTGGTCTGAAGTTCTCCTTCTTTGTTGGGTCTTTGTGTGGGTTAGGAATCAGGGTGACTGTGGCCTCATAGAATGAGTTTGGCAGTGTTCTTTCTGATTCTATTTGTTGAAAGAGTTTGAAGAGTATTGGTGTTAGCTCCTCTTTGAAGGTCCGGTAGAATTCCATGCTAAAGCCATCTGGCCCTGGGCTTTTTTTGGTTGGCAGACTTTTAATGACTGTTTCTATTTCCTTAGGAGTTATAGGGCTGTTTAATCTATTAATCTGATCTTGATTTAGCTTCGGTAGGTGGAATCTATCAGGAAAATTGTCCATTTCACTTAAGTTTTCAAATTTGATGGAATATAGGTTTTTAAAGTAGGACATAAATATTCTCTGGGTTTCCTCAATGTCTGTTGTTATTTCTCCCTTTTCTTTTCTGATTTTGTTGATTTGGGTTTTTTTCCCTCTGCCTTTTAGATAATTTGGCTAAAGGTCTGTCTATTTTGTTGATTTTCTCAAAGAACTAACTGTTGGTTTCATTGATTCTTTGTATAGTTCTTTTTGTTTCTAAGTTGTTGATTTCAGCCCTAAGTATGATGATTTCCTGCCTTCTGCTCCTCTTGGGAGTGTGTGCTTCTTTTTTTTTTTTTTCCAATTCACCCAGTTTAGCTGTTAATTCACTAATATGAGCTGTCACAATTTCCTTTTTGAAGGCACTTAGTGCTATGAATTATCCTCGTAGCACATCTTTCATTGTGTCCCATAGGTTTGTGTATGTTGTGCCTTCATTTTTGTTGGATTTTAAGAAGTCTTTGATTTCCATTTTTATCCCAGATTTCAAGCTATACTACAGATCAATAGTAGTAAAAAAAAGCATGGTATTGGTATAGAAACAGACCAGTAGATCAATGGAATCGAATTGAAGATCCAGAAATGGACCCACACAACTATGGCCACCTAAGTTTTGACAAAGAAGCCAAAATGGCACAATGGAAAAAGGACATCATCTTCAACAAATGGTGCTGGTCCAAGTGGATGTCCACTTGTAAAAGAATGAAATTAAACCCATACTTATCACCTTGTACAAAACTTAAGTCCAAGTGGATCAAAGACCTTAACATAAGACCAGTCACACTAAATCTACTAGAAGAAAAAGTGGGGAAAACCCCTGAACAGAACACCAACAGCTCAGGACCTGAGACCAACAATCAATAAATGGGACCTCATGAAACTGAAAAGCTTCTGTGAGGCAAAAGATACAGTCATTCAAACAAAACAGCAGCATACAGACTGGGAAAAAAATCTTCACCAACCTCACATCTGACGAAGGGCTAATATCCAAAATTTACAAAGAACTCAAGAAATTAAATGCCAAGAAACCAAATAATCCAATCAAATAATGGGGGATAGAGATACATAGAGAATTCAAAAAGGAGGAATCCCTAATGGCTGAGAGACACTTGAAGAAATTGTCAACATCCTTAATCATCAGAGAAATGCAACTCAAGACGACTCTGAGATTCCATCTCACACCTGTCAGAATGGCTAAGATCAAAAGCTCAAATGACAGCACATGCTGGCAAGGGTGTGGAGAAAGGAGAACACTCCTCCATTGCTGGTGGGAGTGCAGACTTGTGCAACCACTATGGAGGTCAGTCTAGCGATATCTTAGAAAACTTGGAATAGCTTTGCCTCAAGACCCACCCATACCACTTCTGAGTATACACCCACATGACTCCTCATGGAATCATAAGGAAGTTTCCTCATCTATGTTCATAGCAGCCTTATTTGTAATAGCTAGAAACTGGAAACTACCCGGATGTCCCTCAACCGAAGAATGATTAAACAACTGTGGTACATCTACACAATGGAATACTACGCAGCTATCAGAAACAATGAAGTTATGCAATTTGTAGCCAAATGGATGGAACTAAAGAAGCTCATCCTGAGTGAGCTAACCCAGACTCAGAAGGATGCACATGGCATCTATTCACTTATAGTAGGATTTTAGCCTTGTAGTACAGGATATCTATACTACAACCAACTAACCAAAGGGAACATGGACATAGGACATAGACTTTTTTTTTTAAGTTTTCTCTCCCTGGCAATGAGACACTTTTCACTGGTGGTACTGCCTTATAGGCCCCCAGGGTATGAGGAGGCTCTTGGCCCTCATATGACTTCTGAACTGGGGTGAGGGACTGTTATGTAGGGACACTCCACTCCAGAGGAGTGGGATGGAAGGGTTAGGGGGTAGAGGGTGGTAGGGCAGGGCTGGGAAGGGGGGAAAGAGGACAATATGATGGAGATGTAACCTGAAGCAATAAATAAATAAATAAATTTATTTATTTATTTATTAAAAAAGCATATATTTCCCAAAGACCACCACAAGTTAAGGAGAGTGAATATAATTGGAGTTGTTTCAATATGAAATTAAAACGGGTGATTCTATTTATCCCAGAAGCCACCGGTGGCCACATAAAAGGTAGCCAGCAAGGATATAGCTCACTTGCCACCACAAAATTGATTTTCCTATGTTCTTGATGTATAGTTTTATGGTTCTGGGGAGTGGTATGTAGGCTTCTGAAGGGAAAAAAAGTCATCAATAATCTAACCCAGCAAGCAGTGATCCCTGCAAACTACAGCACTGACCAACCTTGAAAAATATGTTCATGGGTGCAACAGTATTATGAATACTTTGGGGTAACTATCTGCTGTCTGATTATACTTAAGACATGCTACACAGGAGAAAACACATATCTGGTACTGAAAATCCTCCTAGGAATCCATTGTCGGAGAGCTCACTGGCCCTAGAGTGAACCTACTATTATTAGTCTATCAAATGGACATGGTATCAAACTGCCCGTATCTCTCTACCAACAGATTACAGTAGTTCGGACATCATCAGAAAAGTTTCTTTAAGCAGTGTATGGCAATACATGTAGAAACTCACAACTATTAAAAGTGCAGAAATTAAGTGTCAGTAGAGTTCTCAGCTACAAATGGAATATCTGTACCACCCTCCCACAAACTGAAGTTCAGGAACCATTGCAAGAAATTTAAGAGCCAATAGCTGAAGAGGACTAGAACCAAATAGTGTCTCTTGGACTGGACAATAGTGATACATTCATGAATTCACAGCAGTTGTGCCTGTTTGCACAACAACTTCATAAGATCAAGCCAATCAACACTCCAGCAAAGAGGTAGAAAGATACCACATGAGTCCATCTCTAACTAAGAAGCTATGGACAGCAGGCTGCCTCTGAGGGAGGGAAACTAAGTTTTGTCTAAGGGTCATACACATGTGAGTGGTCAGTCCCATGACCAGTGTTGTATGGGAGCCACAATTTGGATTCAGTGCATTAATAAAGAAATAATCAGACATAAAGTTGGGGAGGTAGCATGGATCTGGGTTTTGTTAGGGGAAGGAATGATAGGGTGTGAATATGCTCAAAGTATATTGCATCCCTTTATGATATTAGGGGATGAATAAATGTATTAAAAATAAATACAAAAACCTAGAGGGAATAAAAATTATCATAAATTATTGATCAAATTAATATCAGTTGTAGAGATATGAGTGTAATGACTATTTGTAACTTATATCAACAATTCAGAGTATGTACCCCACTGCAGCACATAAACATCATATTGAAATTAATCATGTACACAGTACTCACTTGAAAGAAATATGAGTATGTTTTGGACTAGGACAGGTTTTCACATATTCCTGCAGTGTTAGTGCTCAGTCAATGCTGCAGAGTTTGAACTAAAAAAAAGCTTTAGCGCCTATTAAATTGGAATGGCATACACTTAAACATTTTATTTGTAAGAAATATTTTTGAAGAAATATAATAGAATGTCTCTCATTTAACTGTGGGTAGGATGAATAGAAGAGGATAACACAGTTTGTAAGAGAGACTTGAGGTTATTATAATCTCCCCGCACCATGGTTCTCATCAGGTGTATAATGCAGAATGTAGTGAACTATCAATATCTTCATAGACTTATTCTATAACTTTGAAAAATCCTTACTTCTCATTGCACCATAACATCAGCATGAGCAGGAAGCTCCCATGATCCTCCATGCTTTCTTCATTAGAGATAATAAGCAGATACTCTGAATATTGAGTGAAAACACCCACTTTCTCATGACTCACAGTCCAGGAATTGATACTAACTTTAATCCATTTAAGGAAATCTGAAGGACCTGATAAGCAATAAGACTGTGACACAGACACTGCCCCAGTAAGTTATAGTCTACATGTCCACAGAGAGGTTGAGTAGAGAGGATACAGAGTCTTTCATCTAATTGTGAAGTTAGATACAGCTTCCTGATGGTTCTAAGATGACTCATTCTTGAGAGTGCCAAGGTTGGAAGATCACGCTGAGTAAGGGAAGAGTGGAGGTTGCCTTGGTCCTAATGAACACACAGTTATAGAAAGAAAATCAGTGGAGAGAGTCTCGCATCTCTGCCACCCAGCAACTTGATTTTCCCATGTCCTTCCTATGCCCAATGTATGTGGCATACTCAGCAATAGGCTCTCACCATCGAGTTCTGGTCTACCCAGTCAAGGGTAATGGGAACAGCCTGTAAAACATGTTTCTAACACGATTTTTCTTAGTGCTTTAAAAGGAGCCTTTGCATGGATCTAAATTTGGTTGATCATAGCATTAATCTGACTGGTAAAAATGAGATACAGAGTTGAGGAACTTCATCAATATCTTTATTTTATTCAAGCTATGTCTCATGTTTTATAATGATGATTTAAAAGTGACTGATATTTGAGATCACTAAGATTTCAATTCTAATAGGTCATTTTCAATTAAAATATTGAAACTCACCATTTGTCAATCACTTACCACCAAACACATTTATAAAGATTAAGGATTTCAAAGATAAATGACAAAGCTAGTCTCTATTTTCCACGTAGGAATTGATTTTCAACCATCTATTTTATAAATGTTAAGAAGTATACAAAAAATAATAAAAATATAATAACAATAACAATAATAATAATAATATAAAATGCTTGCACTTGCACCTTAGGAGTGGAAGAGAGAGGTGAAGGAATCAAAAATCACAAAACAAAAGCAAAGCAAAACAACGACAAAAACATTAGGATAACTCAGAGTACTGTTCACAGCTGTATCGATGCTCTGGCCACTACAGGAGTATATATAAACCTTTTCTCAATTCCATTTTCTGTTTTCTATAATTTTTTTTTAATCTCATCATGTAGTTCTGGTTGTCCTCGAACTCACCCTGTAGATTAGGCTGGACTAGAACTCACAGATGTCCTCTTACCTCTGGCTTCCTTGTACTAGGATTACAGACGTAGGCCAATATACCTACTCCTTTTCATATTTTTAAGGTTTTTTTATCCCACTCGCAAGCAAGTTTAATGTTAAGTTCCCTGCTACACTCCCCAAGAACATTTTGAAGAGATACATTTGTCCAGATCACTAAGATAAAGGATTTCTTGAGAACAAAGCAGGGCATCAGGAGAATGTTGTGAGTTTGAGATCAACCTATGTTCCGCAGTGATTTCTAGACCAGCCTGTGGTACAGAATAAAACAATGTCTAAAACAAAACCAATCAATCAAACAAAACAAAACAGAAAAAACAAGAAAACAAAAACCAAACAAACAAAAACATAAACCCTGCACCTTGAACAAGGAGATCTGATGGCCAGTTTAGGCTTACAAGCACTTCCTTCTCTTGCTGTTCTGGATGACAGGCAAAACTGAACAAGAACACAATAACTATTAGGGGCAACATTTTCTTTTTATCAAATTTCAGTTAACACAAGATTGTAAAGGGATGCAGATGCCAAATTTGAGGTGATATAGTTAAAAAATTCAGTGTGGGGTATATAGCATTAGCAGAGAAAGTCAAACCAAATGCAGTCACCGAACACTTATTAACAGGCAGAGTAAGTCAGCAAGAAACTGAGCAACATAAAGCCAGATTAGAGCCCCGCCACTATGTTCTATCTGGTGGCAAGCTCTCTCAAAAACTCTTCAGTGCTTTGGCCTATTACCACAAATGTATCACCATCTGTTCTCTTTGTAACATCCTCTTTTGTGGATGAAAGGAAATGCTTCCCACTATATTATTAGATTTTCTATTATACACATCCCCATCTCTGGGTTGAATGTCAGAATTTTGCAAGCAAAAAGCAGACTATTTGCCCTCCTAATGTTCCTACCATTCTCAGTACTTGTTAACATCTCATCCTGGGCATCAGCTGAATTTCCAATCTGAGTTTCCCCTGGAATATATTTAAATAAAAGAAATGATGATGTCAAAGCCCATGAGAACACCTGCATTCACACCCAGGCTACTCTTGTTTCTTCACCTCCATTAGAACAACTGAAAGGTTTCTTTTGTTTGTTTGTTTTTTTGAGAACCACTATTACAGTATCTGATTTCAGTTGCTTTGTTCCCTGGAGAAAATACATATATCAGAAGCTGATATTATCTGTGCTTGATTTCCAAAGGTATATTTCTTTTTTTTCTTTCCATTAGAAAGTCTCACCAAATATGTCTACATGCATGGATCAATAGGTAAAGGGCCTCAGGTAAATACCTAGAGTCCAGGTAAGAAACACAATTCACACGATGAGCACCTAGAACCTCAGAGCTGGGGAAACAGAATGTGAAGATGCTTGGCGCTTGTTTACTAATCAGTGTAGTTGAATCACTGAGTTCCAAGTCCACTGTGTGATCCCCCCCAACTCAAAACATAAGCTGAGGAGCAATAAAAACATACCACACACATGTGTATACATACTTGTGCAAACACATGAACATATACATATGTACACAAAAAGAAAAGTCTCCAAGAAATTTAGTTAGAATGTAATGATGAAAAGAGAGAAAATTTTAGCCTAATGTTTTTTTGTTTGTTTGTTTTTGTTCTATGGTCATGGTTCTGGGGGCAATTTAAAATTCAGTTTCTTACTAGATATGTAGTGCTAATGCCTGCAGTGTGGGTCTAATTGATCTACAGCCTCCAGACAGCCTACTAGCACAATGGCATTTCGGGTTCTACTTGGAGAGTGTTAGAACTTTTGACTCACAGTTTTAAGAGCTGTGACTTGGAAACACTTTTTCTACTTCATTAAAATGTCTAGAGTTTGTTCCACTTACAGAGGATCTAGGAAAGGTGACATCTGAGAGGACTCTAGTAGGACTTGATGCTGAGGTTTGTAGAAGCATCTAGTAGGGATCCTCACACACTTGTGTAATGCTGAGCACTAATAATGAAAACAATCGTCATGTCTGTTGTTTTATCATTTACGGTACATAGTAAATCTCTGTACAGAATCATCGAGGGCAGAGCAATTTTCAGTGCTTCATTTATTCTGGGTTTCAATGCAATAATTTTTGAAGGACATCTTGGCTGCTTAAGTGTCTAATAGGGTTGGAGGGGCAGAGGTTCTGTGTGTTCACTAGGAAACATCTTGCTTGACTTCTCAACATTTTTCAGTAAATTACTATAGGGAAGCTCAGCTAATTTCACTAATTAAGAATGTTCTTAAATGAAGTAACCTTAGCATGCTACTTGATATCTCTTCCAAAACATTGCATGACCCGTGGGAAATTAATTTGAATGTTTATAATCTCTGAAGTCATATTCTATTTAAAAAAAGCAATAGATTAGAGACAAATCAGAAACAAGATTGAGCTTTAAGGAGGGATGTTAATAAGAAAGAGAAGCACATATATCATAAAAGGAACCATGCAAGATAGTTTATATGATCAGTCAATTCATATGTATTGATTAACTGAAATCCATTGACAGCATAGTCTTTGTGGTGCATATAAAGTGCCTTTGTGTGTCCGTCCGTGTCTATGCACATGAGTGTAGGGGTCAGGGAATAACTTCTTAACCTTAGATGTGATTCCTTATGAGCTGTGTACCTTGTGTTTTGAGAGACAGTTTTTCACTTGGATATTGCACTCACAGACACAGAATGCCTGAGCAGACAATGAATGTCAGGGTTCAACTTGTCTCCTCCTCTCTCCATGGTTGAGATTATAAGAACAAATCAGTATTCCCAGCTTTTTGTGTGGCTTTTGGGACTTGAACTTGGATACTTTACAGAGAGAATTATCTTTCTAGCCTGAAAATGCTTTCATTTTTTTCTAATTATTTTATTTTTCTAAATATGTTTTTCTTGTCTTTCTTCTCTACAAACGCCCATATTCTTGTCCTCTTTCAAATCATGACTTATCTTTTCATTAATTGTTTTGGCACACTTTCTCTCCCTCTCTCCCTGACACATACACACACACACACACACACACACACACACACACACACACACACACACACACGTACACATATGCTCCTAATTATGTATAACCTGTTCAATCTGCATACTGTTACTTGTTTATATGTTTTCAGGGTTGACTATTTGGTACTGAATAACTAATTGGCATGCTTTTTCCCAAGGAAGACTCTTTAGCCTACTCACAGTATCACTTAGTTGTCTCTAATTCTTTGTGTAAGGTTGAGGCCGCATGGAGGCCCCATCTCCAGTCCACTTTAGCATGTCTATTGATATTCTCCATGCTTAGCTTATGGTTAGGGAATCATGTTGGTGAGATATTATGAGTATAGCTTCTGCCTTTTCTAGGAGGCAGAATCTCACAGCAAACTCCTTGTTCCTCTGGTGATGGGGTAGTGTTAAGCATTCTAAACGTTAATTAATTGGTCCGGCTTACTGTCTGTTTATTACATTGACTCCAATTGGTTAAATAAAATGCTGAGGCCTGAGATTGGGCAAAGACAGAGAAAGGTGGGACTTCCTGAGATTATAACAGGAAGCCTGCATTTTAGACAGAGAATTAATTCATTCCAGCCAGTAGCAGGAAGAAGAAGGTATTCTAGCCAGGAGCAGCAGGAAAGAGGATGCACACACCATGGGTTAGAAAAAAGAACCTCACTTCACATGGCCAGGAACATCTGCATAGTGTGGAGAATGGCAGTCCAAGGGGGCATGTGTATATGTGGGGTCATATTTGGGTAATAGAATTATGGGATAGCTCAGATGGGCTAGGAATGCACAACCCAGGCCTAGGCTTGTTAAAATCTATGTGGTGTCTCTGCATGCTCATTTATAATATCTGGATAAGTATTAACTGCTGCCGAACCAATTAAATATAATATAAGTACTAATAAATCATTTAATTATAAATATTGGTGAACAATTTAATTATTTCTACAAATGGTGCCCAATGTAATTTAATTAATTTTTTTCAACACTCTGGCTTTTACAGTTTTTCTGTTCCCTCTTGTGCAAGATCCTTGAGTTGAAGGCGCAGGAGTCATAGTGTAGATGTATTAGTTGGGACTGGGATCTGCAGCAACTCTACACTTTGGTTGTCATTTTAAGTAATGGTCATCATATGTTAGGAAAAAAAAAGTTTCCTCGATGAGGAATGAGGACTTCAGTTCTCTGTGGGTATGCAGACAAATATTTAGAATATACTTAAGAGTTATAGAGGTTTAGTAAAAACAGCTAAGAATGTCTCCTCCAAGATTCATGACTTCTATAGCCCTGAAGAGTTGACTAGGTTTCCAGTATCAGGCATGAAAGCTTTGCTGTGGAGTGGGTATTATATAGAGCTTTTGGTTACCAACAAAGTGTGCGTAGCAATACTGCATTCTTTCAGGTATTGTGCTATGCTGGTTATTGCTCACAGGTGCCATAGCTGTGTAGGAATATTTGTTGTTTCCCTCGGAAACTTTGCATGGCACATTTTGGTCATGAAAAGTAGTTCTCAGGAAGGACAAGGAGGGAAATAAATATAGGTGGAGGGTTAAAAAAAAGCAAAAACACAGTAAGGATATCTGAGAATGTCATAAGGAATAAAACTGTTAACTATATAAATGATACCTATAATATAGGTAGGTTGGTATACAAATATACATATGTAGATTAAATAAAAATTTCCCTTCTAGGATCCTCTGTAGGGCTGGATTTGTGGATAGATACTGTTTAAATTTGATTTTGTCATGGAATATCTTGTTTTCTCCATCTATGTTGATAGAGAGTTTTGCTGGGTTTAGTAGTCTGGCTGGGCACTTTGTTCTCTCCGGGCTTGTAGGACATCTGCCCAGGCCCTCCTGGCTTTTAAAGTTTCGGAGGAGAAGTCAGGTGTAATTCTGATGGGTCTGCCATTATATGCTACTTGACCTTTTTCTCTTACAGCTTTTAATATTCTTTCTTTGTTCTGTACATTTGGAGCAAGTGGAAGACCTGTTGAAGAGGCCATCAGAAGATGGAATGATCTCCCATTCTCATGGATAGGTAGGATCAACATAATAAAAATGGCCATCCTATCAAAAGCAATATACTGATTCAATGCAATTCCTATCAAAATACCAACACAATTCTTTATAGACCTGGAAAAAGCAATTCTCAACTTCATATGGAATAACAAGAAACTCAGTATATCTAAATCAATCCTGTACAATAAAAAACATCTGGAGATATCACCATCCCAGATTTCAAGCTCTACTACAGAGCTATAGTAATAAAAACAACATGGTACTAGTGTAGAAACAGACCAGTGGATCAATGGAATCGAATTGAAGCCCCAGAAGTTAACCCACACACCTATGGTCATTTAATTTTTGACAAAGAAGTCATAACAATACAATGGAAAAAGGATAGCATCTTCAACAAATGGTGCTGGTCCAACTGGATGTCCACATGTAAAAGAATGAAATTAGACCCATACTTATCACCTTGTACAAAACTTAAGTCCAAGTGGATCAAAGACTTAATGTAAGGCCAGACGCACTAAATCTACTAGAAGAGAAAGTGGGAAAATCCTCAAATTCATTGGCACAGGTGACAACTTCCTGAACAGAACACCAACAGCTCTGGACTTAAGACCAACAATCAATAATTGGGACCTCATGAAACTGAAAAGCTTCTGTAAGGCAAAAGACACTGTCATTCATCCAGAACCAACAAAAAGATGATATTCTAATAAGCCTACTTAAATCTGTCTTCGGTAAAATTCTCCTTAGCTTGTGTCTTTTCAGTTTATAATTGAGATCAGCAATTATCTAGTTTAGTCAATCACAGCAGTCTAATTAAGTTTTCAAATGTACTATTTTAATTGTAGAGGCTTATTTCTCCATATACAATATTTATGTGACTACATTGTTTACAGGGTAAATTTTAGATGTATTAGTTCTTAGAATAAGAAGGAAAAAGACATGTTCATTAGAAAACTTACAAATTGTTTTGGGAAAGGCAAGAATTTTACTGACAGTACTAAAAAGCCTATTAACGACTTGTAAAGTCACCAGGCATAAAACTAGATTCCTAGGCCCTAACAGAACCTACTAAAGGAAATGTTTGAGAAGGATAGTTCTAACTTCCTTATTATGTGATGTATGTATTTCCATTTAGAGAGTGTATTAAATATACAGTATTATTTAGAGATAATTATTCATGTTAGGAGGAACTTACAAAGCCTAAGATAATATATCCTATGTAAAAATGTAAATATGATGTTTTATAAATTTTGGATATCATAATATTTTTAATTTAATAAAGATTTAATATTTTATTAAAATATACTTGATATTTAAGGTGTAAAATTTAGTGTGAAACTTCACAGCTTCCACTTAGATTGTCAATAGTATCTGCATGTATGATTTTGAGTTCATTAAGTTGTACAGAGTTTTACTCTGGTTAATTTTGGAGTGTGATGTTTTGATTTATTTGCAAGTGTTTTTCCTAAATAATGAAGTTTATAAAATTAAAAAAGGAAAATATACAAGTTTCTGGATATAAGAATGATTGTATGATTGTGTTTCTAACTACTGCACCCTCTAGAGACAGGTATTTATCCAGTGGATGAGATAAATAAGTAAGTCTACAGATTGCATATTTTAAAATCTAACTAAGGAGTTGTTTCGAACCAAACTCTGTGAGTTTGTAAAGATGGATTTCAGAAAGCCATTTCACAATATCAGCCATGATATGCTCCCATACAAGACAGAGATGTGTGAGCTGTGTGATAATCTGCTTAAACAGATGCAAAGCTGGTTGAATCACTTTATTACAGTGTGAGGTTAGTGGATCACATTCATCCTGGCAAGGAGTCTGCTGGCATGCCTTGTAGCTCTGTACCTAGTCGTGTACTGACACGCATTATTATGAATGACTTTTATGAAAATGTAGAATACATTTATGGTGTATTTTTGGGTCTCACAGAGCTATGTGGAACACCATGATGGTTGTAAAGTCAACTGATTGGCAGAAAAGATGGGGTAGAAATTAACAGAGTACATCTGTGGTCAGTGAAAGTCTATGTTCATTCAATGCCCCAGACAGTGAAGCAAGCATGTGACAATTTAATCTCTTATAGAAAAATAATAAAATCAGTAATAAGTTTGGATTTAGTCATAACAGGGTTCATGGGCTTATTTGCATATTTTCAAGAATTGATTGAAGGATTCTTCAATCATGATAACAAGATAGCCTTATGCATCCCATTTTACTGATAAAGAAACCAATGAGAGAGAAGTACACAGACTATAAGCAAAGAGGAGTTGTGACCAGAGTACACACCATTTAATGAGTGTTTTATCATAAACTATAACCTAGAATACACAAGTGAAGGTTATTAAGAGAACTACATTTTAACAACTCTTATTTATACAGGAAGCATCATTTAAGTTAGAATAGTTAATGGAATATAAAACAGCATTTATGGACGAAATGGATGTAGAGTAAGAAAGCTAACATCTTCTTGGTTCTGTTCTTGGATCACCTTACACTTCCCTCAATTTATACTGGTAAATGTTGTTAATTCATTCATGAAGAAATAATAGCAAAGTAAGACATAGTATAACATAAGCCCAATGTGCCATATTGTGAGAAAATTTTTGCAGTAGATGCAACCAATGGACCAGATAAAGGAAGGCTGTGATTTGTGACTTACTAGATTTATCTGTTTTTTCAATTTAGCTATACATTTACTTCATCATCCATTGAATCTACCTAATAACCTTCAAGTTTCTCAAATAATCAGACCTTTTTTAAACGTTCATTTAATTTGACCAAAATGTTCTTATTTTTCTTTTCATAAGTTGAATGGTGCTGATACAATAACACTAAGAAATAAGAATTGGACTATGATTTAGTAGGCTTCAATTTATTTTGAATATTTAGGATTAATAATTATAATCAGATTTCCCTTTGAAATTTAAAATTAGTATTGGATTAATAAATTCTTGTCTAGTTTTTGAAGGTATTATTTGAATACTAAAATGATGTTGTAAATTGCTTTCCTTATGAACTATTAATTACAAAGCTTAGGTTTTATGGCATTTAATTGGAATAAATATGCCTTTTCATCTTTTTAGGATTTACAGAAAGTAAATTAGAAGAAAGTAATTCTGCAAAAAATTCAATAATTCTAGAATCATATTAAAGTTTGAATCTCAATCTTCTCATCTAGGATGTTGTATCGCATTCTGTTTTGTTTTACATATTGCTGTTTTCATAAATTTGCATAGTGAATTATTTATACAATAAGAAAAGAACACTGGAACACAGAATTCAGACTATGCACATGTTTGGAAGTGAACCTTTTCAGACTGTCTACTTGTAATATTCCCATAGCTCTCAGCAACATAAACCAATAGCTAAGTTCTGCACTCTTCAGAGGGATTACTGTACTATGTTATTTTGTACCTGATTCCCTGTAATAATGAACGTCAGAACCTATACATTATGTGAACAATTAAGTACAATAGACTATTTTTAAACATGAAGACAATACCAATTACAATTCTCTAGATAAACATGCATAACTATGGTAATTACAACTTAACAATAACTCACTGATACTTACTATTATAAACTCATAAACTATTATTCAGTATCCTGTAAAACTCAAAATCTAATTGAAAGTGCTAGTTTAGCACAATTCCCACAAGCCATCATTCTTTAATATTCTGGAATGAATGAGGTTTTTGTTTTGCTATTAATTGATAATGACAAGCAATAACTACTGAAATGAAACTGCAATTATGAGTAGCAATTAATCACGTTGCCTGCCATCTCCAGTGTCAAACAAAATTCGATAATATTTTAAAAATTTTCATGTTTCAATCCACTTAGTAGAAACAGAAATTAGTTTCCTGGCACAGTCAAGTAATACTAAAATAATTTTTCTGTAAATATGAGTATTGCATTTTCTTAGCTAAACAAGCCTTTAAATCTATGCTGAAGTTACATTCAGGATAAATTTGTCTCCATACACATGAGAAATCTCCTCATTATATTTCACCCCTGCTTTTCTTTGGTGAGTATCTTCTGACTTGTAGAGCACCTTCCTACATAGCAGGCACTCCACCCTGGTAACAGGAGCTTGGGATAAAATGAAAGGAAATCTTGAGATGTTTCAATTCATCCATGTCTCTTGGTATTGGAGTGAGGAAACATCAGGACTTAATTCACCTTCTCTTATTATTTCTAATTAACAGAACAACTGGTGTTTTTTACTGCAACTTATGTACCAGCATCTTTGCCTGGGCCACAGGGTCCCATAAAACGCCAGTATGAGGTCCTTTAGACAATTACAAATTGACCTTAGTACTAAAACTACTTAATGTATTTGTTAACAACCAAGCCTGCCACCTACCAAGTGATAATCCAACAACCAGGTGTAATTCTGGAGGAATAAACACTGTAAAGTGGAGAGATAGTAAGCAGGCTGATTTGCTCTAGATATTTAAGCAGATTCATCATAGACTTCATTTGAATATTCATGAATTTCAGGTGTTGTTTAGTGGGGGAAACATGACTGACAAAAAGTTTCATTTTGTTTTATAGGATTATAGATAATGTCTGATAACTAAAGATGGGAAAAGTTATTGCAAGGTTAATTATTTCGACAATTTTAATGTAAAGTATTTATGCATTGCATAACTTCCTATACTTATTAGTAACATAAGTGGACTGGTCTCCACTTATTGTTTTTTCCTGAACTTCTGCCTGTAGCACCTACACTAATGCTCATTATTGATTTCTCACAGCTGACCTGAGAAGGTAATGGCCATGACTTTTAGTCCAACCCTCTTTTAAATTGCTTTAATATATAAAGGCCACTTTTTCCTTCTTATTGATGGTTTTACCATAATGGAATTATGTAATTTTTTTGTTGTGTGCATTCCACTCTGATTAAGGATTCTTCTTTCTCTATTTTATAGTATTATATAATTTCAAGTGTCTCAAAGTGGTGGGTTAATTGCTATTAAATATCTGTAATTATATGTTTTGACTAAACCATGCTGGCAATGAATACTTAATATGTAAATTTTTAATATTCAGGTCATGAATAGGAATCATAATTGTTCTGGTTGATTCAAACAGTTAACTGCTTTTGGTCTTTGTTAATCCAGGTTAAAAAGAGATCTTATATAGGTTGAAATTTAGTTCATTCCTGACACATAATTCAGATATCTGACCAGAGTCACATGCTTCTGTAATGAGGTGTGCCATATGTCTCTGTCTAAAGGGCTCTGGGTAGGTTCTAGGAGAGATTTCTCTGCTTCTCTAAATAAATGCCTGCCCTCTCTGATTGTCTTTGAATTAGAAGCTCAGATCATACATAGTCTTCCCTGTGTTTTCTCCAAACCTAGCAAACATATCTCTGTCATGGTGATATTTAATAGCAAGAAGATGCCCTTTCTAGACAGATTGTGTCCCTGTCATGTGTCAAGTTACATGATTGGAGGGGCTCATATCTGACTTACAGGACAGTCCTCTCCTACATAATAACATCCACAGAATGACCTTTCACTGTGAATGCAGAGACATGCACTGAGGCAGATGCAAGAAATGTAATACAAGGAACTTGTGCTCTCTGTTGAAGTCTTGTGAGTCTGTTCAATGTCCTTGTAGAGGTCCCTCTCACCCACATGGTTGATTTCTTTCAAGTGACATATATTGGGAGAAATCCATAGAACATACACTGGCTCCCTTTACTGAGATCAGAATTGTGTAACTTCACAGGTTTTCAAAACAGTTTTCAAAGAAAGTTACTGGGAGGGATGTAATTATGTATGAAGGTGATAAAATCTACACCTAGAAAACTAAATGTGTTCAACAATTGATCCAAGATTCTTTTTTACTGTGGGAGGTTCTTAAGATGCTGGTGAGATAATACATCCTGAGCACTGCCAGGAAGCTCACAGCCACATTTAACCTGCTCACTACATCATACTGATCTGACATGATTCTTTGTTTTCAGAGAGTAATGAAAATCTTTATTTATAATTTGAATATTAGTATAAAATTGTTGTACTCCTTTTTCTAACCTCTAACTATAATGAAGAAAGTATTCAAAATACACCCTTTCTCGATATATCTGCAGTGAAATTGTATTGCTTTCTATTATCTAATACAATAGCCTAGAAACAAATAACAAATAAACTCATGCGCTTGAAAAAATTTTAATAGATTTATTGGAACATTCTAACATGATGAAGATCTTATGACCATAGATGTAAAAACATTTATACAACGAATCAACTCCTTAACAGACACAATTGGCCAAAACTCACATAAGAAGAAACAGACATCTACCTATTAAAAAAATGAGATCAATAATTAATGCCTTTCAAAATCGGAAATCACAATGAGTACCTGAGTTCAAATATTTAAGGAAAAATATTTTCAACTTTCACCATCTCTTTCTGGATAGGGAATAAAGAGCCAATAGTCCCTAATTCATTTTGTGGGGTCTCACATTATCTCAGGAGTATGAAACCAGCCACTCTCTCCCATGTCAGTCAATGATATAGTAAATGAATTGTAACGAAATCACATGGGGTTTACCCTAGAAGTTTAGGCCTCTTAATGTCTTTTTTTTTTTTTTTTTGAGACAGGGTTTCTCTGTGTAATAGCCCTGGCTGTCCTGGACTTGCTTTATAGACCAGGCTGGCCTCGAACTCCAACACACAGAGATCTGCCTGCCTCTGCCTTCCAAGTGCTGGAATTAAAGGCGTGTGCCACCATGCCTGGCCTAAGTGTAAGCCTATTTAAAACTCCAAAATGAATTAATGTAATCCAGGAAATTGTCAGGCAAAAAAGATAAACAATTGAAAAATCAGCAACCCATACTCAGAACAATACACACAGGGATAAATACACAATATAAACAACAATCACATGTGCTAAAATTCAATATCTATCCATAAATACAAACAAGTAAGCAAGAAAACAAACAAAAGACAAATATACAAACAAACAAATTCTAATAAAGTATGGTAGAGAGAAATTTCTTCCACTTAAGAATGAAAACAGGGTTGGGGAGATTTTGCAGTTGGAAACATGTTTCCTATGCAAGAATGAGGATTTGAATTTGATCCTCCACGTTCACATAAAATAGTCAGGCCTGTTGATATGTTCCTATAACTTCAGTGCTGAGGAGATAGGACAGATGGATCCCTGGAACTTGCTTTCTTTTATCTATCTATCTATCTATCTATCTATCTATCTATCTATCTATTTATTTATTTCCTTTTTTTTTATTTCTTCAAGTTACATCTCAATCGCAGTCCCCTCCCTTCCCCCCCTCCAGTCCCACCCTCCCACCCTCAACCCCCCTTCCTCTTCCCTTTATTTTTTCTTTTAAATTTATGGTATATCTTATTTCCCCCTACAGTTTCCCCTTTCAGTCCAACAAATGGCTCTTTCTCTTATAATAATAAATACAATACAAAACAACAGAGGTAATTAGGCCACAGTTATGAGGGTTATATGGCTTAGCATACATTCCCAGTGTCCAGTCCATATGTATTTGGTACTTGACTTTAACATTCTACTATCTAACCATCTCCATGAGTTTAAAGTTCTATATCTGACTTAACATTCATATTATCTTGCAACATAATTTTAAAAGTATCTTCTTAGATCTATAACACTCTCTTGACTCCTAAACAACTCAAAATTTAATTATGAGACTCTAGCTATCTGTTCTTCAACCACCTCAGAGACCTGAGAGGGATAAATATATCTGATTTTTTAGGAAGTACAGGGCCTGCAGCTTCCAAAACTAAGAAATGACATACCAGTGGCTGCCTGGACAGTTCCCATTTTCTCTCCATACATTACAGCATCGATCTTTAGTTGTTTGGCCCTGTTTCTCTGACAGACATTGATTGTAGAGCAGGGGTTATGAAGGACTTACCTACCCTGTCTTGGCAGAGTTAGGCTGTTGACTTACCTGCTTCCAGGTTTTGTCCTTTTTGGACAGCATTCTGTCTACAGTTGGAGCAAGGGGCTTTTCCTACCAAGAGATAGGCTTGTGACTAATTCAATCATCTCCCACTGGAGATTCTTCGATGCTCATCTTCTACTTGGAGGAGAATAGGGGGTGCTGTCAGGAGTTGATATGTCTCGATATAAAAAAATCTAAAGTTACGAAAACATCTTTGAATGCCATATTCTGCAGATCTCTTGAGGTTTTTGAAGAGGCCCTATCTTTCTCTTATATTAGGGTAAGCAGATGTTGCTTGTCTCTTAGCAGCTTTATTTCTGATTAGCTTAGAAAATAACTATAATAGGCTGTCATAGTACCTAACAGAATGACTGGCTTGCATAACCATTAGTTTGCATTTCTTAATTATCCTAAACAGTTTATGACAATTAGTAGTAAAAGGCCGAAACATCACATTTCATTTTTTTTCTTTACCTCCTAGCCCTTCCACCCCATTTCTCTGGGGTGGGGTGTCCTTATATAACAGTCCCTCATCTCAGTTGAGAGGTCGTATGAGGGCCAAGAGCCTCTTCATTCATTGGGGGTCTACGAGGCAGTACCACCAGTGAAAAGTGTCTCGTTGCCTGGGAGAGAGAACTAAAAAACAAACAAATCAATAAGCATTCAATAGATAAAAAAGACTAAAAAATAGAAAAAATATAAAAATATATAAAAAATACATAAAAAATAAAAAATCTATGTCCAAGTTCCCTTTGGTGTGTTAATTGTAGTATTGATACCTTCTACTATATAGCTAAAATCCTACTATAAGTGAATAGATGCCATATGCGTCCTTCTGAGTCTGGTTAGCTCACTCAGGATGAGCTTTTCTAGTTCCATCCATTTGGCTGCAAATTGCATAAATTCATTGGAACATGCTTTCTATCCAATAAAACCTAATTGGAGAGTTTCAAGCCAGTAAGAGACCCTCTCTCAACACAGAATATGAATAGTTCCTATAAAATGGCATGTGAGTTTGACCTCTGACCTCCCAATAAAGACACATGGCAAAAGGACGCGCGCGCACGTGCGCGCGCACACACACACACACACACACACACACACAAATGCACGCACACACATACTCACTAAATACATAAGAGGAAAGACTTAAAAATCTGACTGTTGAATCAGGCATGATGGCATATGCCTTTAATCCCAGCACTAGGGAGGCAGAAGCAGGCACATCTCTGAGTTTGAGGCCATCCTGGTCTACAACGTGAGTACAGGACAGCCAGGGCTCTGTACAGACAGAGAAACCCTGTCTGGAAAAACCAAAAATAAAATAAAATAAAATAAACTCTGACTGTTACTCTGATATTGAATGGTGAGAAAAATCAATGTTTTCCCAC
Organism: Lophiomys imhausi; assembly: GCA_907164525.1. NCBI lineage: Eukaryota > Metazoa > Chordata > Mammalia > Rodentia > Muridae > Lophiomys > Lophiomys imhausi. The sequence goes on along the minus strand of CAJQZJ010033126.1, from coordinate 5,016,470 downwards.
GTGATCACAAATGAAGCATGGATGTATCTTTTTACTTTCTAACAATATCATGTTTATGTAGGAAGTTGAAATTTTATGTCCAAAAAACAAAAAAAACCTTGCACATGGATGTTTATAACAAAATTACTCACAATTATCAGAAGTTGGAAGTAACCAGGGAAATTTCAGAAATTGAAAATATAAGTAGTATATTATTATTCAAAGATAAGGTAAAATGAGATCCAAGCCATGAAAAGTTTTACAAGAAACTTAAATCTATATTACTTATAAAAACTAATCTAAAATATTTTTAGAGTATATGATGCTCTATGACTGTTTTTAAAACAAAAAAGTTTTCTAAGTTTTGGTCTTGGGGATGCTGATTCAAAGAAGTAATTCACAAATTACTCAGAAAATGTTCAGGGTATTATACTACATTAGACTTTAATGGTGGGTTATATATAATTTTGTATTTATCTGTACCTTTATAATGCAAAACTCCAATACAGAATTCAAGGGCAGACTAAGTACTATAGCAGAATAAGATATATCAAAATGGGTAAACAAATTACCTCTCTGGTGACGACAAAGACAATGAGAGGGGACATGCCTGTAGAGATGGAAGACACATGACAAATCACTGGCGCCAGGCCTGGTGGCACAGGCCTTTAATTGGGAACAGCAGCAGGATCTCTGTGAGTTCAAGGCCAGCCTGGTCTATGAAGTGAGTCCAGGAAAGTCAGAGATACACAGAGAAACCCTGTCTTGGAAAAGCTAAAAAAAAAAAAAAAAAAAAAGAAAAAGAAAAGAAAGAAAGAGAGAGAAATCACCAAACTTTTCAGCTTTACCAAATATCTAAACCAGGTTTAAAACGGCAACTTTATTAATTTAAAAAGAAAATAAGTAGGGAAAAGCCTGGATCTCATTGGCACAGGTGACAGCTTTCTGAACAGAATACCAATAGCTCAGACTCTAAGACCAACAGTCAATAAATGGGACCTCATGAAACTGGAAAACTTCTGTAAGGCGAAGGACACGACATTAGAACAAAAAGGCAGCCTACATATTGGGAAAAGATCTTCATCAACCTCCATATCTGACAGAGAGCTAGTATCCAAAATTTATAAAGAACTCAAGAAAGTAAACACTAAGAAACCAAATAACCCTATCAAAAAATGAGGTACAGAGTGAAACTGAAAATTTACAAAAGAGGAATCTCTAATGGCTGAGAGTCACTTGAAGAAATGCTCAACATCCTTAATCATCAGGGAAATGCAATTCAAAATGACTCTGAAATTCCATTTCACACCCCTCAGAATGGCTAAGATCAAAAACTCAAGTGATGGCACATGCTGGCTGGGTGTGGAGAAAAGGGAACGCTTCTCCATTGTTGGTAGGAGTGCAAATTTGTACAACCACTTTGGAAATCAATCTGGTGATACCTTAAAAAATTGGGAATAGTTCTACCTCAAGACCCAGCCATAAGGCTCCTGGGCACATATCCAAAAGATTCTCAACCAAATCACAAGGACATAACCTCAATTATCTTCATAGCAGCTTTATTCATAATAGTCAGACACTGGAAACAACCCAGCGGTCCTTCAATTTAGGAATATTTTTATCCAAAAAACCCAAACACAACACAATAAAACACAATAGAATACTACTCAGCTATCAGAAAAAAAGGAAATCATGCAATTTGCAACAAATGGATAGAACTAGAAAAGCTCATCTTGAGTGAGCTAACCCAGATCCAGAAAGATATACATGGTACATACTCACTTATAAATGAATATTAACCATATACCACAGAACAACCCTCCTACAACTCATAGACCCAAACAGACAGTAACCTAGCATAACTATTCTACAAAAAACTTCACCCATCAGTGAGTCATGGACACTATTGACTGTTAGTGGACCGCCTTACCCTAGCTGGGCTTCCATATCAAGCCCTAGTACAAGAGGAAGCTCTTAGCCCTCATGTGACTGATGAATTGAGGTGATTTGATATGTGGGGGCTCCCCTCATCCTAGCAGGAGAGGAGAGAGATAAAGAAGACAAAGGGAGGGTAAGTCCTTGAGGGGAGGAGGAAAGGGACTTTGATTGAGATGTAACTTAAAAAAATAAGTTAATAAAAGAAAGAAAAGAAAGGCTCAATAAAGCCTTAACCAAAATAGCACAATATATATAGATATTATAAAAACAGTGTAATCATCACGGTCACTGTCATTTTAGATTATTTAAAATTCAAAAGTACAAGAATCATGTTTTGTCCAAATAGTTCAGACAGCTTAACATATACTTGAGATGTCCCTGGATGATGTGCAGTATATAATAATTGTGTGCAAAATAAGACTATTCTTACATTTACACTGAAAGGATTACATTCATCTGAGCATGTTTTGAAGAATAATCAAGTATTACAATCCATAGTTTGACAGATTAGTTATGTCCTTCATTCTTTAAGTTTTAAAAGCCAGTTTTCTGATGACCAAAGACACTGTTCTAATATTAACTTAATGAAGCCACAGTCTCTTGGCTTTTCTTCTTCTTTCACAGTTGCCTATAAAACCTCTGCAGGAGAAAGGTCAACATCCCTGGTAAAAGACAGTTTCTTCAGAAGTGCCTCCTGAAGCTTATGAACCTATGAATCACCAGAGATCTGTTAAAATGCAGACATTTCTCAGAGATTGTTTTATTTAGAAAGCACATGAATTACTAAAATCTCAATTCAGTAGAGATGACTCTGTGGCTTCAATACTCAAAATGTGCTGAAGAATGTGAAGAAGAGGCACCAGATTTTGTTTTATTTAGAATGAATTTTTACTTTCACCCCATGAGGGGAGATTCACTGGCCTGTTTTTGAAAGGATGTGTGGGCCATTCAGAATAGCACAGATTATGTTACTTCATAATCCACTTTCTTCCATCTCATCCAGACATTGGTGTGTTCTGCTATCTATTGAATGCGTAGGCTCTGGTTATAGAATTGGATTAGATATCTATTTGACCCAGTTAGCAAACTCCAGAACTTCACAATATTCTACATTATCCAGTAAAGGAGATTACAATCACATGTAGAATATTGGTTTGGAAAGCACTTCCAAAATTCTGTGAACTTGGTACGAATTTGATTTTTCCTTTCATTTCCTCCCTCCATCTTATCTCAGTCTAACCATGTATTTTAAAGGATATTTTTCTGATAAGCAAGGCTTGTCTTTTTCACAATACTACAGGTCAGATCCATCTAATTTCAGAGATATGACATATTTAAAAATCAGAAACTTTCAAACCTTAACTATAGTTAATATCATGATATTTAACTGCATATAGATTTATAAATGACTTGGAAGTTCTTTAGTCCAGAAGAAAAAAAATGTGAACAGAAATATGCTATATAATCTGTAGTGTGTTTCTTGGCCTGGGAAAGCAGTTGGAAGGTAAGTGGAATCCTATAGCTTGAAGTGGATTCCAATCAATGATAAGATATGTTAAAATGGTGCCTACAAAGAGATGTGATTCTTTCTTTACAGGAGGAAATTTTAATAAGTATTCTCAGAAAGTTTCAACTTAAGGGAAGTTGTTCATGAGAAACAGAAAATATGTAATGTCCACTCATTCTGTGTGAGTTGAAGAATCCAACACAAGCTTCTGTTCTGCTTCCAGATAAGAGCAGACACTGGAGCATGTTTGTCTGTGCAGCCCACGCTCACGTTGAAAAGAGGCAGAGCTAGAGTTTGGTTCAATGCTCTTACATCTTCCCTTTTAAGATAAGAACGAAAGAACAAGGGCTTCTCTGTTTCTTGCCAAGTATTGGTTTGTTTTGAAATCTAAGATACAGCAAATCTCTTCTTTACTGAGTTTTAGAGCCAAACACTCTAGATATTAAATAATATATAACAAACAAAAAAATCTTAGTGAGGTATAGAAATATATCTTCCTGTTGCCAAATATTTTATTACATTGAAACACAATGATATGGCTTTAGTTAAGATGCTAAAAACATGGCGTAAGGTTTTATTAGAAATGGTAACATTCTTGGCAACAAAAGGCATCCACAGTCATGTTTGCTGTTCACAAACACTTGTTTTTTATGTTTATTTATTACTTAAGTTACATCTCCATCACAGTACCCACTTTCCACACCCTCCCACCCTCTACTCCCTATCCCTTCTATCCCACTCCTCTGGAGTGGAGTGTCCCTACATAACAGACCCCGGCTCCAGTTCAGCAGTCATATGAGGACCAAGAGTCTCCTCATACACTGGGGGCCTACAAGGCAGTACCACTAGGGCAAAGGGTCTCATTGACAGGTAACAGAGTCTATGTCCATGTTCCCTTTGGTGCATTGGCTGTAGTATAGCTATCCTGTACTATATGTCTAAAATGTGATTATAAGTGAATAGATGCCATGTGCATCCTTCTGGGTCTGGGTTAGCTCACTCAGGATGAGCTTCTCTAGTTCCATTCATTTGGCTGCAAATTGCATGATTTCATTGTTTCTGATGGCTGAGCAGTATTCCATTGTGTAGATGTACCACAGTTTTTTTTTTTTTAATCCATTCCTCAGTTGAGGGGCATCTGGGTTGTTTCCAGTCACATACACTTGTAAAGTAAGGTGGTTAGGTGAAGGTAACAACAATAATATATTTGAAGACCAAATAGCCTTTACAATTTCCTTTTATATGTCTTGAAAACAAAACACAACACAACAAAACAGATTGTTGATTAGTTCAGAAGACTTGCCTGGAAAAGTTATTTTGGTACTAGGTAAATGTTTATACTGCACAATGTAGAATGATCTACAATATTTATTAAATTTTCTAGAATTATAGAGATCAGAAACTTATCCTTCACTAGGCTCAGGGGTACCACTTTTCTCTGTCCAATCATTTTACCCCCTTCATTTCCATCTGCAAGACAGACATAACATTACCTACTTTCTAGAGATTTGTGAGTGTTAAATGGAGGAAACTGGTTTTTGATAAGGAGTTTATCAGGCTTTCCACAAAAGGAATCCCTAAGTGGTATTCTTCACCAAGAAGAATGGCCATAGTGTTTATCCATCCATAAAGTGGTTGGTAAAGGAATTTCCCAACTAAGGAAATGGAAAAATAAACAACTTATTCATCTGTTTGTTTTTATCAATGTCTGGTAAATATCCCTCTATAGCTTCATTTCTAGTTTGAGAAAGAGGTACAATCATGAATTTAAACAACTTGATATAAATAAACCTTTTTGAAAATTGAAATTAAGGTGACATTTTAAAAACAGGAATTACTAAAGACACTCTTAAATTACTCTAATTTGTTCATGGAGTCCTTAAATTATGTTTTAAATACTTCAGCCTGTGTGCTTGATAATCATTGCTTCCTCATTACTGTATTCTATAGACAGATAAGCAGATATTCTCACTAGTAAAATATTTAAAGTGTTTTGTTCAGTTTTTACAAGATTGGTTATCCTACTCCACTTCTGTGCCTCGTTTGTACTGTTTGAGAGATCATGATTAAATTGCTTATCTCTTTATCTAAACTCTGAGTGGGTGGATGCCCTATTATGCCCAAATTGTATTAAATGTATTCTAGATTGTGTTGCTGAATCTTTCCACAAAGCGATTTTTCTTCCAATATTTTCCACCAATTACCAATTAATATACAAAGACTTATTTATTATAATTGTTTAAAAAACAGTAATTTTCAAGCATTTAGCTTTTGTTCCTTCCATGTTGCCCTTGAAGTTCATAGAATAACTCTATGCTGTTGAAATAAGTGGCCAGTGGATAGTGCAACTTGCATTCAGAGTCTGCTATTTCATTATCATTGTTGAGTCATTGTCATGTTGGTCTAATCAAAACCTATTCAAACTGAGATGATTGTTCAATATTTTTTGAAGGATTCCCATTTTCTTCTCAGTGCATTCCCCAAGGAACCAGGCTGCATTAACACACCATATGGTAAACGGACTCCATCGGAGCAGCACACTCTATCTTCTATCATATGCTCTTTCACAGTATGACATGCCTGAGTTCTCTTCTAATGAAGACTGTAACTCTTAATATATACTTGGCAATATCACTTGCTTTTTCTCCTCCTTCACAGCTAGCCCTGTCACTGCCATTAGCCTATTTTTATGTCTGAATAAAAGCCTATGTTTCTTCCTGGAATGCAGCTTTTACAACAGTGTATAAAAGCAATATGTAAGCAAAAAGCTGAAATAGCTCCAGATGTGGTAATTCATCGGCAAGAAGTAGAGCTACATGCTGGGAAAAAGAAAATACCCACAAAGGATGAAAACTCACTTCACTCAAAAAATATGGCATGGTGGAATGACCTGAAACTTGACAGTTCTTTTTGATATTAAAATAATATTACAGTTTCTATCTTTATTTAATATCCATCTCCCCCTTTCTCTGTCTCTCTCTCGCTCGCTCTCGCTCTCTCTCTATCTCTGTGTGTGTGTGTCTGCACACTTACATGACTTGCATGTCCCAGAGTCAGAGTCAAGTCATTACGTTTGACATCAAGTCTCATTCTCCACTGAGCCATCTCACCAGCCTAGTCATTGCTGTTCTGTTGCGGATTGTGACCTATAATGTGAGTAGTGGGAAAGTCACTTTCTGAACACAGAGAGACAAGAACATTTTGCAACACTGTGATGAAGCTTTTATGATAAAATGTGTTGTTCCTAAAGCCTGTAGCCACGTATAGAATGGTATGCAGGACACTGAGTAATTGTTTGTTCCCACACTTCTCCATCCTCTGTGTTTCCCCTAGATTTATCCAAGAGAGTAGACAGAAACCGGATCATAGGTACAAGTCTTTGCTGCACTGCCGTCGCCCCTATCACTAAGCTGAAATAAAAGTCTACCAAAGAGATTAGGAGTTCTGCATTCTCGCCACATCACTTTAGTGCTGTGCTGTCATTTTGATGGTGGAAAATCCAGATTGTAGAGCATTATGATTGTTACCTTAAATTTAATTATCCAGATAACATACATGATTACATAAAAGTTATATAAGGAGCATACAAGCTTTATGTGGTGATCAGATGTAAAGATATGTGAAGTTATTATAAAAGAACATAAAGGGCTGGGTGTGGTAGCGCATGCCTAGCTCTCGGGAAGCAGAGACAGGTGGATCTCTGTGAGTTTAAGATCACACTAGTCTACAAAGCGAGTCCAGGACAACCAGAACTGTTACACAGATAAACTCTGCCTAGAAAAACCAAAAAGAAAAAAAAAACACAAAGAATTACAGTAGAATAACTGGAATAACTGACTTGGAACTCACCAGAAAGACTATTTCCCCAAACTTGACTAGCAACACATAAGGAAGAGAGAAAGAGAGAGAGAAAGAGAGAGAGAGAGAGAAAGAGAGAGAGAGAGAGAAAGCTTAAGGTGATCTTTAGACATATAAGCACAACTTTTGTGGAATATTTCCTTAGTTTCATGAATAGGCAACGAGAATAGCGTGTGTGATGAAAACTCGTAGGTTAATATTTACTTTCATTGTGCATATATATTTTCTCCTTATTAGTCCAGTAATAGAGGAGACGAGAAAGGAGAAAATTAGGGGTATGTGTAATTAGGAAGGATAGAATAGGCTGAAAAGTGGGATGGTTTGAAACAATGCTCAGTGACACTGAGTGCTTAATGAGTGTTCTCTGTATGAGCTGGCACTAAGTGTGATGATTCTTTACTTGGTGATATCATTTTCCTTACCAATCATTCTTCATTTTACATAAAAGGTAGCTATGAAATTACTTAACACTTATACAGTGGGAATACCCATTTTCCTTTCTTGCATATGTGTTGTTCTTGTGAAGTCTACAGAAACCATTTACTCAAAGTCATACATTTTTCTGATGGACAAATCAGAGTTGGAATACAGACTAGGAACCATAGATTAAGCTGTGAAGTAGAGCATGTGCCACTCTCCTAATACATATGGATCCTCTGGAGGCGAATAGATATCATAATAAATCTTGAGGCAGTTGAGATGCAGATTTTTTGACATTCTGCCTGTACAGTTGTTGACTAAATGTACTATGCAATTATGCATTTTTGATCTGTCCTTTTACCTTCTTTTCAATCATGAAGAAAAGTGATTGCAAAATTTGTTTTCTAAATTTCAGAAAATTACATCAGCCAAAGTGTTTAAGAAAAAAAAAGTCTTGATGATTAGGAAACTCATATTCATACAGTTGTACAATCACAAGCTTAAAATTTGCTTAAAGAAAAAAGATGTGGTCTCTATTATCAAGAAAAAAGAACCATCATCATAGGGAATCAGAACAATTGATGCCTACAAAAATCATAAGCCCTTGTGGACTCTAGGGGTATCATTTACAAATGATGGAAAGCATAGAGGATGTCCTTGATTCTGTTAAGGTAACACCTTTAGGTGGAGATCAGACAGACATTAGTTCAGTCATGAGATTATACATGATGACTTGGAGATGTGTAAGAAGAAAGAAACGGAGCAGCAGGCAGAGGTCCTACACATCCAAGAATGCCACTGAAATGCTGTGTGTATTCCTGAGTAATCACTAAACCTTCTGGGTTTAAATTTCCTCTTGTGAAAACAAACAAGCAAGCAAACAAACAACAGCAATAAAAACCACAAGACAAAGAATGTTCCTTCTGTTTGATCTCTTAGGTTAGGGCCAACTTGACAGTTTGTTAACCTAATTTTTATGTCATGGATATTCCAGGAAGTGTAAAATAGACATTGCTGTTCCTCAATAATGTTTAAAACTACCTTACTCTCATTCAGGATACTGACCTCATTTGTTTTTCTGATATGAAGTGTTTATGCTAAAATCTAAGTGTAGTTTGCGACTCGGTTCTCCTTGAAATCTTCTAAATCATCTGACATTATTATCTGAAAATAAGGTCACTAAAGACTCTTCTCAGCATGGGAAGTAAACACCTCAATAATGGTGATATAATAAATATTTGACCCCATGGTTTGACATATAATCAAGGATAAATAGTAACTTACTGCAGTTATTCAACAGTTCATTCAAATATAGAAGCCTTGATAATGGCCTGCTATTAATAAGATATGAGAAAATAAACATGGGAAATGATAAAGTTCAAGGACTGAAAACAAGTTCCACAAACTAACAAAATGTGATATACTGTAAAATTAAAATAGTAAAGATAATACATTGCTTAGAAATACATAACACCATTTTCATATTCTTAGTCATTCCTGTTGGTCTGCCCAAAGTGGGGAAATGTTTCATTAAAGACTCATTGTAGCGTTGGAGAAGGTCAAAACTGCAGCAGAATAAAAGGACCTTGAAACACATTTGAGTCTCAGCTAAGTGCAACTTCCACTCTGAAGTGTTTCCACTCCTTTACATGTTAACGTTATAGCATTAGGCAAAGTGAGTAAAGAGTGGTCTACACTTATTATAACTTAACCATGTTGTGTTTGCTATAGAACAAGCATTCTTTTCACAATAAGTGAACACATATTAACACTTGTGCTATAAATTTAGGTTTCTACTTGCTTTACTTTAGTATTATGAATTAGTTTATATAAATTTAAAGTATTTTTTACTCTGAAATAGTTTGTGTATTTTCATGAAACTAATAATGCAAACCAGGTGTGGTAGCAGAGCATCCCTTTGACCCCAATGCTCAGGAGGCATGGGTCGGTGGATCAAGTCCAGCCTGGTTTATATAGCAAGTTTCAGGTTAATCAGCCTGCTATATAGCAAGTCCTGCCTTAAAACATAGTAAAACAAACAAAGTACTTAGTAACTGAAGCTTTCACTTTGCTAGGTCCTCAAAAACTGACATGGAAATATGCTGTCTTACACAGTGTAATTGTCATATATTTTAGAATCTAGAAATGTCAGAACTGAACAGGAACCATAGTCATGCACTCATATAATCATCTGTGTGAACAAAGAGAGGGCATTGCACAGCTGACACAATGTAGAATAAAGGTGCAAAAGCCTTTTCAGACCAACACAGCCAGTTAGGGACGAAGCTAAATCACATCCCTTTGCTTGAAGTCCTGGAAATTTCCCATTGCAAGGAAATGTCTATGTAGCTACAAATTCTTCACTGTAGCTAGCAATGAGGACAAGGCTCAAAGAAGAGCCAGCAATCTTCTAACAACATGTCTTTAAAACCTAGAATAAGACAAAAAGTTGAACAGTCTGTGCAATATTCTGGGAAGAGAGATTATTTTAAATTAAAAAAACCCCAAATTTAAAATGTGAAGTAACTGCTGTGTTTAGAACCTTCCTCTGATGGTGTCCAAGTATCCTTCAGGGCCTTACCCAGGTAAGCACAGAACCACTTCTCGGGTATCTGTTTTAGGCTCTTCCAGGTTACTCCTATTCTAGCAAGCTGATGTTGTGTAATAAGGGCCTCTGTGGTAATTGCTGATGTGATGCTCCTCTGTATAGCTGAGTTAAAAAAAGAAAATTAAAAAGAAAGCTCACTTGGGTGACCCTCAGTTCCTCAGACAGGAGAAGACTTTGTGTAGTGAAAAGAGACCTCCTCACCAAGAAGGGTACATAAGCTACCTAAAGGGTGCTGCTGGAGCCAGTTCTAGCTGCTTTCCATTCTCTTGATGTCCAGGAAGGGCAGTGTCACGCACTGCAGAAGGCACTATACTCTTACCCAGTGACCTTGTTTTCGAACTTGCTGTCTGACTCCTGAGTCCTCAAATGGACATCTCTATGCACATTTATCACTATCTGAGTGTCAGGGAACATGATTCTCTTCCCATTTCCCAACTATAATATGTTCATCAACACCTTCTGTCTTTTCCTTATGCATCTTTACTGTTTTCGTTTGCAGGCTTCAGTAAACGCTATCCTTTTATCGTGGCCGAGGCTTGCTGTAAGCTGTCTGATTTCCCTTTTCCTCATGGCATGCAGGTAGTTCAAGTTTCCCAGACACCCTTATGGTTAGACATGCTTTGCCACTAAGTCATGGCAAATGGAGAAACAGACATTTCAGTCTCGCCACATATACAACTTCCTGCCTGACCTCCTACTGGCTTCTCTTCTCTGGAAAAAAAAGATCCAATAGCCATCTGTGGGCTCTATGGAACAAGAGACCACTGGAGGAACAGGACTTGGCTGACTAAATCTGCAAAGTTGGTGGCATTGTTCTGTAATATAAATGAGAATGCTTTGGGGTTAAGTCCATGAGACAAAATGGTTGACCCCACCAAATTCACATGGTCAAACCTGCTGTATTCTAAAACAAATCACATTTGAATGTGTATCACCTCAGTCTCCCCCTCCAGAAGCTAATTCTCTGTAACATCTTTCTCAGATAAACTTCTTAAAAGTTATCCTCAAAGCTCTTTGTGAGGAGTCAGACATTCACTAGAGTCTGAGAGTCCTGATGTGACCTCCGATGAACAGAAGACCAGGATATGTGGGAAAGTGAAAAGTAGCATCATTTATGAAAAAGTTGGGACTGTCATGTGATGTTTTCCTCCTTCACTTGGATTTCCTGTCTTGGGATACATGGAAATGGATAATGATTATTCGTTTCTATTCTCTTTTACTGTCATAGGATCCTCCTAAGAGAACTGTTGTTGCATCTTATATCACAATAGCGAATGAGCATGGATCATGCACCACTGCTGTCTTTACAAACTATCTGATTTTTATCCAAAGGACAATAAATATAGGTATCACAGCCCACAGACATTACTTCACACTTCACTGGCTGAGATGAGCTTGCATATTCAATCTGCTTTCTCCCACTCACTCTTTGGAAAGAGATGGGAAATTTATGTCCAAGATTAAACCACCTGTTATGATTCCTTTTGAGATGGAAATAAAATAAGAAGGTTCACAACACAGTAGAAGATATGATTAGAGATTATCTAAGCCAAGTGTTAGAAACTTTGAACTGAAAGCCAACAGTTTAATCAAAGAAGGAGATTGTGCAGAATATCAAGTTACAGGTCAGGTTTGGTTCATCAAAAATACATTTTCAGGGTTTCCTGTTCCCTTGGAATAATTTCTGTTTGAGAAGAAGCAAATACAAAACTAAAAGAGAAAATGAAATTATGAACTTTCAATGGTAATAATATTGATGCTAATATTAGACTGGAAGAAGATGGACAAATTTCTATAGTTTTCACATCATAGGGACTCAAATTCTCTGAGTATATAAAGTGTTCCTGCATGACCCCCATGCAACTGGGCAGACTTAGGTGAGTGGAGGACATCATAGAAAGTAGCGAAGCTGGAAGCTGGATGTCACTTTGCAGTGATCTTCACTAGGAAAGTGAAGCAAGCTGAGGGTGAGTGGCTAAGCCACACCTGTCTCTGCTCCCAGGGAAGTGGCCAAGGGTGGGGCGCATCAGGAGAATGTGATGGTTCCTTGCTAATATGAGGGGACTATCACATTCAGGCTATTCAATGATCAGTTACTAAATGTCAGGGACTCGACCTGAGATATCCTACCCAGAAAAGAAAAGGGATGAATGGTACCTATGACTTTAAGATAGCAGAGTATGATCAAAATGAATTAAAAAAAAACATTTTCAAAGAAATAATAAATAGATATTTTTAAAAATATAAAACAAAATCTAAGAATTTAAAAAAATACATGAGATTGGAGATGGAGGGGATGTATGGAGATATGGAGGGGATAATGGAGGACAGACATGATCCTATTGCATGCATGGATAAAATTCATAATAATAAAGAGCATGTTTTAAAATTGTATCACTGTGACTCCAGCAGAGAAAACTATTGTCCCTTTCTCAGGCAGGGTACCAATTGTAAATTGCTTCTTCACTTTGTGTCAGTTTCCCCTTTTCAGTTCTGGGATCTGATTCTGTGTGTGCTTCACAGTCTTCCTGAGTCATACATGCACCAATCCTGTTGTATCTATGAGACATTGTTTCCTTGGAGTCGTCCACTGCTTTTTGCTTTTGAAATCTTTCTGCCTCCTCTTCTGTCCAGATCCCTTAATCTTGAGGGAGGGGTTTGATAAAGACATCCCATTTAAGCCAGATGCTCCGAGGTTTCTCAACATCTACACACTGTCCAGTTGTGGAACTCTTTGTTAACTACCATCTACTGCAAAAATAGCCTTCTCTGATGAGGTTGATCAAGGCACTGCTTTATAAGTATGGCATTATGTCATTGGGGGCCATTTTACTGTTATGCTCCTGTAGTAGAGTAATAGTAAACAGTTTTCCCAGAGGGCAGGTCCATGCCAAGGAGTATTCAGCTAACACAAAATGGATTCTTTTTTGTGTATGTGTGTGTGTGTGTGTGTGTGTGTGTGTGTGATAGAGATTTTTATTCTGTTTTGGCACTTTTGGGTTTATTGATTTTCTATTTTCTTTTTGGTTTGTTTGGTATTTTGGGTCTTATTGACTTTCTGTTTTTTTTGGTTGTATACTTTGATTTTTATTTTGTGTTTGTTGTTTTCTTATGTTCTTTTTGAGAGAGAGAGAGAGAATTAATGAAGTTGGGTTGGTAAACAAGGGATTGGGGGAGGATTGGAAAGAAATGGGGAAGGAAGGAAATAATATGATCAAAAGTTATTGTGTGAAAAAGATGTTAATTTAAAAACAATGCACCAAAGGGAACAGGAACATAGACTTTTCTACCTTTTAATGAAACAATTTATCCTAGTGGTGCTGTCATGTAAGCCCCAGTGTATGAGGAGGCTCTTGGCCCTCATATGAGTGCTGAGCTGGGTTGGGGGACTGATATGTAGGGACACCCCACTACAGAGGAGTAAGATAGAAGGGAGAGGGGGTAAAGGGTGGGTGAGTGGGACCAGGAGGGGTGGAAAGAGGACACTGTGATAGAGATGTAACTTGAAGTAATAGATAAACATTTTTTAAAAAGAAGTACAAAAATATATTAAAATTTTTTAAACATAAAAATATAGTGGAAAAAAGTCTGCAATATGTTCTGAAGGTTGAGTTTATTTATGGTTCTTTTTTCCAAGATAACTATCCTAGAATATTTATAACACAGGTAACAAAATCATCTTAATTATTTAGAAAAATTGGAAGATAAATATTTATCATCTATTTTTATGAGTCATGGACATTTTCTGTCATCTTTCACACACTCTTGTTCTCTGTCTCTCTTCTGCTATCACTCTCTGTCTGGTTTTAAGATACTAAAAATAACATATTGAGATAAAACATCATTAATTCACTTAATAGAATTCTATAATGACTTTCTGAGTGGTTTATGTGCTCTTGGTAATGATTTAGAAATTATACAGGATGTTAAGAAGTGGTTGGACTTCTTAACATCCTGTATAACAAAGTCATGAAAGAGGTTTCCTTTCTTGGGGATGTTGTTTTTTTCCTGGTCAGTAGAAATAGACACTTCGACATTGTCTGTTAATTTCTCCAAAGACCAAATTTCATCAACGAGATCTGCTGAATCCAATTCTTTTGACATGAAGACATGGAGAGAAGTCAGGAATTCTGGCCTGGCATGACTAGTGTGCCTCCATGACTTTCACTAAACTGATAACTTTTTAGTCTCAATCTCACTATTGTGAAATTTCTGTAAGGAATACCATTAAAATAATGTAACTGAACTCTCTCTGCTTCCACTAAGAAATTTCACAAAATACTACATACAAAATAAAATATTCACCTGTTTGGTGAAACATACACTACTGTATTTGTTTCTAATGTGGAAGGTTCCAAGAGCAGCAGCTGCAGATCAGCAATACTGCCAAGTAACTAACTGTGTGGTATTAAGAAGAATGGATGTGCATTGCTGGGTGGAACTGGGCCAGCATAGGTGACAGCTAAGCCTCCTGAGCTAGTGAGAGATTAGTCCCAGCAGCCTGTGTGCCCAGTTCATGGGAACTGAGCAGCAAGGCACAAGGTGTGGTGTTGAATTGCTGATGACTAATTGGAGAAAGGACAGGGAAGGATGATGGAAACCTTGACCTTCAGTAAATTTAGCTCAGTGCTAAAATGCTGTTGAGATAACATTTTTTTTTTTCCCTTAAAGATTAAGGTGGTTTCCTACTCTTCCAAGCTTGTGGCTTGATCGGACCGCATAGGTAAGTTACTGGGACATGAAATTCAAATCATCACAATAAAAGTACAAGAAAGATGTGGAGAAAGTCATTCTTCAATATTAAGCAGCACTGTACAATCTGAATTGGGGCAGGGGTTACCTGGATGCAATATGGGAGAGCTGTATTAAATCTTTGCTATTTGTGTTGTACAGTAAAGAACTGGCTTTACTGGAAAAACACCCAAACCCAAAGACTGGGGATGGATGTCATATCTAAGGGCCATGTCTTTATTTACCTTGGAGCTTCAGGCACTAGACAGTCTATATGATATAGTCATAAGGCTTAGGAACAGATCACATCAGTTTTGACTTTTGGAGGTACTAGAAATTCAATCCAGCACCCCTATAAGAGGATAGAGAAAACAAGCAATGAACAGATTGTGACACTAAGCCCCTAAAAGCTCTGGCCACCAAGCCTATGGTCATCATACCTGGTTAATGATGTTATAAATTGTTTCATACACAGATAGAAGAGCAATGCCCACCAAAACTCTTGGAGGAGAGGATGATGTCAAATTCTGTTGCAGCTTTGACGTTATTCTCGATGTCTCTTTCTTTGGCTGATCCTAAATTGTTTTCATTTACTGCATTAAGCAAGTTGCTGAAGCAAATGGACTTTACAGGTGAATTGATGCTGTAACAGCTGGTCAGGAGTTATAGCTGCCCTTTTATATCTGAAAAGCTATAGTCTTCTTGATGTCTGCCCTCATATTTGCTCTTCAGTAAACTGATATCAGAAACCTTTGGGAGGCTTGTGTCCTTTTATCTTTACTTTATAAGTTGCCAACTTATCTAAAAATCTCTGTAACTCCCTAGTAGTCATTTCGAATGCATTTTTTACCTTATTTGACAACAGTGGGCCAGTGTTAGATCAAGTTGTTCAAGCCAATCACAGTACTACCACTTTTTCTTCTTCCTTTAATCATTGAGTCATTAAACCCAATTCTGGCCATAGAACACTAAGCAGATTTGACAGACGAGTTCTCTAGAAGGGAAGCACCTTCCTGATATGAGTCATAGAGCTTTTCTTTTCCTTGAAGAGGCCAGATGGTTGCCGGGAAGAGAGCGGCAGAGCATCAGACTATAAGCCAGAACACTATGGAGTGCTAAATAGAGCCTGGTGTTCCAATGACAGTACTAAGCCACTGCATTAGCATTGGGATTGCATATTTTCATAGTTATTGTTGTGTGGGAAAAAACACTAATCCGTAATTGTGCATAGACAACACTTTTTTCCCTTGATTGTAGCTAAATATAACAAGTGTACATCCTCATCAAGAAATAAAGAAAAATACAATATATTCAAGCTCATGGGTTGCATGAAGACAATGCCCATCTCCTAACTCCCACTCCAACACTTGTTCCGATACATTTTGCTTGTTCAATTTTATCTTTTATCTTATGAAGGATAATAGGTACAATAGCCTATATACTGTTGTTTAAGCTTAATAGAACAAGATTTCAGTTATAAAAACTTTATATTAGAGTTAAATGAAGATCAAACTTCTAGTGGCAGACCTAGTAGTAGCATAACTTGGCCAATGCGACCTTTTAAGTATTTCCCTCGTAGTTGTAAAATATTTTTTTTTCTGTTAGTGTACATCAACTCCATTCCATAATGCTAAGCATATTCAATATTCATACCTGGTGTATAACCATGTCATATGCAGCATACAGAATTTTATTCCATCAGTCAAGGTATTAATTCCTTAAAGGAAATTCTAAAAATTAATAGTCTGATTGCAATGTCCTAGAAGCATCTATGTAGTCTTTGCTCAAAATGAATTTGCTTCTTCTTTTATTTTTATTTAGTTTATTGGTAATGTCTTTTGACAATATTAGCTTTGAACTGCTTATCCTCCTATTTAATTCTATTGATTGTTAGAATTACATGTATGCACTACCACATATAGCTGTCAATTTATTTTTAATAATTATTTAATTAACTTTACTTCTGTGTGTGATCTTTAAATATGGCTCATGATCTATTTTTAAAGATAGGCATCACTGTTCTTGAAAAATCAATTCCTGAGTTCCACTGGATACAAGCTATTGCTTTATCCTGTAATATCTAGAGACTTGAAACATATCTCAGTGGTAGTGTCTTTGCTACTATGTGTGAGACCTCGGTTCACCCTCAGCAGTGAGGAACAGCATACATGTCCACAATCCCAGGACACAAGTTGAGGCAAAAGGATGAGGATCGCAAGGTTCATCTTGGCTACAAAATGAGTATGAGTTCAAGGTCAGCCTGAGCATGAGACCTTCTCTCAAAGGAAAAAGCACACTCTCCCTCCTTCCCTCCTTCCCTTCCTTCTTCTATCTCCCTTGCCTTTATTTCCTTCCCTTACTCCCTCTTTCTTATATATAGTTTGTGTCCTCTGTTACTAACCAGCTGAGAATATATCAATTTAGAAAGTACAATTTGTATACATTATAAATTGTAGTCTAATTAATTTTTTATTTTTAATTAGAATACAACATATGAGAATATTTTTAGATATTTTTTCTTAACAGGAACTCTGAGCTTATACATTCTACTCTGGAATAATGTTCAAAGCATAAAATTATGACACAATATATGTGTAGAAATTGTAATAGTATACATCAAACATATCTATAGAATATTACAATACTAAGACAATTCTGTTCATCCTATCCAACCTGTGAATTTCAGCTACCATATGGGAGAAGCAGAATTCTACTTTAAAGACCTTTTTCCTTTCTGCTAGAATAAAGGACATCTTAATCAAGTATATCAGTGAGTGTTGTTCCAAACACTCTTCCCTTTCTTTGTAAAAGCATTCTGCTCAATTTATTTTACACATAAAAAGAAATAAAGGCTTCTAAATATCATTCCATATTTGTGAACACACTGCAATTCTACCTTCCAGAGAGAGAGAATTTCTAGAGATAATGATAGCTAGCCTGCCTTGACAGCATTTTAAACACAACACATCTCAACTTTCATCTAGTACCCAACTGCATAGTTGCAGTTTATGGGATATGTCATTACACAATCACCTCATGAGCTTTATTTTAAGAATTGAAACATCTTGAAACAGTAAATACAACTGGTCAAAGTTTATGCAAACACAAAGTTAATATAAACTACAAAAGGACAGGTGCTTTCTTTTCTCTTGAAGCAGAAAGAATAGTCACTCAATATCATTCACCAGGATAAAAAGGGAATATTTTAAAAGGCATATAGAGCTGTCAGAAATCCAGGGAAGTTTCTTTGAGAAAAAATCAACAAGACAGACAAACATTTATCCAAACTAACTAAAAGACAGAGAAAATATCCAAATTAACAAAACCAGAAATGAAAAGAGGGACATGACACTGAGGAAATCCAGAGAATCATAAGGACATACTTTAAAAACCTGTATTCCAACAATTTGGCAAACTTCTATCTCCAAAAATATTTACATTAAAATTTGTGAGAGTAGCAAAATTACAGTTTTGTAGTATCAATAAAAGTAATTTTATGGTTGGGGTTCACCACAACATGAGATATGTTCAAGGGTTGCAGAATTAGGAAGGTTGAGAATTCTGCTCCAAGAAAATGGTTCAATATACAAAAATCTGTAAATACAATTCACCATATAAACAAACTGAAAGAACAAAAACACACAATCATCTCACCTCGGAACAAAAAGGCCTTAAGCAAAATACAACACACTTTTATGATAAAAGTTCTGAAGAGATTGGGGACACAAGGGACATACCTAAATATAGTAAAGGCAATGTATTAGCCTACTGCCGATATCAAATTAAATAGAGAGAAACTTAAAGCAGTTCCACTAAAATAAGGAACAATATAAAGTTATCCACTCTCTCCATATCTATTCAATATAGTACTTGAACTTTTAGCTACAACAATAAGACAACTGAAGGAGATTGAAGGAACACGAATTAGAAAGGAAGAAGTCAAAGAATCATTATCTACAGATGATAAAATAGTATACTTAAGTGACCCTAAAAATTCCACCAGGGAACTCCTACAGCTAATAAACACTTTCTACAATGTGACAGAATACAAGAGTGACAAAAAAGGAAGAAAGAAAGAAAGAAAGAAAGAAAGAAAGAAAGAAAGAGAAAAAGAAAAAAAACCAGTAGCCTTCCATAGGGACACAACATCCTTCAGAATAGCCTCAAATAATATAAAACATCTTGGGTAACTCTAACCAAGCAAGTGAAAGACTTTAGGATAAAAACTATAAGTCTGAAGAAGATATCAGAAGTTGGAAAGTTCTCCTGTGCTCATGGATCAGTAGGATTAACATAGTAAAAATGTCCATACTTCAAAAAGCAATCTACATATTCAATGAAATCCTCATCAAAATTTAACACAATTCTTTACAAACCTTGAAAGGACAATTCTCAAGCTCATACAGGAAAAACAAAACAAAACAAAAAAACCCCTCAGGATATATAAACAATTACTAACAATAAAAAAAATTGCTGGTGGGATCACCACCCCCAATTTCAAATTGTACAACAGAGCTATAGAAATAAAACAGCATGATATTGGCATAAAAACAGACAAAGTAATCAATTGAATCAAATTGAAGATCCACATATAGAGCAATGCACATATGAACATCCAATTTTTTATTAAAAAGACAGAAATACACACTTGAAAAAAGACAGCATCTTCAATAAATGTTGCTGGTCAAACTGGGTATCTGTATGTAGAAGAATGCAAATAGACTTATTTTTTTGTTGTCTTGCACAAAACTCAAATTCAAGTGGATCAAAGACCTCAACATAAAACAAGGTACACTGAATCTGATAGTAAAGAAAGCGAAAAATAGGCTTGAATTCACTGGGGCCATAGATGGCTTTGCTTTCTAAACAGAGGTTGATATAGCACAGACACTAAGAAGAACAGTTAATAAATGGGACTTAATGCAACTGAAAATTTTCTGTAAGGCAAAGGTCACCACCATAGATAGGACAAAATCGTAGTACACAGAATAGGAAAAGATTTTCACCAATTCTATATCCAACAGAGGACTAATATCAAATATACATAAAATCTCAAGAAATTAGATATAATATACCATATAATCCAATTACAAATGGTGTGCAGATTTAAATAGAATTCTCAACAAAGAAATCTCAAGTGAGTGAGAAACATGTAAAGATATATTCACCATCCTTTGCCATCAGGAAAATGGTAATGAAAATGATGTTGAAATTCCATCTAACACCTGTCAGAATGGTTAAGGTAAAAAAAAAAATCCACAAATGACAGCTCAAGTTGGTGAAGGTGTGGAGCAAGTGGAGAACTCCTCCATTGCTGGTGGGAGTGCAAACTTGTACAGCCAACAAGAAAATCAGTATGGAAGTTCCTCAGAAAAATGAGAATCGATCTACTGAAAGACTCAGATATATATTCTTTGGGATATACCCAAAGGATGCTGCATCTAACCATGAAGACACTGGCTCAACCAGGTTCATTGCGGCTTTATACATAATAGCCAGACCTAGAAACATCCTACATGTCCCTCAACAGAAGAATAGATTAACAAAATGAGGTACATCTACACAATGGAGTATTATATGCTGTTTTTTTAAATGACATTTTAAGGCAAATGGATGGAATTAGAAGAAAATAATCCTGTTTGAGGTAACCCAGACTCTTAAAGACTAGCATGGTGTGTATTTACTTATAAGTGGACATTAGCTGTTAAGTAAATGACACCCAAATTATAATCTGTAGACCTAGAGAGGTAAAAATGAGTGGCTGGGGGGACTTAGGAATTTCTCTGGACAGGTTAATATAATTGATTTTATGTTTGGACTGGGAGAAATTGGGGATGGGTGTGGCAGGAATTGAGTCATGGGAAGATGAGATGGAGAGAAGAGAGTGCAGGGAGTCTGGTTGGGGGCATTTTGGGGGTTCTGGTTGGGGGGCATTTTAGGCGTGGTGTGGAACCTAGTCCAGTGGAAACTTCCTGGAATCTATGAAGGTGATCCCAATGAAGACTTTTAGTAATTGAGAATACAGAGTCTCAGTTGGGTTGCATTCAATTGAGTTGTGGGCTAGGGGTGTCCAATGGAAATCCCCAAACAACCCAGGCTGCTGCTAACATGAGTGTTGCTCTCTTAAAACTGACAGTGAAGCCCCATTATTTGGTGTAAGGAGGTACTCTGCAGGGTACCAAAAGAGAAACTTGGACAGCAACTAAGTCACAAAACCTTTGACCTGGCCTGACATGCAAAATATATGAGGACAATAGTAACACAGAACTTGTGGAAGTAGCCAACCAATGACTGAATTGATTTAAGGAATGCTCCATGGGTAGGAACCCATACCTAATACTGCTTGAGTTTCCAAAATCCAAAGACTAGACAGCCCAGAGTCCTAGGGTAAAACCAACATGATTGGTCATCAAACAAACAAATAAACAATTGAAAAAAATAATTCCTAATGATATTCTGGATCAGCATCTTATCCAGTCACCATCAGGGAGGCTTCCTCCAGCAGGAGATGGGGACAGATGCAGAGAACCACAGTCAGACATCATGTGGAGAGAGTCTAAATTGCAGGTTTCCATCAAATCCCTCCCCTCAGAGCTAAGGGAATCCTGTAGAACAAGAGGAGGAAAGATTTTAAGAGTCAGAGGGGATGGAGTACATCAAAAGAACATGGCCTCCTGAATCAACAAAGCAAAGGGCATGAGCTTACAGGGACTGAAGCAGCAAGGACAGTATCTATGTTTGTCTGCACCAGGTCCTCTGCATATGTCTTATAGTTATTAGCTTAGTATTTTTATGTGACATCTGACTATAGGAACAAGTGGGTCTCTGACTCTTTTGCCTGCTCTTGAGATACTTTCCCTCCTGTTGGGTTGTTATGTCCAAATTTGATAGGAACATTTTTTATTCATTTTAATCAATTTATTTTGTCATGCTTGGTTGTTATCTCTTAAAGGCCTGTCCTTTTCTAATGAGAGACAGCATGGTACTGGATCTGGAAAGGAGGAGAGATGTGGAGGACTGGGAGGAGTAGAGGAAACAGAAACTATAATTAGGATATATTTTTTATAAGAGTCCTTTTTCAATAAAAAAGGCATGTAGAAAAATGTAAAATGATTCAATAAAGAAAAAAGTTAATCATCCTCACTGAGCAAAATGTTGGTTCAGAAGAAATTAAAGAAAGAATTTAGAATTCTCAAAATATTTGATGCAAGTATGATGTGAATTTTAATACTTAGTAATGTGGAGTCTGGCACTTTCCAGGATGATCTTCAGGAGCAGCAGCCTCGGGGTATGGCCTCTAGACCCAGTTCTTTTTATACTACATGACTTATCTTTTATGGGATTGAGTCTTATTAAAGAGGTTAAAAGCATTGAAAATTCAAAAATTTTAATGAGGAACAATGAGTGAAACAACTGCAGCCTCCACAGGAACAACTGGGAATCGGGGCTGAACAGAGAGTCATGCAGAGAGCTGACAGTCACCATATAGGAAGATATAATTTGGTTTTCCAGGTATTTGCAGAAAGGTTTCACCAGCTTCAAGACCTCATCTACTTCCTGGTTGTGTGGACAGTAAATACCTTGGTGAGATATCTTTAAATATCAGTGAGAAAAATGTGGAACAGGGAAAAAGCCTCTTGCCATAATATTTCAGCTTCAGTTTTGCCTAAAAGGATTTTAAAGTTTCAACTGATTTCATTTGTATGTGAGCTTATATAAAATAATTTAGTACTTAGTGTCATGGAGAATAGAAATGAAAGAAACATGGACTGGGTAAGAAACAGCATCTTTAATCACAGCGAGTCAGAAAAGCTAAAATTGTCATTTTATCTTCTTGATCACATAATCAGAGCAAAATCAGAAAAAGAATAAATTGTTTTCTGCCTTGCGGGAAGAGTGCCACAACAAGAGGGCAAAAAAAAAAAAAAATGTCCTGGATGCACCAGAAGCTCAGAACTTCCTCCAGGGAAAGGCGCAAGCACAAAGAGGGTGAATGAAGCATAGTAAGGAGGGACCTCCAGGTAGAAAAATGCCAGCAGTTGGCAAGAACAAATACTCGTTTTGAAGTTATTTCAGAATTTAAAACAACAAATCCTGCTTTTATTCTGCTTTAATGACAGATTTCTCTATGCCAAGCCTGGAAAGGAATCAGCTGAGTTAATGTTGATATCCGTACTGCCATTTGGTTGGTAGTCTTGTTTGAATGAAGTCATCTTCATATTCCCTCCACTTCATCAAGATTTTTAGAGAAAAATAATTGAATTCCCTAGAATTAAATTTCAAAGGGTGAGATAAAATATAAAATTAGATTTAATGCTACATTTTAAAGATCCCATGAGAGACAAAACATGTTTACTTGCAAGATACAGCCAATGACATAGGACCAACTGAAACGGCAATAGAAAGCTGACAAGTCCACTCACATCAGTCGGCACTGCTGAGAGATGAAGAAAGTAACCAGCTTGTTTTGGAGCATGAATTGGATTGAGGAGCATGATACATAGTATTTAATACTTATAAGGAAAACCAACAAGCATGAGGATTGCAGCAGAGTGTACAAGCATCTGGTAACAGTGCAGAAGAAAACTTCTCACATACTAACTGGCTTATTTACCATCTTCCAGCCTCAGGAGAATAAAAGTTTTGATTCAGTGGATCTGGATTGGGGCCTGGTATCTTTGTGTTGCAGAAAACTCCCAGTGGACATGGTTGCTGCTGGGTGAACCACGTTTCAAGTACCAAAAGAAGACTTATTTGTTTTGGTTCATGGATTAGATGAATTGAGAAAACTTGGGTACCTTCTGTCCCAGGCAGCACTTTCTCTGCTGCCACAATTGCAGGGGTTACTGGGTCACACAGACAGGAGTCATGAATCCACAGAGTTACTTTATGAAAAGAAAAGAGGATTGCTTCTCATGCACAAGACTGGGAAGTGATTATTTATTAATTACTTCAGGCTAATTTGATTAATGGAATGTTTTCTTAATAAACACAATCAGAATAATATACAACATGCTCATTCTCCTGTAGAGAACAGTGGTGCATTTTAATTGTTGAAGAAAGAGAAATTCATTCTACATTTATTACCTGGGGCCTTCAAAACTGAAAATAATTGCAGACATTCAAGAAGGCTGTTTCAATTAAATTTAATTCAAATTAAAATCATACCTGTTTATGTCTTGTTCTCACTAATATTTTGTATAAACCAAATTATGTTCACTTCATTTTATCTTCTTGTAATCTCAAAAGGGGGGCTGTAATATTGAAGAAAAGCTATTGTTTTTGTTAACTAAAAATGGAGCAAGATGAGAAAGACAATGAATATAGCTGTGCAAATGATTTTACAGTAATTCTATTCCAAGTGTGACCTACAGTTTAAATTTTAATGTCAAAGAATAATCAGCATCATTCTTTCTTCTCCAAAATATATTAGAACCATACATTATTTCAGTATGAGGTTCAAAATATGTATCACTTTATTAACAGGAGGCAGTCTTGCCTTACAAAGTGATGGGCTGGTCTGGGCTTATTCATGATTAAATCTTTAGTCTAATGCTTATATACATGTATGTATGTTTTAACCCTCTGAGAAGCGATATTTGTGTTTTTAGATGTTGTGGTCGTTGGAGGTCTTGTTTGTCTGTTTTACACTGAATTGCAGAAATAGTTCTTTGATAAAACTAACTCTGTTCCAGTTCAAAAAATTTTAATGGAAAAGTAATTGATTATGATTCATAAGAGCACATTTTGAGCCGTCTAATCATGCTCACACTTCTGAGGAAGCAGCTTCAGATGCATTCATACATCAGTAATTTTTCACACAGTATTCTTGACAATTAACAGATAGTATACTGATTGCTTTCATTTTTAATGTCAGTACACTGTTTATTACAAAGTAAGTATAATCAGATCTGTTTTCTTTGCATTGCACAAGTGATGGGTCAATAATTTTTGGTTCAAGAAGTATCTTTCACATAGATGTTGAGGTACAAATATACTCTCAATGCAGTAATTATATCCTCAATGTATATTGACAATGGCTATGCCCTGGCTTCAGTGAAAGAGTAGGCTATTGTTAAATTTATAGTACTAGTGAAGAAGGATACAAGAAATAATGCTAACCTTTCATCTCTCTAGGTTGAAAGACTTTTAGTGGATTCATCCTTTTCTTTACATGCTTCAGTACAACACCAACTGTCCTACCTGTCAGGCCTGTGGAGGCAGGGCATGTGTGTGTGTGTGTGTGTGTGTGTGTGTGTGTGTGTGTGTGTGTGT
>CAJQZJ010033126.1:4916627-4986803 GCA_907164525.1 Lophiomys imhausi | reverse complement strand
GCATGCTTGTGGAGAGTTATCTTAATGGCATTATTTGAGATGGGAAAACATGTCCATGGTGTGTGAGTGAGGTCATTCTTGGCTGGGATGGTGTATACCATACAAGCAGAGAAAGGGACTGGAACTTTAGCAGTCATTTCTTGCTCTCTTCTGATTGTGGAAATATTGTGGCCAGTTATTTCAAGGTCTTGCTGTTATCACTTCCCAGTAAGATGACTGTACTTTGAACTGTGTATTATTAACTTTTATATTTCTGTGTTAAAATGCCATGGTCAAAGCAGCGTACAGAATAGAGGATTTATCTGGAACTTATGGTTCTGGAGGGATATGAGTCCATCATCACAGTGGGTAAGTGAGGTAACAGGTAAGACATGGTGGCTGGAGCAGCAGTCAAGAGTTCAGATCTCAGCCAGGTGTGGTGGCACACAGCTTTAGTGACAGCACTATGGAGGCTGAGGCAGGCAGATCTCTGTGAGTTTGAGGCCATCCTGGTCTACATAGTGAGTCCAGGACATCCAGAGCTGTGAGACAGAGAAACCCTATCTTAAACTTGAAGAATTAAATAAATATAAAAAGATCCAAACAAAACAAAGCAAAAAAGTTCACACTTCAAATAAAAGAAGGAAACAGAGAAACTCAAATCAATATGAGTCTCAAAGCCTGTCCCTGCTCTCTTCCCAATACTTCCTCAAGCAAGATTATACCTCCTAAGCCTTCCCAAAGAGCCACCAACTGGGGACCAAGTATTATAATGTATCAACTATATTGGATATCTCATTCAAGTCCCTCACAAACTATCAGCTAAAATAAACACTGTAAATAAACTCCCTTAAGTTGCTGTCTTTGGGGTGTTTTATGACAGCTACAGGGAATACAGTTGTAGTAAATAAATAACTCAGACAAGAAACAGCGTGACCTATGAATACTGTTTTAATTAGTGCTGTTTAGTAGCATGTTAAGGAGGAAACATTTAGGCAAAAGCTTACATGGAATGAGGAAGCAATTCTGCAAATATCCGAAGGAAGACAGTTCAAGTTAAGGTCAATGTCACAAAGATCCGATGAGTTTCCATGGTATAGCAAAGCGTCATCAAATGGAGATACATAAAGAGAAGTAACCAGAGGCTTGATCAAGAAAATGCCACGGGATTGAATGACGATGTTAGATATCACCCAAAACATAATGAGATTTTCAGCCAAGGAGCTGATAGCAGAGAGCTAAGGTACAACTCACTTTGCTTCAGTTGTTATAAGAAAGATAGACTGGATGTTAAGAGAAGAGGTTCAGAAGATATATTTTAAGCTACTGAAAGAGCCCAAGAGAGAAATGATGATGGCTTGAATTGAAGTGATAGTAAGAAGTAATGGGAGTAGATCCAACAAAAATCACAGAGATGTGGGAATATATTTTAAGATTTAACAAATAGGACTTGATCCATTATAAAGAAGTGAGGAGACAGGGAAGATTCTAAGCATGTTGGTCTGAATTATTAGAAAGATGAATTTTCCATCTATGTGATAAAACTTCTGGTGGTACTCTTTGGGGGAGATACCAAGTTTTTAGATGTTGAATCACATTAGATGCTCAATTGAAGATTCACGGGAGTAATAGTGAAGCACACGACAGGATTATAATGATGTAAGTGGAAATAATAGTGTAGAGGTTGCCACTCTACAGTTAGCATTTTTTAGATATTAAAAAGAAAATCAGCTAGAAAGATAATGTAGATATAGACTTCAAGTTTTAGTCATGAGATATGCTAGCAGTTAGGGACATGGGTTAGATGGTGATAAAAAATGAGAGGATTTGATTGGAGACACAGGAGGAAGTGATGGGAGTTCATGTGCAGGAGGCAGATGAAGAATGTCTTTAGTGATGATTATGTGGTCAATGTGTGGAAAACAGCTGTCTGGTCCAGTAAGATGAAAACTAATAAATAATGTGTTCCCAAAAAGTAGAGGCTACCAGAAACACTGACTACAGAAGTTTCACTGTAATAGTAGGAAAAATAGAATAAAGACATAAAGTGTGATGGCAGGGAGTGTAGACAAGGAACCGATAGATAGGCAGACCTTGAAGACAAAGTGTAGACAACCCTTGGCACAGTTTTCCTATTAAGAGGACAGAGAGCTGCGAAGCAGATCACAGTCAAACATAACACTCCAAAACAGAATGACCCATAAGAATTCTGAGACGTGTAAGATTCCTGATTAGAAAACAATCAATTTCCAACAAAATGGAATTGACTTGTCCTTCTTTTACACATATTACTACTAGTCCATGGACATAAAGACAAGTGTAAAACTATCTTTTATTTGCCAATTGTAATCAAAGAGGCTTGCTGCTGAATATGCTCACACTTTCTAGTTCTTTTCGAATTCTGGCTTATTGGTTCAATCAGTTGTTCTGGATCAAACTCCTCTCCAAGCTGACTGATTCAAACTGGATTCTCTCAAATACTGACTGAATTGCTCTGCTTGGTCTCAACTTAATTCTAGTGATCTGTTCTAATCTTTTAGTTCCTTCATATTCTCTGGCTCACTCTGCCAATACTTGAGTGTAGCTTGTCCTCTCTGCAACCTATCACTGTAAAACTGGTAAAAACCACCTCTGAACTACATGAGTTGAACTGCATGAGTTCAACTGAACTCAAGGACAGTATTATTGATTTGTTCTACTTGCTAAAAGGTGCATTAAAAATACCCTCCTATAGTCACTTAATTTTTGACAAAAAAAAAAAAAGCCAAAACCATACAATGGAAAAAGGACAGCATCTTCAACAAATGATGCTGGTCCAACTGGATGTAGACATGTAAAAGAATGAAATTAGACCCATACTTATCAACTTATACAAAACTTAAGTCCAAGTGCATCAAAGACCTTAACATAAGGCCCGACACACTAAATCTAATAGAAGAGAAAGTGGGGAAATCCCTCGAACTCATTGACACAGGTGACAACTTCCTGAACAGAACAACAACAGCTTAGAATCTAAGACCAAAAATCAATAAATGGAACCTCATGAAACTGAAAAGATTCTATAAGGCAAAAGACAGTGTCATTTGAACAAAACGGCAGCATACAGATTGGAAAAAAAAATCTTCCTCAACCCCACATTTGACAAAGGTCTATATCCAAAATTTACAAAGAACTCAAGAAATTAAATGCCAATAAACCAAATAACTCAATCAAAATTGGGGAGCAGAGCTAAACAGAATTCACAAAGGAGGAATTCCTAATGGCTGAGAGACACTTGAAAAAATTCTCAGTATCCTTAATCATCAGAGAAATGCAACTGAAGACTACTCTGAGATTCCATTTCAAACCTGTCAGAATGGCTAAGATCAAAAGCTCAGATGACAGCACATGCTTGTGAGGTTGTGGAGAAAAGGGAACCCTCCTCCATTGCTGGTGGGAGTGCAGGCTTGTGCTACCACTATGGAGGTCAGTGTGGCGATATCTTAGAAAACTTGGAATTGATTTGCCTCCGGACCCAGCCATAGCACTTCTAGGTGTACATCCAAATGAATCCTCACCAATCACAAGGAAGTTTCCTCATCTATGTTCATAGCAGCCTTATTTGTAATAGCTAGAAACTGTAAACAACCCAGATGTCCCTCAACCAAAGAATGGATTAAAAAACTGTGGTACATCTACACAATGGAATACTACTCAGCTACCATAAACAACAAAATCATGCAATTTGTAGCCAAATGGATGGAACTAGAGAAGCTCATCCTGAGTGAGCTAACCCAGACTCAGAAGGATACACATGGCATCTATTCACTTACAGTTGGATTTTAGCCGTATAGTACAGGTTAACTTAATTTTTGACAAAGTAGCCAAAAGCATATAATGGAAAAAGGACAGCATCTTCAACAAATGGTGCTGGTCCAACTGGATGTAGACATGTAAAAGAATGAAATTAGACCCATACTATCACCTTGTACAAAACTTAAGGTCAAGTGGATCAAAGACCTTAACATAAGGCCGACACACTAAATCTATTAGAAGAGAAAGTTGGGAAATCCCTCCAAGTCATTGGCACAACCAATGCACCAAAGGGAGCAGGAACACAGACTTTTTTCCTGTCAATGAGACACTTTTCCCTAGTGGTACTGCCTTGTAGGCCCCCAGTGTATGAGGAGGCTCTTGGTCCTCATATGACTGCTGAACTGGGGCAGGGAACTGTTATGTAGGGACACTCCACTCCAGAGGAGTGGGATGGAAGGGATGGGGTAGTGGGTGGGAGGGTGGAACTGGGAGGGGTGGAAAGAGGACTGTGATGGAGATGTAACCTGAAGTAATAAATAAATATTTTAAAAAATATCGTCCTAGTGAAAAAGAAGAATAAAGAACAGTTGATTAAAACAATTAACCCAAAACACATCAAATAAAAGATTGCTATATATTATATCATAAAACTCTGTGTAGATTAAATTTATATACAGTCAGATGACAACGTAAAAATAAAATAAATATAGAAAAGAAATATTTACAATTGAAATCATGGACCAAAGAGTAATTTCCTTAATTTATAAAGTTTACAAATGAAGAAAAAAAAGATAAAATCTCAATTTTTAAATACACAAAGAATATAACACTTAACAAGTAAAATTTACATATTTCTTATATATGTAATAATACCAACTTTCTGCGATGATATGGGCACAATTATTAGACTACAAAATTCTCATTCATGAGTTTATTTCTTACCTGAATATATATTGAAGATTCTGAAAGGTCTTAAGCATATTTAGGGATTAAACACGTAAGTTCTAGATGGAATGGGGAGCATTATTTACTGTCTGAAGTTAAACACAAATAAACAAGGAAAGGAAACTAAAATGAAGCCAGTGAAAATGGGTTACTATGTAGGAGAAGCTCATGTATAAGGTAATATATACACACATAAAGGGACAGAAATCAAAATACTAGTAGATATATGTGAAAAAAAATTATTACCATGCTCATCCATACTTTTTATAAATGATGATACAAAAGTAATCATAGATGCATACTATATGTATAATATTTTGTACACTTAAAATCATTTGCTAATTACAAATTTGTTAGCTTACCCTTAACTACTGTTTCTATGTGACTAAAAACAGATAGAGATAGCATGTATAAAGTATAGAAAATAGGAAGACAACTGTATCAGAGAAAAATGATGCCAAAAGATACTATAGTTTTCTTCTTCCCTATAACCTACAAATACATAAAAAATATTGATGCTATGCAAGTGGTTCCTGTAGTGGAGAAACAGGTGACCAACGTGTTCTTACAGAGGTGTAGATGAAATATCTGAACTGGAGTAGCTTATCAGTTCATAGTCATAGGAAATAATTACCTACAGTGGAAAGGAGAATTTGAGAGAATGCTACCATCTTATAAAGAAATAACTGAACAGTGCTTAACTGGCTATGCATTCCACATCATTTTTTTCAGGGTTTTTATGGCTGTCCTGGATTCCAGAAACATTACATAAGTTTTCTTCTAAGGGTACAGAGATAAGCCTAGTTATTGAATAGACCCTATTTGAAGTAAACCCTATATGTGACAAAATTTTATTCAAACTCTCATAGAAATAAACTAGTGCTTGAAATATAAAGTATACATTTTTCTTCTACATGGCAAACATCAAAATGCAGTGTTGGAAGGAAAGGACAAACTGTGGAGAGACCTCAATGATTTCTCTGTGGAAGGCAATTGGGCAGTATATCTTCAAATTTGGATTTGAACTGAACAGTTAGGCTGTTCAGATACTTCACCTACACCTCCATTAGCACATGTTGGTCATCTGTTTAATTTAAAAGTCTCTAATCTCGAAATGTAGGTGGCTCAGCAGTTAAGAGTACACATTTCTCTTTAATGCATAGTTCAAATCTCAGTCCATATGTTAGGATGCTTATAGCCACTTATAATTCTTGCTTAGAGGAGCTGGTCAACCTAATTACATGTACTCACATGCATATACCCCAACACACACACACACACACACACACACACACACTTCAAATAAGAGTGAAATATTCTTTGAAAATGTTCATATGTAATAACCAAGAAATTTTTATTATTTTCATATTGAAGAAACTTAGGAATTATTGATTAGTAATATATTTTAAGTTGTAATGAAAAAAACACACAAAAGCAACAGTATAGCATCTTTCTAGGGATATATTTGCTGTCTGGTTAATGTCTTTGAGTTAGCAAAATCTTGACTTAATATTAGAACAAAAATGTTTATAGTTAGCTTAGATTTTGGAAATGAAAAGTTATAGAAATTTTTGGAAAATCTGACAATCTTTTCCACTTAAGTATTTTAGTCATATATGATTTCAATTATGATATGCTTGACTTAGAAGAGGGTAGTTCTTGTTTTTAACAAAGGAAAATAAGAAAGCTTAGAGAAAAGACAAACATGAGGTTCTTAAAATGATCAACAATGGATATGAATTTTTATATTCAGTTTGTCATCTCAAAAAATCCCAACAGATTTCTAGGACCCATTCTTCTAATAACTGAGTATTTAGTGGCTCAATGTTTAATGAATATTTTATTAAGGACACCTTAAGCTCATCTCCTAAAGTTAGACTTTAATTTCCTTTCTAAAAGTCTCAATGGATAACTTATTATAGACTTGGTTGGTACATGGTTATAACAATAATATTATATATGTATATATATATAATATAGACACATTTAAATAATTTTGCACTTTGAATGACACAAAAATGAATAATTTAAGTTAACATATGTCTCCATTAAT
Source organism: Lophiomys imhausi (assembly GCA_907164525.1). Taxonomy (NCBI): domain Eukaryota; kingdom Metazoa; phylum Chordata; class Mammalia; order Rodentia; family Muridae; genus Lophiomys; species Lophiomys imhausi. The sequence continues at coordinate 4,980,031 of CAJQZJ010033126.1, read as the reverse complement.
TTACAATATTGTATTGCTCTACAGTGACTAAAATAAATGATAGTGGCAGGATAAATTGGAACTGTTTCACTAAGACAAAAAAAAATTAGTCACTTTGTGTTAAAGGACTTTATTTAAATCTTATAAATTAGCACTCTCATTCTTAACTAAAGAGCCAATAAAAATTTGAGCAGATTTGTAACCAAACATCCACAGCAGCATTAGTTCTAATAGTGAAAACAAGTCAAAACATTATGCAGTCATTAAAGTGGTATTCTGAATAACTACTATTAGAAAACAATTATAGGGGGGTCAGGTAATATTTTTCCTGGAGCAAATTTGGTTTTTTGATAATATATAAAGTATTACCTTTAAATCCGGATTAAAGAAGAAATTATTTTGATATTTTGGAGCTAAACAAACCTTTAGTGTATATATTTTGAGATCTCAAAGGACAATTTGTTTGAATTACAGCCTGCCTTTTGTAAGTAGCTTTTAAACTTAAATCTTTCCAAATCCTATGTGCCTGTCTCTGCATTCTAAATTTTGGGATCAAAGACATGTGGGAGATGATTAAATTGGTGGTAAGCCATTCTCTTGGCAAGAAAAACCACTTGCTTCAACTGTAGACAGACTTCTGTCCAAAAAGGACAAAACTTGGAAGCAGGTAAGTCGACAGCCTAGCTCTGCCAAGACAGGGTAGGTAAGTCCTTCATAATTCCTGCTCTACAACCAATGTCTGTCAGAGAAATGGGGCCAAATGGCTGAAGATTGATGCTGTAATGTATGGAGAGAAAACGGGAGCTGTCCAGGCAGCCACTGGTATGTAATTTTTTAGTTTTGGAAGCTGCAGGCCCTGCACTTCCTATATAATCAGATATATTTATCCCTCTCAGGTCTCTGAGGTGGTTGAAGAATAGATAGCTAGAGTCTCATAGTTAAATTTTGAGTTGTTTAGGAATCAAGAGGGTGTTCTGGATCTAAGAAGATATTTTTAAAATTATGAGGCAAGTTAGTATGAAAGCTGAGTTAGATATAGAACTTTAAACTCATGGAGATGGTTAGATAGTAGAATGTTAAAGTCAGGTGCCAAATACATATGGACTGGACATTGGGAATGTATGCTAAGCCATATAACTCTTATAATCGTGGCCTATTTGTTTCTGTTGTTTTGTATTGTATTTATAGTTATAAGAAAACCATTATTTGGACTGAAAGGGAGAGCTGTTGGGGGGAAAAATAAATACCTTAAACTAAAAAAAAAAAAAAAAAAAAAAAAGAAGGGAAGAGGATGGTGGGGCTGAGGGGGAGGAGGGTGGAAGGGTGGGACTGGAGGGGGGAGTAGGGAGGGGATTGTGATTGAGATGTAACTTGAAGAAATAAAAAATAAATTATTAAAAAAAAATGAAACAAACAAAAAAAAAGAAAACAATTATAGAAGGGAAACATGTAGGTTAATTTATTCTTTGCTATATTCATTCTAGTTTTCATTTTAATAAATTGGTTTCTATTAAACAATGAAAAAGGAAGTAAAATGACCTGGTTATGTTTAATGGTAGGGATAATGAATATTTCATATCTTCACTTAATATGTTCTCATATATGTTCCAAATTGCTGACAATTACCATGTTTAAAAATTATATACTTTTGAATAATAAAATACACAAATAATATCTTCAATAAATCTAAATTGATGCATATTTAAAGTTTTACTTTTAATATACTAACAACTTGCTAATGTAGAAAAATATGGCAGATAAATATAATATTGTCCACATAAATTTGCTCAGATTTGTCAAATTAGAAAGGGTAAGACTATATTCAATTTCACTATTTGTCTGTTTATACATAACTCATATAAATATAAATATTTTTAAGTTGTTATTACTCAGTTTGACAGAACATTTACATCAATTAGGGAGTAATTCTTAATGATTGTTCTAGCAGGGGGCCAATTCTCAATTCTCCTCTATATTTGTCAGCTCTTGTTTCCATGGATTCTAAGTGATTTCCTATGGTGTACAGATAAAAAATGAGTCAGGTCCATGCTATCTTAATTGCGTATTTAAATAATGCTGAGCATCTTCATAGGAGATGATGGTGTTACCAGCCGGTTGATGACCTACATGTTTTAGTTTTTTAAATATACTTGTATTCTCTTGGCTACAAAGTGAAATTTTGCAATTCATATGTATCTTATTTCCTAAGAACTTTAATGGGAATCCAAATTATAGGCTTTCAATAGTTTTCTTTCAAGTATGACTTCCCTATATGAGAATAAAACTCACAATTTTAATATCATTAGCATCTTATTCTAGGGAATTTAGTTTACTATTTATGTATTCAAACATCAACAAATGGAAATTATTTCCTTAAGCTTAATGTAAATTTTATTCTTTTCATTCTTTACAGCAAAAAGCTTACAGTAATGAAAGATAGTTATTGGAGCTTTAGAGGACCCTTTTGGAGTCTTACAAGAAACCAATGTAAAAAATGTATTTAAAGAGTATCTTTATAAGAAAGAAAACTTTCTGAGACATTAAACTAAATTGTGAGAGAGTAAAACAAATACACAGTGACTAGTGAGGATGTGTTTCATCTTGGCAACAGAAAGACAAATTACCCTAGGCCTGTAGATAACCTAGAGATATCATATAAAATCAAAAACTACTTTTTAAAAATGTAGTGATAAAATGACTCCTAATGATATTCTGCTATATTGATAGATCAGTGCCTTATCCAGTCATTATTAGAGAAGCTTCCTCCTGCACGAGATGAGAACACCAAATACAGAAACCTATAGCTATACCATACAACACACACACACACACACACACACACAAATACACACACACACAGAGAGAGAGAGAGAGAGAGAGAGAGAGAGAGAGAGAGAGAGGAACAGCACGAAATGTGATTTCTCATTAAATCCCACACCTCATAGGTCAGAGAACCCAGGGAAGAAGAGGCAAAAAGAGTGTAAGAACAGCCAGAGGACACGAAGGCACCAGGAGATCAAGTACCTCTAAATCAATTGAGCAAAACTCATGAATTCAATAAGATTGAAGCAGCAAACTCAGGGATTGCAAAGGTCTGCACCAGGTCCTCTGCATATTTATTATAGCTTTCAGTTTAGTATTTTTATGGGACTTCTGGGTGTGTGAACAAGTGGGGCTCTGAATCTTGTGCCTGGTCTTGGGCTCACTTCCGTCTGTTGATTTGTCTTGTCCAGCTTCAACATAACGGCTCTTTTTTATCTTGTTATATTTAATTTTGTTATGATTTTGTTGCTCTCCCTTAGAAGCCTGTTCTTTCTAATGAGAAGCAGAGGAGTTCATCCAATGTGAGGGGAGGAGGTTGGAAAGGCAAGAGGAAAGGGGTATTGTGATCAGGATACACTGTGTGAGAAAATTATCTATTTTCAAGAAAAGGAAAAAAAATAAAATAAGGACAGAAGGAAGGAAAGTAGGAAGGAGGGAAAAAAGGAAAGAAGGAAGGAAGGAAGGAAAGAAGGAAAGAAGGAAGGAAAAATACCTACTAAATTTTAGCATCCAGCCAGTGAGAACATTTTGGGAATTATTTTTGCCAATGCTTATTTGTCTTTGAAAGATGGCTGTCTGCTTTATTCAAATGAAAATCAGAACATGGTATAGTGTTTCACAGGTCTTCCATCAACGTCTCATTCCCTATCTGTTAGGAAATCCAAGGTGTGCCACCTGCCATGATGCGCCTGAAGAAATATTGTTAATGCATGATTTTTTTTTCTAATCTTAAGAGTCTTAACCTTTTTCTTTTCTCCTGGACCTTATATCTTCCCGGAAAGACACTTATAACCAAAGGTGTAGTGATGAAACACACTGTATCCTCGGCACAGAAAATCCATAGAGAAGAGAATTCAGATATTGAGATCAAATATGCTTCTGTAGTTATAATAAAAAGGTTGTTTTCTTGACTTGAGGGCCCCACAAGCTCTGGGGCTCTGAAGGTCAAGACAGGATGCTAATCTGAGAATTGTGAAGGCTGAGCAATAAATTGACCTGCAAAAACTTTGCCTTTGCTCATGAAATCCAGGATGGTGTCTGGAATTATTCCTAAACTCTGTCCAGCAACATAAGGGAGAGGACTCACCGAAGGTGGTTGAAGATTGTGTCCGCTACAAGGGTAGTTTAAAGTTTCATTATCGTTGTCTTCTGGCTATTGAATCTTTACAGAAACTTCAAGTTTACATTAATTAAATTATGTAATGCAATTCATGGGTTATTTCTGGACCACTGCTCTTCTCAGTGAAATGGAAATCAATGAAAAAGTAAGAGGCTTACTTATAAAACAGGAAATAAAAAGTGCATATAAAATTTCAGAAAACGGGCTCTTAATTACATGGGCAGTTTACTAACTGGCTAGGATTAGCTGGTAGGATAAATCTCTTCACTGTAGTTACTTGTTATATTACTTAACTCTTTCACGATGGAAAGCTAATTTGCTTTGAGAAGTTTCCTCTTATATTGTCTGTAAGTATCTATGCTAGAAATAGAAGAGCTTGCTTTGTTGATGACTAAATGGGGTTTGGTGCTACTCTTCTGTTAGCAGTATAGAGGAAGGGTGCTTGGGCATTAAGTTTAATTCTAGATGCCTAGGAAATTACACCAACAACGTTATGCCAAAGAGAAGTAAGAGGTATGTTGCTGTTTTAACAGAGGAGAGTCTACATCCTTACCTTCATGTCACAAAACACATGATTCAAATATGCAGGGAGCACTCAATGAGTTGTAAATCCTTCTGGTAATGATTGCAGAACTTAAGTAAACAAATCAAATCTCTGCCTTTTTGTACAGTCATATACTGCATTTATCAGTCTGGTGATATCTTAGAAAACATGGAATAACTCTACCTCAAGACCCAGCCATACCACTTCTGGGTATACATCCAAATGATTTCTCACCAAACCACAAGGGCATTTCCTCATCTATGTTCATAGCAGCCTTATGTGTAATAGCTAGAAACTGGAAACAGCCCAGATGTCCCTCAACTGATGAATGGTTAAAAAAACAAACAAACTGTGGTACATCTACACAATGGAATACTACTCAGCTATCAGAAACAAGGAAATCTTAAGTTTTGTACAAGTTGATAAGTATGGGTCTAATTTCATTCTTATACATGTGGACATCCAGTTGGACCAGCAACATTTGTTGAAGATGCTGTACTTTTTCCATTGTATCGTTTTGGCTTCTTTGACAAAAATTAAGTGACCATAAGTGTGTGGGTTCATTTCTGGGTCTTCAATTCGATTCCATTGATCCACTGGTCTGTTTCTATATCAGTACCATGCTGTTTTTATTACTCTTGCTAGGTAGTACAGCTTGAAATCTGGGATGGTGATATCTCCTGATGTTTTTTTATTGTACAGGATTGATTTAGCTATTCTGGAGTTTTTTGTTATTCCATATGAAGTTAAGAATTGCTTTTTCCAGGTCTATAAAGAATTGTGCTGGTATTTTGATAGGAATTGCATTGAATCTGTATATTGCTTTTGGTAGGATGGCCATTTTTATTATGTTGATCCTACTTATCCATGAGCATGGGAGATCTTTCCATCTTCTGATGGCCTCTTCAATTTCTTTCTTCAAGGACTTGAAGTTTTTGTCATACAGCTCTTTCACTTGCTTGGCTAGATTTACCCCCAGGGATTTTATATTGTTTGTGCCTATTGTGAAGATTGTTGTTTCTGTAATTTCTTTCTCAGCCCATTTATTTCATGTATAAAGAAGGGCTTCTGATTTTTTTGAATTAATTTTGTATCCAGCCACCTTGCTGAAGGTGTTTTTCAGCTGTAAGAGTTCTCTGGTGGAATTTTTGGTGTCCCTTATGTATACTATCATATCGACTGCAAACAGGGATAATTTGACTTCTTTGTTTCCAATTTGTATCACCTTGATCTCCTTTAGCTGTCTATTGTTCTAGCAAGAACTTCAAGTGGATCAAAAACCTTAACATAATGCCAGACAAACTAAATCTACTAGAAGAGAAAGTGGGGAAAACCCTCAAACTCATTGGCACAGGTGACAACTTCCTGAACAGAACACCAACAGCTCAGGACTTAAGACCAACAATCAATAAATGGGACCTCATGAAACTGAAAAGCTTCTGTAAGGCAAAAGACACTATCATTTGAGCAAAATGGCAGCCTACAGATTGGGAAAAATCTTCATCAACCACACATCTGACAGAGGCCTAATATCCAAAATTTACAAAGAACTCAAGAAATTAAATGAAAAGAAACCATATAATCCAATCAAAAAATGGGGTACAGAACTAAACAGAATTCTCAAAGGAGGAATCACTAATGGCTGAGAGACGCTTGAAGAAATGCTCAGCATCCTTAATCATCAGAAAAATGCAACTCAAGAAGACTCTGAGATTCTGTCTCACACCTGTCAGAATGGCTAAGATCAAAAGCTCAAATGACAGCACATGCTGGCAAGGTTGTAGAGAAAGGGGAATTCTCCTCCATTGCTGGTGGGAGCGCAGGCTTGTGCAACCACTATGGAGGTCAGTCTGGCGATATCTTAGAAAACTTGGAATTGCTTTGCCTTGGGATCCAGCCACAGCACTTCTGGGCATACACCCAAATGATTCCTCACCAAATCACTAGGAAGTTTCCTCATCTATGTTCATAGCAGCCTTATTTGTAATAGCTAGAAACTGGAAACAACCCAGATGTCCCTCAACCAAAGAATGGATTAAAAAACTGTGGTACATCTACACAATGGAATACTACTCAGCTATCAGAAACAATGAAATCATGCAATTTGTAGCCAAATTGGTGAAACTAGAGAAGCTCATCCCGAGTGAGCTAACCCAGACTCACAAGGATGCACATGGCATCTATTCACTTTTAATTGGATTTTAGCCATATAATTCAGGATAACTATCTTATAACCAAGGCACCAAAAGGGAACAGGAACATAGACTTTTTTCCTGTCAATGAGACACTTTGCCCTAGTGGTGCTGCCTTGTAGGCCCTTAGTGTATGAGGAGGCTCTTGGCCCTCATATGACTGCTGAACTGGGGCGGGGGACTGTTATGTAGGTACACTCCACTCCAGAGGAGTGAGATGGAAGGGATAGGGCGTAGAGGGTGGGAGGACAAGGCTGGGCGGGGTGAAAAGGGGACCCTGTGATGGAGATGTAACCTGAAGTAGGAAATAAATATTTAAAAAACAAGAAACAAGGAAATCATGCAATTTTCAGCAAAATGGATGGAACGAGAAAAGCTCATCCTGAGTGAGTTAATCCAGAGTCAGAAAGATGCACATGGCCTCTACTCACTTATAATTGTATTTTAGCCATATAGTACAGGATAACTGTTCTACAACACACCAAAAGTAACAGGAACATAGACTTTGTTACCTGTTAATGGGCACTTTTCCCTAGTGGTGCTGCCATGTAGGCCCTCAGTATATGAGGAAGCTCTTATCTCTCATATGACTGCTGAACTGGGGTGGGGGACTGAAATGTAGGGACACCCCACTCTGGAGTAGTAGGATAGTATGGAGGGGTAGGAGGGTGGAAAGGTGGGCCTGGGAGGGGTGGAAAGAGGGTACTGTGATGGAGATGTAACTTGAAGTAATAAATAAACATTAAAAAATAATTGTGAAATTTAAATATAAAGAAGTATATGTGTCAACTAGGATGAGCACGCACAGAAATGAATGAAGAAAAAGGATGAAGATCAATGAGGAGATGGCCCAAGGCTCATTCAATGAATATGATCATATTATCATGGCTGCAGCACCACATGATTGTTTATGAGAGGCAGCATATGGTGGTGGTGGAGGGGTTATCAGAAAGATTGGTTGAAGCAGCAATAAAAAAATATTAGTGCCAACCTTATATAATTTCTACTCTGTGTCCGGGATTGTCTTAGACATAATTTGGGGCAAAGCTGACGGGCACTTTGGGGCAAGTCTGGGAATTAGGAGAGTAATTATTATCAACTTATATCAAAATGCAATTTAGAATCAGTAAACTGTTTCCAGTGAAAGCCAAAACATAATTGTGATGTATGCTTTAAAGACGTCTGTCTGGGAACAATGTCAACGATGACATGGAATGAAGCAAAAAGTTGTACCGAGCAATCAAATAGACTCCTATATCAGACAAGAAGGAACAAAGGCGGGATTTTGAAAAAAAAAATTTCCCTGAGAAGAAAAGACAATTCTATGATTTTTTTTTTCAGAACTCATAATAGAATCTGTAGCTATGAATAACATCCGAAAGTAGGAGGTCTAGAAAAGAACTAGTTAGGAAACTTGAAAATTTGTAAATGAACACATATGAACTAAAATGCTGGTAAGAACAAAATAAAATGTAGTTTTCTCATCTTTGACTTGGGGTAGTGTTATCAGAATACTTAGATTGCAGATCTTGCAAATCTAGGTAGGTTTTTCTTAGGATTTAGTGCAAATGTATTTATGTTTTTGTTTTAGAAAAAAATATTTTAGTTTGTTTATTTATTCATTTTACATCCCAATCATAGCCCCCTCTCTACCCTCCTCTGGGTCCCACCCTCCTACCCTTCCCCCAGAAAAGTGAAGTACCCCCGGACCATCCTATCCCACCCTATAAGCTATTGTTTGAATAGCATAATATATAACCACATACCAAGGTTATTGTATAATAAAGTATTTTGATTGTCCAGTAAAATCGAAGAGATTTACTAGTTAAGTATGACCCTGAAGGAGGCTCTAAAAGTTAAGAAATGAGTGTTAGAAATGCTTTATGATGCATTTAATTTCCTTACGAAACTCATGTAATTGGAGCAAATATGAGGTCGAAGCACAGCTGACATAAATACTCCACAGTGATACACAGCAGTGGAGGTGGCTTTATGCTCAGGGTACAAACCAAACAATAAGCAGAACCTCAGCGTGCTTGAGGTGCAATCCATTCACAGAGGCGTTTGCTGAATTCTGATTTATGCATCACTGTAATTATATGGCTTATGAGTTGATGTTTAATCAGTAGAGCTGTTAACTAACACAATGATATGGTTTGTCACTAGAATTACTTTGTAAACTCCAACATAAATATGATGACAATTTGATTCAAACACGCCCCATTTTAAGTATTTGGTTTTTCAAGGATGCTTGATCAGCCATAAGCTGCTGAATGGAATAGTAACATTTGAAGTTGGAACATAGTCCATTGCTAGAAGTGTCTAACTGAAATCTACTTGCTTCCTTGATTCTAGAAAAAAAAAAGTTTTGACTTCCCAGAGCATTCCAGCTTCTATTTTATGTTAGTTCTTGAGGAATACATTATTTTTGGTGCCGAGTGTTATTTTGATGACTGCATGCAGTATCAAATGAAGCTGACGACTCATAAAATGAATACAAAAATGACGGTTGTAAAATAGTCAAATCAGTTGCCTAATTATCAAAACATTGATATTCTTATTTTGTACTACACTTTTGTTCTGGTTTACAGTGAAATATACAAGTCATCATGATGATTCTGATAGCACGATAATCAGTATAAGACACACAGCAGCATTTTAATGAACAGCTGCTGGTACTCACTTTTTCACCACCTTAAGTAGATCTGATCATTTGGCTCACACTATGGATTTAAAACTGTGGTTTCGAGCATTAGGTAATGTGTCCACATTTCCATACTAGGAGCAAACATAAAACAGTTGCTTTATTTTAAAATCAGCATTGTTACTCTTTTATATGTTTAACATTGCTAAAATGTAACTAACCACAGATTAACCAGGATGAGATATTTTTCTTGTCTAATAACAGCTAATGTGTTGTTATTAAATCTCAGTTCCAAATGTACTTGTTTTTATAAGTACTGTTAACTAGGTCAAGTGATAGAGACCTTTATTTCTCCCTTGTTATTTGGCTTCCTGTGAATTTTTTTTTTTTTGAATGGGGCAAAGGAACAATTAAAGAAAAATATTAGACTCAGGGATAGTGTCATTCTGTTTCTCTACAAGGAATGTCCAAAAGTAAATATCACATAGCTGGCAATAGTGACCCATGCCTACAATTCCCATAAAAAGATGGGTAGGCATAATGTTTTTTATGAGTCTAGAGACTGTCTAGGATATCTAGTGAAACTATGTCTGTAAGGAAAAAAAAACCTTAAAATAGCATTTTATCAGAAATAACTCCGTGTGTGCATATATGTGTGTGCTTTCTTTTTGTTTTCTTTTGATATGTTTTGTTGATTTTAATTTTTTAGTTGTTTGTCTCTTTTGAGTTTTTATTGTTTTATCTTTCGAGAGAGATAGATATAGACATAGATAGATAGATAAACAGAAATATGCTCAAAACAGCAAGGTGAATATATATATATGAGGATTTGGAGGGAGGAAAGGTAAAGGAAAATTTATGTAGTCAGATTATAATCTCATGAATAAAAGAAACATTCAAAATGGAAATAAAAGTATATTATGAAAAAAATTAATAATAAATTAAAAGTTACTTTATAAACCATGACACTTTTTTACTGGATTCAAAATATTTTGTTTTTCTTTCACAATATGAGATGCACTTTGAAATGTGGTCCAAATGTCTAAAAAGTTGCTCATAAAATACTTGCTAATTTTGAAGATACTTTCAGTGTAAAATTAGCCATGAAACAGGAATAATAAACACAATAATGTTTATTACAATAGTAGAAAAGACACTGAAGCAAAGATTCCATATATGTAATTATCAAACTTCTCTTATGGTTTAAAAAAATGTTGAACTATTTTAAAACATTCAACAAAAACTTGATCTATTCTCATACTTTTTTGTTTTACATATTTTTGATGTACATTATATTTAACCCCTGAAAGCTTGCAACATGGGAATAGTTCCTTACAAACATTTGGAAAAGTCAATTAAAAGAAAAAAAATTATGAAAAAAAAGTGCTTTGGATGTTTCTAAAATTAAGGGAATATGAGTCTATTTTACTTAATGTCTGTGTTTTTGTTCATAAGCTCAACTACTTTCTACTATTTGATTCTTTTAAGTGGAATGGGTGGGAGAGGGATTAGAGGGTGGGAGGGTAGAACTGGGAGGGGTGGAAAGAGGGCACTGTGATGGAGATGTAACTTGAAGTAATAAACATTTAAAAAATCTCACCAAACAAAAATAAATCTTCTTCATTTCTGTGATTACTACATGGTGATGTTTATAATTTCTAATTAAATATTAAATACATTTAATACTCAAGTGATTAATATTTTAGCCCTTCCATTTATTTATTCAAGAGTTGCTATTTTAATTTTCATCTTTCATCTTATTCTCAATCTCCTGGCGATCACTTCATTATCTCATGATTTTAAATACTATTTATATGCTAATGATTCCCAAATTTATACCAAGGTTCCATAAAGCTTCCAGAATTCTAGTTGCCCACAGCAATTACTGAATTGGTGTTTCTACCTGAATACATAATCTATGCTTCAAATATGACCCTGCAGACTGAGCTCTCATTCTATCACTGTGCATGGACTGCCCACCTTACTGTTGTTTTTGTTGAGGTTAATGAATACTCTATCATTCTATATCTTTATGGGAAATCTTTGAAAGTCACCTTTGATTGCCTTGGAAAGTAAGGATTAGCAACATGTTTAAGGTCTACTCCCTTACTCTATAAGGGTAATTTCTTTACTCATTCTGGGAAGAGATAATACAGTTAGATCCCCTGTGTAAACACATCCTTGGTGTTCCTAGTACAACAAATGGTATTTACTAGTGGGAGGTGTTCCTTCTACAGAATGATTTCAGTGGGATGCATCTCTTCTACCTAGAAAAAAAATATGTTAAAAATATGTGGCTCATAAGCCAAGGTTCCAGGAAAAAGAGTAGATATATAATTAAATAGATAAAAAGATACTTCATGATTGAAATGATTTCTATGCACGCAATATTTCATCTGGGCTTGTGGGAATTCAAACTAGAGTTTATGTTTAAACATTAAAAGAGCATGTTATAAAGAACTGTGCACACAGCACACAGCTTTGGGGAAAGCTTCTCTGCTTCCTGTCTAGCTGCTGCTTGCATATACCCTTTACTGGAAAATGCTATAAAGGACAGAGCCAATAATTTACCTTGAGTAAGTGTTGATAGGCAGCCTGATATTTTTTTTCTCCCATTTCCACATCTGAGAGTCAGGACATCCACTATATCTACCTTCCAATATGTCCTCAAATTCTCTTCCCAAGCTAGTACCACACTGATGTTTCTAGCTTCATCTCCTAAGTGATAGCTGTATGTTTGTACATCCTATACTTTCAACTTTACTTTACATAGAAGTTGTTTATGTAGAAGAACCCATTGTTCTTAGTCTACACATTCCTAATCTTAAACACCATTCTGAGTTTATGCTCTTTGTTCTTAATTGCAAAGATCATGGGACCTGTAATTGCTTCACCCCTTAGTTTTTCTGGTCTCATCCTTTAATGCTCTGCCTCAAATCATACTGCTAAAGCCATACCGGATGTCTTGTGCATTGGTCAGACACATTCTCATATCAAAAAATCTGCACTAGGCAGATTTCTTCACATATTATCTGCTGTCACATTTCTAAAGCTTTAATTCAATGTTTTTTTTTTCTGAGAAGCATCTCCATTGGGGATCTTAATAGAAAATTATATTCCATTGGTATAATACTAACATCAATACTCCCTATCCATTTTCCCTGCTTTTTCTTCCCATAGGAATTGTCACTTTTTAATACCTGATCAATGAGCTGAAAATCCTACCTGGTACTAAAAGCCTAGCCAACTACCTGGTGCTACTGATAATGGATCTTGGAGGAGAACCTACAACCACCTTTTACTCAACCAGCATCATATCTATCTACACTTTAAATATTTGTTGTTATACTTACTGATAAGTGCATATTTATTTATATACACTAATATACTGATAAGTGTATAAGGGTAAGTTCCTTACCCATCCCGAAGGAAATTTCTTTTTCCAGTAAGAAAATTGCAACAAATCAAAATTCCAACTCATTAAGCTCAATCTCAATAGATACAAAAGTTCTATTTTCGCCCATGGACAAATTGCAGAAGAATAAGCAGAAAGAATGTAAGAACCAGGGAATCTGGGAGTTCACTGCGAAATGCCTTCTAGAAATGTCAGAAGCTACCTTCAGCAAGTTTCACTAACACATCTGCCTAGACATGAGTTGGACAAGGAAGTTGCAATGGACAACCAAAGTGAACAAGAAAAGCCCATGACTTCAACAATATACAAATAACTACAGGGAAGAAAAGAAATCTGAGAGTGGGAAAAATAGTCTTCAGAGATGAGAACACCAGTTGGGTATCCAATATCAAATGGTCAGCCCAAAAATGTAAGATGCCTACAAGTATCACTATACAGACTGAGAAGGTTAGGCAGAAATATATATATATATATATTAATTATATATTATGTAATTATATATAAGGTAATATAATATATATTTAATATATATGTATATATGCATATATATATATATATATATATATATATATGCAACAACAATTACTGAGAAAGAGGCCATGAGCTTGAAAGGTAGCATGGGAGGAAATGAAAGTGAGAAATGACATAATTATACCATAATCTTAAAAATTAAATAATTAAAGATATAACATATATCTGAATTCCTTATACTTGTTGTGCTTTTCTTCCACTATAGTTCAAGTTCCTATGAGGAAAAATTCTTAATTATTTGTTATTTGTTAATGTCTGTTTTTCTATTTTAGAAAAGTGCTTGATATGTATATGTATATATATGATACATATATATATATCTGTGTGCAAAATCACTGTTTCATATATACATATCATTTAATTTGAATTTTACCACAAGAAGCTTAAATTTTATTATGTACTTATTAGCCATTTGACCTTACTTTATGAGCAGAAGTTCCTGGAAATAAAACAGTCTTGCTTTAAAGATACTGCAAAGCTGAGTGACTAATTAGACAGTGATGATTACTGAGAGTTGTGAGTTGCAAATTTAAAGACAAATTACCTTGAGATGTCTTTAACCATCTTAATAGCCAAGCATTACCCACTTCTGTGTCTGAAGTAAAAAATCCTTATGAATATTATATGAAACATTATGGGATGTGAAAACCTAACAGACCAACAGACTCCACCAATCCAAACACTCATATTGTCATCAGATAGCATCTGAAACCTCTAGTAGAAATGTCACTGCTTGGCTATAACGCATCTACCTGATGTTTCCACCAACACATTTGATAGTGCCATGCTATGTGCCTTTCTTTTGTTCTGTAATGAAAGAACTTTATAAATGGTTGCTACAGTGATTGATCTTTTTTTTTTTTTTGACTTGTATGAACTCTCTGTATAACGGCGTTATTAAATGTATCTTAAGTTGCTTTTTTCCTCCAAAGGTCCCACCAGTATCCCCTAAGTCAATTAAATGGCATCTCTTCTTTCATTTATTATAGTGAAATTCCCCACACATCACCTTTTTCTGAGAATAAAAGGGTTAAGCCAATACCAAAGGGAAAAGGAACACAGACTTTGTTACCTGTCAATGAGACACGTGGTCCTATTGGTGCTGCCTTGTAGGACCCCAGTGTATGAGGAGGCTCTTGGCCTTCATATGACTGCTGAACTGGGGCGGGGGACGATATGTAGGGACACTCCACTCCAGGGGAGTGGGATGGAAGGGTTAGGGGGTAGAGGGTGGGAGGGCAGGACTGGGAGGGGTGGAAAGAGGACACTGTGATGGAGATGTAACCTGAAGTAATAAATAAATATTTTAAAAAAGGCCTGTAACCCATTTTTCTGAAACTGTTTGGGAGAGAATGAGATAGGCTAATTAATTTACTATGCAAACACATCACTGACAATCTTCACAGATGCATTTTATGCTAATTTGTCTTTGAGTTTACTTTGATGTTCTTGATACTATACAGATTTGCTTTGATATAATTAGTACATGAAAATGCAATGGCTAGATTCTACTAAACCTTTTTTTGTGATTTGTTTGTATCAATTTTAGAATATATATAGTACCATATGCTATCTCTCAAACATTTTAAAAACTTTGTGTTCATAATACAGCATTTAATGGTATTTTATAAAGTATTTTGGTGCATGGCATTCATTTCAAAATTGGGAAAATTCTGAGTCTTATAAAAGTAGTTATTCTTCAGTAAACAACTTTATTATCCAAGGATGAGAAAAGAGTAAAGAAGAATATGTGTAAATAAAGTAATATTTTGACTGAAATTTAATTTTATAATTGTGGACTATGTGATTATGCCCCCACCTACCTAACTGTTTGCATCCTAACCTTCAATGTAAGCACACATTACATTGAATGGCCTTTGGAAGCTATTAGTACATGAATACGGTACCTTCATAAGTGAGATGGATATTAGGAAGCCTGGAGAGCTTTCTTGTGCTTTCTACCAGGGAAGACTATAAGGATAATTCAACAATCTGTAACCTGAAAATTGGCCTGGTTTTTCTGGCTCCTTGATTTCAGACTTCAAATCCTCAGAAGTAAGATTTGAATTCTGTAAATGATAACCCACCCAGTATATAGTAAATTGTTAGAAATAACCCATAAAAGCCTGTTACTGTAGTAAAAACAATTATAGTTTTATTATTAAAACAAACTAAATAATTATGAAGTTAATACCATTTACAATTACTAAATGCAACAATCAAGAGTATTTATTTTATGACTATTACAGTATATGACCCTACCTGTTGCTGTTAGTTACCTATGAAGACATGATGCAATGGTTATGGAAGGTAATAAGCATTGAATTTGGAAAGTTTTGCTGAATTATTCTATCTCTAATCATACTATTTTAAAATTTATTTTTTATGCTTTTTTTCCTTTATTTTTTATTTCTTCAAGTTACATCTCAATCGCAGTCCCCTCCCTATTCCCCCCTCCAGTCCCACCCTCCCACCCTCAACCCCCCATCCCCTTCCCTTTCTTTTTTAAGTTTAAGGTATATATTATTTCCCCCTACATTTTCCCCTTTCAGTCCAACAAATGGCTCTTTCTCTTATAATAATAAATACAATACAAAACAACAGAGGTAAATAGGCCACAGTTATGAGGGTTATATGGCTTAGCGTACATTCCCAATGTCCAGTCCATATGTATTTGGCACCTGACTTTAACTTTCTACTATCTAACCATCTCCATGAGTTTAAAATCCTATATCTAACTCAACATTCATACTAACTTGCAACACAATTTTAAAAGCATCTTCTTAGATCTATAACACTCTCTTGACTCCTAAACCACTCAAAATTTAATTATGAGGCTCTAGCTATCTGTTCTTCAACCACCTCAGAGACCTGAGAGGGTTAAATATGTCTGATTTTATAGGAAGTACAGGGCCTGCAGCTTCCAAAACTAAGAAATGACATACCAGTGGCTGCCTGGACAGTTCCCATTTTCTCTCCATACATTACAGCATAAAATTACATTTATAGCTTAATATACCTTTTTGTGTTTACCAAGATTCTCTTATTAGAAATTTTATCTCTTCTAGTCCATTGACCTATCTTCTCTTGAGACAAAACTACATCCCTTTTAATGGCACATCATTTCAACTCCTTTATCACTATCCTTTAATATCAGCTTATCATCATGTCTCTCAATGTTGAGTGATTCTATATTTATCTTTATATACACCCTTAGAACAATAATGGGCATGTAAAGATCCCATGTTCTTACACTATCTAATCTTTCTAAGCTGATCTTCCATTTGCTTCAAAATACTGCCTTTAGGAGATGAAATTAGATGTTTGCAATATGTACCACGCAACAAAAATCTATGTACTGTTACAATTTGAATATGAGGGATAACAATCGCTACTATACAACTGATCTACAATATCTACTATACAAACCTCAGGGAACATCAATATTTTTATCTATGTTCTATTATTTCGCATGATACTAGAATTGTGACTGATTTTAGTATGGTTACTTCTGGTAAAGAAGATGAAGTCCTGAGGTATTTTACTCCTAGAAGTGTTAGTACTTGCATGCTTAAATGAATAATAATGTGTATATGGCCCATATCATTGTGTAATTTTACATATTTCCTGGTCTCATAAAGTTTATTTCCTTCAGGTTTTTTATTCACCAATTCAAGCTTCTTTTTTAAAACACTAACTCTTTTTCTAAGATGTTGTTGAATTCTTTTTTTTAAATGAATTTCTAGTGGGTTCAGAGTGCTACTTCTACATTTTTCAGAACACCAGACTTCATTCTAAGCCTGAATCTAGGCAGTTTTTCATTTTTTCTGTAGTTCCTCCCTTTCTATCATTAAACAAACATTAAGTCTCTACCTATTTTTAGCATTATATACCACTGACATAAATAGTAAAAAGAAGAAAAGTTCTTTAAGCATGACGGTCACATGGGAAACAGTCTTCCTGTGAGTCAGGTATATCAGGGCAGGCTTATAAACGGTTGTTGATGGCTTCCTAGGCAATTTCCCATTGTTCACTTTTCTCCATCAACAACATTCGAATTTCACATTGTCCAAACATCTCATAACCAGTTATATCAGCTTTAAACAATCTAGTCTCACACCTTCCCATGGATATTTGTGTATGATTCTGTTTCCCATTTCATGGGAGCGTCTAGTCACATTTCTACAACTCAGCATTGACAAATAATTTGTGTCAACAAGATAAACAAGCAAAAAAATTTCAAGATGTCTTCTCAGATAGGCTTCTATATGATTGATCTGGGAGCCCTATATAAGGAAGGGAGGAGGAATAGAGAGACCCCCAAGGGATCAAGATCAACACAAAAATATCAACAGAACCAACCAACATAAGCCCCTAGAGGCTTATAGAGACTGAAATGCTAACCAAAAACAGAAGAAAAAAAAAAGCTTAGACTAGACATAGTCCCCCTTATACTAATATACATGACAGGGCACTTTGTGGACATACAGATACCTTAGCAAGTGGGGGGGGGGCAGTCTCAGTGATGGACTTTGTTACCTTTTAGTGGCACACTTTACCTTAACTGAGCTGCCTTGTTAGGCCCCAGAGCAAGAAGAAGCTCTTAGTCCTCATGTGACTAATGAACTGAGGGGAACTGATATGTGGGAGCACCCCACACCAGAGGAGGATAGTTGGGAAAGGGAGTAGAGGGTATGAGGGTGTGAGGGTGGGACCAGGAGGGGAGGAGGGAGCTGTGATCAAGATGCAACTTGAATTAATAAATGAATGTAAACACACACACACACACACACACACACACACACACACACACTCCATGAAGATCCTATTTTTTAGGAACATACAACAAAAAAAATTGTATTTTTAAAGAAAAACAAACAAACAGACAAAACACTTGTATTGGCTTCACCACACTTAAAGAAACTATTCCTCTTAGTTTCTCTACTTTCATATTTTAAAATAGCTTTTATTGTTAATGTATTCCCATGGCTCAAAGTTTAGCAGATAGAGTGCCTAGAATGTGAATTCTGTGAAAAGTTTCTCTCTTAAGTTTTGTTTTCGTCCTCAGTCTTTCCTTCTCAGCACACCCAGCCTACCCTTAGTCTTTCCAACCCAACCTTTGCACATGTACTGGAGCCTCTATACTTTTTGTATACCTATAGATGTTGGTACATCACACACACACACACACACACACACACACTTATCTGAACCTTGCTTTGTTCATATAATATATATATATAATATTAACAATGTTAATATGTCTCTATATTGACAAATGTATGGGTATTCTCTCTTTTAGCTGTGTGAATTACATTTCATAGATACAGTATAATTTAATTACACCCTGCATTACAGGTACTGAATGAAGTTATTCCTTTCTGATAAGCTATTTTTCTTCTATATTTTTTTCTTATCTCTGGTTTATGGTGAGGAAAGGCATCATTATGGGCCAAGTAATCTGAAACTTTGCTGTTCCATGATAAATAATCACAATGAGAGAAGACAAAGCCAGTACCTTTGAGATCATTTATTCTGAGATCCTGAAGCCCAGTTGGTGCTTTATTTCATGGTTGACATGTTATTGTATACAGTATCTAATCTTTGCCTGTTTATAACTAACACGATAATGTATACTGTAGGCTGGAATTGTATTCACTCCAATTCAATGTTCTGCACAGTCTTAAGACATGATTACTTCTAAATAAATAAGGCCAGCTAAGCAATAGTAGACATTCAATCTTTGGTCTTGGCACTGAATTAAAAGAAAAACTTCATTGTTATTCAAGTACAGCTCTACATTCTGAAAGTGTTTTAACTTCTTCATGATTGGTGGCAATTAATCTGCTATGGAACCATAGCGACTCCACATTAACACAGGCATCCAGAAAGTTCTTGGTGATGATGAAGCAGTTCTGTTCCTTGAAAACTGTAAAATCTCTATTATCTTTCCGCAACCCAGCACCATGCATTCATCTAGGACTGAGTGTGAAAAACAATATCGAAAAATTTAAAGACTGGATAAAATATTAATTTAAAATGAAAAGTGAATCAAAATCACATAAGATATGTGTGTGTGCTATAAAAATGAATTTTACCTATATAACAAGAATACATTGTATTTTTTAAGTCTAGGTACAATGAGGGTGAACAAGGTGAGTCTTATTCATGGGAGAGGCATCTAAAAATGTGGAACACTGGATAACTCATATAGTTATTTTTAATAGAACCATTGCATTTGCCTCAAAAGCATCCTGAAGTATACCTATAATCTAGCATTTTGGATTGAGTAAAATGAAGTCTTACTCATTAGCCTGCTACACTGTTCCTTCTGTTCCATTTTCTGCACATAGTTACCATCCAGTGTAGAGGAATTTTAATCCAGCTACATATCTACTCTGGTAAGGGATCTAATCAGAAGGCATAGGTCTGAGTGATCAGACTGAAATACAGACATGCCCTTAGTACACACTTTTAATTCTAAACAATGACATCTACTTGAGGGACAGATGAAGTGACGAATTAGAGAAAGATTTGACAGAATGAGTCAGAGATAGGATATGCCCAATTCTCAGGAGAATAGACAGGAAAGAGAAACTACATAGAGCATGAGAGAGAGAGAGAGAGAGAGAGAGAGAGAGAGAGAGAGAGAGAGAGCAGTAAAGTTTGTGGGGACAGTAGAATAGAGTTCAGGAGTACATATACAACAGGTGCAGTTCAATTGAGTGAAGTTGAGTTTGACGAGTAAAGAAGCAGTTTTTCCAAGCAGATCAATTCAGTGAGAACTGGAGAGAAGTCATGTTGAATCAGTCAGGTTGGAGAGGAGTTTTGAGTGAGAATAGCTGAGTAGAAACAGTCAACCAGAGTTCAGAAAGAACTAGAAAGGGTGAGTTTATTCAGCTGTAAGTCTCAGAGGCTGAAATTATTCTAGGCCTAGGTTAGCACATGGGTTGGAAGCTGAAGCCTTCAAGGTCCAGGCTTGCAGAAGATGAGATTGTATGGAGGCTAGAAGCTTCCAGGCCTAGACCTCGTTAGAAACACAATGGCCTAGCCCAAGTCATGTATTAGTAAAGGTTGGATATGACTTTCATCTCATCCTCTCATCTGAGGATATAAAAACAGTATTTAAATCCAAGAAACTTTCAGATATCCTTGGGTTTTTGTTGTTGTTGTTTTTTAATTGTGTGGCTTGTTGAATCAAAGTTGCTGAATCTGAACCAAGCCCAATATAATTTTCTTCAAGAATTAATTCATCTTCTGGGCTTGTAAAACAACAAAAAACACCTGTCCACAAAGAAAACCTGAGGATGTACTTTTTCCCCAAAAAATTTAAGATTCCACCC
The DNA here is from genome assembly GCA_907164525.1 of Lophiomys imhausi. Classification (NCBI taxonomy): domain Eukaryota; kingdom Metazoa; phylum Chordata; class Mammalia; order Rodentia; family Muridae; genus Lophiomys; species Lophiomys imhausi. The sequence goes on along the minus strand of CAJQZJ010033126.1, from coordinate 4,959,221 downwards.
AAAGACACATTCTGCTGAATAATGGCATTGATTAGTAAGTGTTCATACACAGACCTAAAGAAAGCCCACTGTCACACCACCATAAGATTGTTTCAAACCAGATTATTGATATTTCATAAATTTCCTTTTCATTTTTTCTTTCTTTCTTTTTTTTTTGCCAATTTGGTGTCTCTTCTTTTTATTCCCAAGAGACTCAACTTTACATTGATGTGACTGAAGTGCTTTGGCAGGGTTCCTCTGGGACCCTTCACAAAAATCTGTGTGCACCTACAGAGTGAAGGCAACATTTTCTGGAATGCCAACAGTCTGATTGTTGAGGAAGATTTCCATTCTCCCAGTTGATAGGGGCAAAGGATGCTTTCTGTAATCTTTAAAATTGGAAATCAGGGAGAAATAAAACTACAGGATGAGTCGGCAATTGATGACCTCATGAAGACTGAACAAGTTCTTAGAGAAGAGAACAATAATCAAGCATTTTGATGAAGGTAATTGGCTTAGATGTGAGGTAACATAAAGAATAGTAGGAAAAGAGTAATTAGCTAGTTTCGTCAAACCATGTAATTTGTGTTGGGACTTGTGGGTGCGTTGCTGAAACAATGGACAGAGATCACTGTCAAGCATGCTTAGTGCCGAGTTAATATTGTTGATGTAATTTCATAAAGTAAATCAGCTCTTAGAGACTCTGAAGTATCTGACACAATAAAAATGTAGCACTCAAGTTACTTTTTATAGAATTTTTCAGGTGCCAAAAAATTGGTGAAGCCTCATAAGGTTATTCAGGTGAAAGGGAAAAACAAAGTAGATCCTCTGTGGTTATATCAATTTAAACCATGCATACTTGAACGATGCCTAACTAATTACCATCAGCATACACCAGGTGTAGTCACTGTTTGCAATAGCTTCTATAAATACTAAGTAAGCCTACAGTTGGGTAGGAAGGATTGTGAAGGGGACACAATTGCCAAGTTATAATAGAAGCTAATTGATAGTCTTAATTCTACATTGTTGTGGTCTCCATATAAAGCCCAACTTGTCCTCTAATTCTTCAACTCCTGCTGTAGTGGTTTGAATAGGAATGGCCACCATAGACTCATATGTTTCTATGCTTGGCTATAGGGAGTGGCTCTAATAGGAGGTGTGGCCTTGTTGAAGGAAGTGTGTCACTGTGGAGATAGCCTTTGAGATCATATAAGCTCAAATCTGGCCAGTGTGACAGTCTCCTGCTGCCTGCAGATCAAGATGTAGAATTCTTAGCTCTTTCTCCTGTACCATGTCTGCCTGCACTCCACCATGTATCCTGAATGCCATGATGATAATGAACAAAACCTCTGAACTGTAAGCCAGCCCCAATTAAAAGTTTTCCTTTATGAGAGTTGTTGTGGTCAGTCACGGTGTCTCTTCATAGCAATAAAGTCCTAAGACACCCACCTTAGCATCTGAGTCCAGGGATTACAAGAACATATCAAAGCACTCAGCTCATAACCTAAGCACTAACAATTAATAGAATCCCCTTATATGTTACAGATATGTAATCCTGTGCAACTGTATTTGTGATCCTCCACTTTTATTCAAGAAGTACTTTAATGAATATATCCCAAGAATATATTACTTGTTTTACTCAGGATGTCTTTCTCCCAAGCGTTCCACACACTTTATGTCAAGGAATCCTATTTCACTGTCTCATCTCATATTTTTCTTTCCTCCATAGTGTTTCTTATAATGGTGCCCATGAAAGAACAGACCGATTTTTTTCCTTAATGAGAATGTCTGTGTTAGCTTTTCAATTGAGTGAGAAAACAACCTAAGGGAAGAAAGATTTTTTACCACATTTTCAGAGATTTCAGGCAATGAATATCTGTCTTGATTGCTTGAGGCCTGGGGCAAGGGAAAATATCAGGGTGAAATAACATGGTAGAGCCATGCAGCTCAGGCAGCCAAGTGTGAAGACAGGAAGGGAGGAACAACAAGTTAACCTTTAAAGTTAAACACTCAGTGCCATACTTCCTCCAACCAGGGCACCATTTTCTAATATCTTGCTTCAAACCACTGGTGAGATGACATCTCAATAGTGACACAAACTAGAAGCAAGTTTTCAAAACATGAATCTCTGAGGTCATTATATTTCTAAACACTAAAAAAAAAAAAAAAAAAAAAAAAAAAAGGTATGTCAGGTACGGCTGAGTCTTGAGGTAGAGCTATTCCAAGTTTTCTAAGATATCACTAGACTGATTTCCATAGTGGCTGTACAACCTTGCACTCCCACCAGCAATGGAGGAGTGCTCCCTTTTCTCCACAGCCTTGCCAGCATGTGCTGTCATTTGAGTTTTTGATCTTAGCCATTCTGACAGGTGTGAGATGGAATCTCAGAACTGCCTTGAGTTGCCTTTCTCTGATGATTAAGGATGCTGAGCATTTCTTCAAGTATCTCTCAGCCATTAGGGATTTCCCCTTTGTGAATTCTAGGTTTAGCTCTGTTCCCCATTTTTTTTTTTGAATGGATTATTTGGTTTCTTGGCATTTAATTTCTTGAGTTCTTTGTAAATTTTGGATATTAGCCTTCTGTCAGATGTGGGGTTGGTGAAATCAGTCTGGCGATATCTTAAACTTGGAATAGCTCTACCTTAAGACCCAGCCTTACTACCTCTGGGTATACATCCAAATGATTCCTCACCAAACCACAAGGAAGTTTCCTCATCTATGTTCATAGCAACCTTATTTGTAATAGCTAGAAACTGGAAACAATCCAGGTGTCCTTCAACTGAGAAATGGATTAAAAACAAAAAAAACAAAAAAACAAAAAACCTGTGGTACATCCACAGAATGGAATACTACTCAGCCATCAGAAAAAAACAAAATCATGCAATTTGTAGCCAAATGGATGGAACTAGAGAAGCTCATCCTGAGTGAGCTAACCTAGACCCAGAATGACGCACATGACATCTATTCACTTATAGTCGGATTTTAGCCATATAGTACAGGATAACTATACTACAGCCAATGCACCAAAGGGAACAGGAACATAGACTTTGTTTCCTGTCAGTGAAACACTTTGCCCTAGTGGTGCTGCCTTTTTGGTCCCCTTGACTCTCACATGACTACTGAACTGGGGCAGGGGACTGTTATGTAGGGACACTTCACTCCAGATGAGTGGGATGGAAGGGATAGGGGGAAGGGTGGGAGGGTAGAACTGGGGGGGTGGAAAGAGGGCACTGTGATGGAGATGTAACCTGAAATAATAAATAAATATTTTAAAAATACCCTTTATTGTCCTGTACAAAGCTGAACATTCAGGAGACTTTCAGTCAGTATTTGTTGAATGAAGAAGTAAGTCATCTGGTTTCTTCTATCACGTGGTATTGTCAGTAAGAGAAAATATTATGGAATAGTAGCCTCCATGCATGCTTACCATGAGCTAGCATGTCTAAAATTTTGAAGCCTTACTATTAACTTGCTTAACCATTTTTCCATTCTTATTTGGGTCCCCAAACAGGTTTTCTACCTTCCACATTAGCAGGAAATAATTTTAAGAGAACAATGTCCCATTCCCAGAAGGTGGGGTGGGTGATTTTTTGGGTTCTTTGATGGGTTATAGATGTTTGTTTTTATTTAGAGGGATTGGTTAAAAGTTGTTAAATGGTCTTATTAAACAAGGTTTAGGAGGTTACACCCCGGGATTTCTCTTTTAATTTTCTCTATCCTTCTTTCTCTCTTATGTAGGGGCAAAAGACTTGAAAAGATAAAAAGGAGATATAGACATGATATAGAAATTTAAAGAAAAAGAGGTAGATTATTGAATCTATTCATATCTCTGTATACTGACACAAAATTAAGATTATATTTGGCTTAATTGATATAGATCTTTGTATATTGGTATAAAATTTAGGTTAACTTTTTTAAGATATTGTACTTATGTAATTTTTAAAAAGGCAATGTGAAGTTCTAGGCCTTTTGATAGCAACTATTACAAACTGTTTAGGGTAATTAAGAATGCAAACTAACAGTCAAACTTGTAGTTTTCTTAGGTACTCGTTTAGTGTATCACAAATGATTTCTAAGCTAATTAGAAATCCAATTGCTAAGAGACAAGCATCATTTGCTTATTCAAATATACAAGGATAGATAGGTGGTCTTCAAAAACCTCAAGAGATCTGTAGAATATGGCATTTAAAAATGTTTTCTTAACTTATGATTTTTTGATATTGAGACATGTCAGCTCCCAACAGCAATCCCCATTCTACTTTAAGCCTATGATGAGCATCAAAGAATCTCCATTTGGTGATGACTGCATTAGTGGAAATCTAGCCATTGGGCATGAAGAAGTGCTTGCTTCAACTGTAGACAACATGTGTCCACAAAGGACAAAACTTGGAACCAGGTAAGTTGACACCCTGGCTCTGCCAAGACATGGTGGGAAAATATTTATAATTCCTGCTTTACAATTATTGTCTGTCTGAGACAAAGAGCCAAAAGACTGAAGATAGATGCTCCAATGTTATAGAGAGAAATTGCGGACTGTCCTGGCAGTCAGTTTTCTTTCATTTCTTAGTTTTGGAAGCTGCTTTCTCTGCACTTCCTGTTTATTCAGATATAGTTATCCTTCTCAGGTCTCTGATGTGCTTGAAGACTAGATAGTGTTAGTCTAATAGTTAAGTTTTAACTTGTTTAGGAATTAAAAGGATGTTCTAGGTCTAAGAAGATGTTTTGAAGTTGGTAATGCAAGCTAGTATGGAAACTTAGTTAGGCATATAACATTAAACTTATTGAGATAGATAGATAATAGAATATTAGTATCAGTTTCCAAATATGTATGCCCTGGACAGGGGAATGTATGATATAACTTATAATTTTCATAATTGTGGCCTAATTATTCTTATTGTTTTGTGTTGTATTTATTGTTATAAGAAAAAGAGCCTTTTATGGGAATAAAAGGGAAAGATGTTGGGGGGGGGGGCAAAAGATGCACCTTAAATAAATAAAGAGTTCAGAATAGAAATGGCACTCCAGAGTCTTGACGTAAATACTGTATGCTATTCATTTGTGTACATGTCTCAAACCTAGCACTGTACTGAAAGCTTAATGCCAAGACATAAGTGGACACTAGAAGGTAAAGTCTGAGGTTTTTATTACTACAAGAGTGACCAGTGGTGGCTCAGCCTCATTGTACTCTTTTTGTATGTTACAGACACATAAATTAACATTTCTGCAATTTGTCATTAGAAACAAAAGCCTTTAAAAATACAGATTTTGATAAACTTTGTTTATATATACAAGTAAAAAATAAATTTACACTTTTATATGAAGCCTTTCTTTGCCCTTTGTAAATTTAATATTTTACTTTTAAAATTATTATCATTGTTTTAAGTTAGAACTATAACACCAAAAGTAGGAAATACATTAATAAACTATTTCTTTATTTTTGCACATGCATATTTTGCCTGCATGTAATTCTGTGCACCATGTGTGTGACTATGAAGGTCAGAGGAGGTTATCAGAACACCTGAGACTGGAGTGGCCCTACATTTCTGAGCTGTCATGTGGGTACTGGGAAATGAAGTTGGTTCCTTTCCCAGAGCTACCAGTGCTTTTAACAGTTGAGGCATCTCTCCAGCCCAGAAAATACTTTATTATAAACATACTTATGTGGAAAAACCTGGAAACTTTGGAATTATAAATTGGATACTGTAGAGAAAAAATGACAAATTTGGAGCCAACAAGGTAATAAAAATCTATCGTGAATTAAAAAAAAAAACACTTTATCTTAGCATCTGTTTTGATCTGCTGGTGGGTGGAATTTCTTATAGGATAGTTATACTAGGTGCCTGTTCCTTTGGGTCTGTGGATTGTACCATAGTTATCGAGTGCTGTATGGCTAACATCCAGTTATAAGTGAAAACATCCCATGTGTATCTTTCTGGGTCTGGGTGAGCTCAGTGAAACTTAAGTGGAGCTCTAGGGGCAATATGTCAGATAGGGAAGAGGAATAGAGAGACCAGGAGGGCTCAAGATCAACATAACTAATGTAGACCCTTGGAGGGTTACAATGACTAAAACACTAACCAAAATTGAGAATAAAAAAAGATTGAGCTATTGGTGTTCTGTTCAGGAAGTTGTTACCCGTGCCAATGAGTTCCAGGCTTTTTCCCATTTTCTCTTCTATTAGTGTGTCTGGTTTTATGTTGAGGTCTTTGATCCACTAAAGTTTTGTGCAGGGTTATAAGTATGGGTCTATTAGCATTCTTCTACATGTTGACATCCAGTTAGACCAGCACCATTTGCTAGAGATGCTTACCTTTTTCCATTGTATGATTTTGGCTTCTTTGTCAAAAATTAAGTGACAGTTGGTATGTGGACTTATTTCTGGGTCTTTGACTCAATTCCATTGGTCAACCAGTCTGTTTCTATGCCAGTACCATGCTGCCATGCTGCTTTATTAATATTTTCTGTAGTACAGCTTGAAATCCGAGATGGTGATATCTCCAGATGTTCTTTTATTGCTTTTATTGTACATGATTGATTTAGATATTCTGGGTTTTTTTTTGTTTTTTTTTTCCATGTAAAGTTGAGAATTGTATGTCATTTATTAGCTTTGGAAGCTGCTTGCTCTACAATTCCTATTTACTCAAATATATTTATCCTTCTCAGGTCTCTGACATGGTTGAAGACTAGATAGTTATAGTCTCACAATCAAGTTTTAAGTTGTTCAGGAATTAAAAGGATGTTCTAGGTCTAAGAAGATGTTTTTAAGGTGGTAATGCAAGTTAGGATGGAAACTTAGGTATAGAACTTTAAAGGTGAGAGGTAGGGACGGGGAGGGTAGGACAGAGGGGACTGTTATTGAGTTATAAGTTGAATTAATAAATAAATGCATTAAAAACACTTTGAATACTGTTTGTCAACTCAAAAACATTTGCACTTCTACCCACAGCATCTTATATAGCTAAAACAGTAAGTCATTTAGCTGATATTTGCACTTTAATAAAATGTCCCTTGAGTTGATTGCACCATTGTTCTCTTAAATATCAACGTTAAAAGTACTCGTGTTTCTTTAAGAATTTCATAGCAAGGCAATGATATATCTAAAATATTCAAATTAATAGTACAGGTTATCATATAGTATAACCGAATTGCTATCAGTAAAGAACTATATCCCTAACAGTTAACTGATATTAAACATCTCATAATTAATTGCCTCATGTGGATCAACTTCCTCCCATCCATAATTTTTCAAAACAGTTTTGCAATTTTTTCTTGAAGTTGGTTGGAATTAGCAAGTGAAGAAGAATCTAGCATCATTAATTAAAAAGATCATCAACATCCCATTGGATGCTGAAACAGTTTTTGACAAAATCCAGCATCCCTTCAGGTTAAAAGTCTTGGAGTGATCAGGCATATGAGGACCATACTTAAACATAATAAAATCAATTTACAACAGGCCAATAGCCAATATCAAACTAAATGGAGAGAAACTTAAATCATTTCCTCTAAAGTCAGGGACATGGCAAAGCTGCCCTTATCTCATCAACATAGTACTTGAAGTTCTAGCTAGAACAATAAGAAAACTAAAGGGGACCAAGGGAATACAAATGGGAAAGGAAGAAGTCAAAGTATCCCTATTTGTAGATGCTATGAGAGTATACATAAGTGATCCAAAAATTACACCAAAGAACTCATAGAGCTGATAAACTCCTTCAGCAAGGTGGTTGGATACAAAATATATTTAAAAAATCAGTAGCCCTTCTTTACACAAGGGAAAAAAGGGCTGTCAATGAAATAAGGGAATCAACACCCCTTCACAACAGCCACAAACAATATAAAATACCTGAGGGTAGTTCTAACCAAGCAAGTGAAAGACTTTTATGACAAGAACTTCAAGTCTCTGAAGAAAGAAATTGAAGAAGATATCGGAAGATGGAAAGATCTCCCTTGGTCATGGATAGGTAGGGTCAACATAATAAAAATGGCTATTTTACCAAAAGCAATATACAGATTCAATGCAATTCCTATCAAAATATCAACACAATTCTTTACAGACCTTGAAAGAACAATTCTCAACTTCATATAAAATAACAACAACAACAAAAAAAATCCAGAATAGGTAAGTGAATCACCAACAACAGAACATCTGGAGGTATCACCATCCTGGATTTAGAGCTATACTAAAGGACAATAGTAATAAAAACAGCATGGTACTGGTATAGAAACAGACCAGTGGATCAATGGAATTAAATCGAAGACCCACAAATAACCCCACACACCTATGTTCACTTAAGTTTTCACAAAGAAGCCTAAACTATACAATGGAAAAGGAAAGCATCTTCAATAAATGGTGCTGGTCTAACTGGATGTCAACATGCAGAAGAATGCAAATAGACCCATAGTTATCACCCCATACAAAACATAAATCTAAATGGATCAAAAACTTCAGCATAAAACCAGACACACTAAAATTAATAGAAGAGAAAGTGGATGAAAGCCTGGAACTCATTGGCATGGGTATCAACTTTCTGAATAGAACACCAATAGCTCACACTCTAGAGCAAACAATTAATACATGGGACCTTATGAAATTGAAAAGCTTCTGTAAGACAAAGGACACTGTCCTTAGAACAATACAACAGCCTACATACTGGGAAAAGGTCTTTACCAACCCAACATCCAACAGAGGCCTAATATCCAAAATATATAGAGAACTCAAGAAATTAAACACCAAAAAATCAAATAACCCCATCAAAAAAAAAAAAATGGGGTATAGAGCTAAATGAGAATTCACAAAAGAGGAATCTCTGAAGACCAAAAGGCACTTGAAGAAATGTTCATCTTTGATCATCAGGAAAATGCAACTCAAAATAACTCCGAGATTCCATCTCACACACATCAGAATGGCTAAAATCAAAAACTCAAATGATAGAACATGCTGATGAGGATATGGAGAAAGAAGAACACTCCCTCATTGCTGGTGGAAGTGCACACTTGTACAGTCACTTTGGAAAGCAATCTGGAGATAACTTAGAAAATTGAGAATAGTAATACCTCAAGTCCCAGCCATACCTCTCTTGGGCATATATCCAAAAGATTAGAAAAAAAACCACAAGGACATTGCCACAACAATGTTCATAGCAACTTTATTTGTAGTAGCCAAAAACTGGAAACAACCCAGATGTCCTTCAACTGAAGAATAGATAAAACAAACAAACAAAAAAACACCAAAAAAAACAACAACAAAAAACAAAACAAACAAACAAAACCACTGTGGTAAATTTAGGCAATAGAATACTACATAGCTACCAGAAATAAGGAAATCAGGTGATTAGAAGCCAAATGGATGGATCTCGAAAAGCTCATCCTAAGTGAGCTGAGTCAATCCCAGAAAGATAAACATGGTATCTACTCTCTTATAAGTTTATATTAACCATATATCACAAGACAACCATCCTACAACCCACAGACCTAAACAGATAGGAACCTAGCATACCTATCCTAGGAAAAACTTCACCCACCAGTGAGTCATGGAATCTGCTGCAGGTTAGTGAAACACCCTTCCCTAGATGGTGTGCCATATCAACTCACAGTACAAGAGGAAGCTCTTGGCCCTCACATAACTGAAGAACTGAGGGAGCATGATATGTGAGGGCCCACCTCATCTGAGGAGAAGGAAGTACCAAGTAGACAAATAATGAGGGAGGGAGAGAGGTGGGGAAAGAGGGAGGGAAGGAGGAAAGCAAGGAAGAAAGGAGGAAAGGATGGGTCAGGAGGAGAGGAGGGAGGAAACTATGTTCTAGAAGTAACTTGAGAAAACAAATTAAATTTTTTAAAGGAGTAAATACATTTAAAAATAACAAAAATAAAATACAAAAATTTCAAATTATAATTTACCAAATGCATACTTGCCTTACTGGCATGAAAGGAAAAATGGTCTTAACTTCAGGTAAGAATGTTAGACTACAGGTTGCCACATAGCTCACTCACATTTGAATATTAGCTTAAAAGTTTGTATCATATATATAAAGGATATTTTTGTTGTTTGGCATTAAAAAGGCAGTTAAGAGGTTTAAAATGCTGTAATAACTTAAGAGTTACTACAGTTCCACCTGGTTTTCTAAGCCTCTAAGAATTGAAGTAATTTGGAGCTAAGGTAAAACATTTGAGAAGGGTGATATTAGCCCATGCCTTTAACTCTAGAAGAGACAGGAGGATCACTATAGAGTTAGTTGTCTTGTAAATTCCAGAGTTACAATGAACAGGATGGTCATGGTACACATCCTTAATCCCATCGCTTGAGATGGATACATCCTTAATCACAATACACTGGAGACAGAAACATGCAGATCTCTGAGTTCAAGGCCAACCTGACACAAACAAGTTCCAAATAAAGAGAATCTTAGATTGGGGGCCAGGTGCTGCTCATCTTTAATCCCAACAGTTTGGAGGCACATGCCTTTCATCCCATTACTTAGAATGCAGAGGCAGGCACATAGGATTTGTAACAATTAAATTTAAAACTACTCACAAAAGGCATGTTGAAATTGAAAGAGAATTGTCCTTTGAGATCTCAAAATATATACACTTAAAGCTATACTGAGTTTCAAAATACCAAAATAATTTCTTTTTAATCTCAATTGAAAGGTAATACTTTTTATATTGTCAAAAACCTAATTTACTCCAGGAGAAATATAACCTGACAAAATAAACAAACACACAAAAACAAAACAAACAAGCAAAAAAAGTAGTGTCCCAGAGTTAGGATTAGGGCAGGGCTCTGTTCTTATCCTTCCAGGAGATTAAAAACACCCACCTATCGAGTTCAGGGACAACTGGACAACTGAAATGTCAGAAGAAAACAGATCAGACACCAAAGAAGACAAATAGCCCAGATGATCCAGCCTCACAGCCTTCCTCAATAGCTTTTTCTTCAAAAATCTATAACCACAACAACTCAAAATCACTAAGATTGTTCAGCCTCACAGACTGTTCCAGCCAGAACTTCACTAAAGCCCTGAAGTTCAGCTTCTGTCTACAAACTTCCTAGGACATTTAAATAGCTGAACACAAAAGGATTGAATATCAAATGATTCTATTAACGTGCCTAACCATTTTTCCATTCTTATTTGGGCCCCAAAAAGGGTTACCACATCCCAAATCAGCAGAAAGTTATTTTAAGAGAGTGATGTCCCATCCTTAAAAGGCACAGTAGGTGATTTTTCCACCTTTGGTCAATTGATGGGTTATAGATACTTGTTGTTTAGGGGGAGAGGTTTCAAGTTGTTAATGGTCTTGTTAAATAGGTTGTGGAGGTTAGACCCAGGGATTTCTCTCTTTTTCACTTCTGTATCCTTCCTTCTCTCCTATGTAGGGGTGAAAAGACTGGAGAAAAAATGGGATATAGACGTAGTATAGGAATGTTAAAGAAAAAGCGTCAGATTATTGAATATGTTCTTATATCTTTGTATATTGATACAAAATTAAGATTATATTTGGCTAAATTGGTATTGATCTTTATATACTGATACAAAATTAAGGGTAACTCTTTTAAGGTACTGTATGTAGGTAACTCTTAAAAATGAAAAGTAAAGTTTTGGCCTTTTGTTAGCAACTGTCATAAACTGTTTAGGATAATTAAGAAATGCAAACTCCATTCATGTATGTCATTTTGTTAGGTACTAGGTTAGTCTATTACAGTTATTTTAAAAGTTAATCAGAAATCAAGTTGCTAAGAGACAAGCAACATTTTCTTATCCAAATATTATGAGATAGATAGGTGGTCTTCAAAAACCTCAAGAGATCTGCAGAATATGCCATTCAAAGATGTTTTTTTAACTTAAGATTTTTTTGACATTGAGACATGTCACCTCCTGACAGCATCCCCTATTCTATTCCAAGTAGAAGATGAGCATTGAAGAATCTCCAATTGGAGATGGGTGAATTAGTATCAAGTCTGTCACTTGGCAAGAAAAAAAAACCTTGCTTCAACTGTAGACAGAATGCTGTCCAAAAAGGACAAAACTTGGAAGCAGGTAAGTTGACAGTCTAGCTCTGCCAAGACAGGGTAGGCAAGTCCTTCACAATTCCTGCTTTACAATTAATGACTGTCAGAGAAATGGGGTCAAAAGGCTGAAGATTGATGCTGTAATGTATGGAGAGAAATTGGGAACATTCCAGACAGCCAGTTGTATGTCATTTCTTAGTTTTGGAAGCTGTTGGCCCTGTATTTCCTGAATAATCAGATATTTTTATCCTTCTCAGTCTGTGATATGGTTGAAGACTAGATAGTTACAGTCTCATAGTTAAATTTTGAGTTGTTAAGGAATTAAGAGGGTGTTCTGGATCTAAGAAAATGTTTTTAAGATGGTGATGCAAGTTAGGATGGAAGATGAGTTGGATATAGAACTTTAAACTCATGGAGATGGATAGATAGTAGAATGTTAAAGTTAGTTGCCAAATACGTATGGACTGGACATTGAGAATGTATGCTAAGGCTTATAATTTTCATGATTGTGGCTTAATTTTTGTTGTTTTGTATTGTATTTGTTGTTATAAGAGAAAGAGCCATTTGTCGGATGAAAGGGGGAGCTGTTGGGGGGGAAGATAGACCTTAAACTTAAAAAAAAGGAAGTGGTTGGGGGATGGAACAAGGAAGAGGGTGGGAGGGTGGGACCAGGAGGTGCTGGATGGAGGGGGCTGAAATTGATACCTATCTTGAATTAACAAATAAATGTTTAAAGAAGAAAAATGAGAAGACAAAAAGACAAAAAAGCAAAAAAAAAAAAAAAGGAGAAGATGAAATTGGGAGGTGGTCATGGTAGCTGGGGTCTGGGAGGAGTTGGAGGAAGAAGAATGTGGGTAGATATAATTAAAATGCACTGTATGGATGTATAAATTTTCAAGAAATAAATAAAAATTATATTTAAAAAGGATCATCAATCACTTTCATCTTATTTATGTGTTAATAATATATTAGAGAATTATTAAGACTCCTCAAAATATACACTGTGGTTCATATATTTGAATGTTTGAATGATCAATCACCAGGGAATATAATTCTTTGAAAAGATTAGAAGGCTGGGGAGGTGTGGTATTGTTGGAGCAAGTGTGTTACTAGGGGTAGGACTTGAGGTATCCAAAGCCCATGACAGCCACTCCTTCTTTCTCGTTGTGCCTCTGGATCAGGCAGTAGGTTAGAGCTACTTCTCCAGCTCTGTGCTTGCCTGACACAACACTATCTGGCATGATGATAATGGACCACACCTCTGAAACTGTAAGTTGGCCTCAATTAAATGCTCTCATTGACAAGAGTACCTTGGTCCTGGTGTCTCTTCACAGTTACATAACAGTGACTAAGACATACACTGGTGGGAAAACATTTTTGCCTCAATAACACGCACATTGGAACAACTGTCCTTCATGTGACATTCTATTTGAGAGCCTAATATGGCACAGATGCAAGAACATGACAAGAAAATCCAGATGTCCACACTGAATCTTCCGAGACTGGTCCCACAAGTTCCACAATTCAAAACAATGTACAGAGGAAGAAAAGCTGCTCCAAAGGCCATTTTGAAGACACCTTAGGGATGTTTTCTATATATTGTTGTCATTTCAAATGTGGAAATTAAATTCTCCACATTTAATCTATGTTTTACATTCATCACACAAAGCCAACATGTAATTCCCAGTCACACATACAAAATCAACATGTAATTCCCAGTCACACATACAAAGTCAACATGTAGTTCCTGGTCATGATTTGACTACCATTTTAACAACTTCTGAAGAATTATTCCTGCCTTTGATGGCTTTGTAAATAAACCCGTAAGGCTGCAATTCCTTAAATTAAGATGGACAGAGTCTGAGGGAGCCTTTACAAAACCGAATCTTCTACCTTGAGAGCCCTTACAGGCTTTTAGAGGAACTATTAAATTGTTCCTGTGAGGCGATTGTGAGATGAAGTGAATGTTTTTCTCAGAAAAATTCACATATAAAGAGGTTAAAAGGATGTTTCCAAAGCAACAAAAGGGATTTTTTTTCTATCTTATGTGCTGTCATATTCAAAACCACACAGAGGTGTGCGCATATCCCAGGAGTTGTTCACATGAAGCTAGTAGGATAGCAGATAATTAGGTTAACTTCACTATGGTATCTGAGGACCACAGACTAACCACACACTTGATTCACTTAGCTCCTCCCAAATTTTCCTTTTGTTGTTCTTTGCTGGGATAATGAAAACATAAATTTATTTCAGACTTTGATGTAAGGCTTTCAGATGCTTGATAAGTGTTATTTTCTCTCTCATTCTGCTCCTACAAAGCACATGGTTCAGTGTTTTATGAGATTGAATGCAGGAGAAAAGTTCCATGAATATTTCCAGGTTTATAAAAATTTAAGAATTCTGGTTTTGATGCAGTTATGGTGGCTAGGCAAAACAAAAAAGCTTTTTAAAAGCCTTTAATCTATGTAACTATTTCTATTGCTGCCAAGTCAGTCTCTCTTATTACAATTGGTCATTTTTTAAGGAAAGATTTATTTTTAATGCTAAATCCCTGAGTTCTCCAATACAAATACAATAGATACTATCTTCCTATTCCAACTGACATTTTGTTTTCCACTTTATAGGAACAAAACCAATAGCAACTCCTTAAAAAAATCAAATTCATCCTAGAACAATACCTTTATGGAAAAAACTGGTGATGTTTCATGCACAATATAAAATCATCACTTTTTTTCTATTTGAAGCACAAGAATCAAATGGTAAATAATTAAAGAAACATGTGACTTTTGCAGTTAGAACTTTTCATTTGGTAACAAATCTAGGCAAATTAATTGTGGAATTGTGAAAGAATAAAGCAGGTTAATTAAAGCCAATGAGAATCTCATCGTGTAATTATGAACTGTGTATAACACAGTTATTTTAGTGTAAAATAGATGCAAAAATAAAGATGAAAGTGCATCCAGAAGAAAAAAGAAAACAATAAAAATCTCCAGGTCTTACCTACAGTCTCACTAGGCAGTTTTATAATTATTTTAAGTAGAGATATCACTCACTCTCCTGTTTAAACTGGAAAATTTCCACAGAGAAACAGCATGCTATTTTGAATTCATAAGGAGTTATGGAGTTATAACAGACTGATTATAGGTCCTTTTTGAGAGTGGATTATAGTAGAGACAGGATAAAGAAGAAGGGGAAGGAGAAGGGGCATTGCACTGACCTTGAATGTGAATTTGATTTTCTTCAGAATGCCCCTTACAACTAATCCTGAAATCCAAATACCTCCTGACATCTGCCACATTAACTCTGACACACTTTCTCAATTTGTTTCCAAGAAAAATAAGTCCATTCTTTTGTATAATAAGACATGTTCCCATTTTTAATATATCCAATCTTTCACTTCTTTCAAAGCACCTGTTTTCTGGAAGGCTTGCTATACAGCATAGAAAGAGCTTTTTAAATTAAAATCTATGCCTTCGAGAAAGCAGAAACTAAAGCTCACTTTTACTGATTTCACAATTCCCTGACTTCAAAATACCTTCTTAATTAACATTCTAACAGAAAATGTATTGAACTGTTAATTCTAACTACTTTAAAAAACATACAGTATGATCTTACTGAGGAGACTATTAAATGTTGTTAGCCTGGTGTGCCTGTGTGTGTGTAAGCTCTGTGACCGTGTTTGCCCATTAAAGCAGGTATCAAGGCCAGAGACTAACACTGAATATGTTCCTCAATCAATTTTCCATCTTTCTTCTTCTTTTTTGAGATGCAGAGATGCTACAAGCAACTTTTGATGTAGGTTGTGGGGATGTGAAGTCAGGTAACAGTAATTATACAGCAAGCACTGTACCTACTGAGCCTATGTGTGAGTCCCACCCAACCGCTCACTTAATCCTATTGCAATTATGTAAGTCTTTAGGCTTTAGAAGAAAAGGAAATTCAGCCAATACTATAAACAAGCTTTATGCATTAATAAAACACGATGTGATGACATGCAGAAAGCTGTGCTTTGGTCTCTGAAGTTTCGGCAAATGGAGCAACACCGAGGCATGAGCACTGTGTGGCTTATGATGAAATCTGAGGCGACAGAGAGGAGCAGGGCCACAAGGTGGGACACATGGAGGCAGAGGCACCTTCAGTTCCAGCCTAACACATGTAATGTTAGTCTGTTGAACTTGTCAGCACATTTTTAGCAAAGACAGATTTATAATGTTATTGAAATAACTGCAATGTGCAGTTGAAAGCTAATGCACTCTTTTTCTAAGATGTTACTAATTCTCCACAGTTCAGACATAAAACCGTGTCTCTACAGGAACCAGAATCAGTTTCAAACCCTGTGCTCTCAGCCAACTAAATTCACTCCCTAGGGTCAGTGCCTTCAGGGCCCCAGGACTACTAGGCCCTGCTCTAGAGGTTCTTGTTTTTATTTAATCTTCCCGTTTTCTCCTCCTACCTGGTGGGTGCACTGAACACTGTCGTGTTTTCTTTTCTCAGCCGAGTTCTCTTACCCAGCTTCAAGGGAAAGCTTGGCTACTGCTTTTCCTTCACTTCCCAATGTGCCTGGACTAATCTGACAGACTTTAAGTCTAGGCAGTACCCAAAGGCTTAACTCTCTCTTATTCTATATCACTAATCCTTTAGAAATAGAATGGCTCTGACCAGAAGCAATATTTCAAAGGAGGAACATTTCTGCAGCCAACAAGGTCTTCATTTTAGATTTTGGGAATTAGTAAAAATGACTTGAGTTAGAATTTTAATTCAGTGGAGACTATTCTTGGAACATCCATTGCCAGATCCCACATGAGAAACTGTTATTACTTTGCTTGTTTTGTTTTATGTTTGTTTTAATTTGGTTTTCAGTTTTGTTGTTATTGTTTGTATGTTTATTTTGTTTTGTTTTGAGCTAGCTTTCCCTCTGTGGTCCACACTGGTCTGGATCTTACCATATGGCTACTCTATAGTCCCAACTGACTTTGAGTTTACAGAAATCATGCTGCCACCGACCTCCATATGGTAGGAGCTACTATGCTCTCTTGCTTTTTCCCACTCCCTTTTCCTGGAGTGTACGTTCTGTGAGTACTGGTTCCAAAGTGACTTCCTTTACATATCTGTCCAGGATTCTGAGTGAAAACTCAAATTTCACTATATTTAACATTTGAGTCTATTGCTCATCCTCTCTGTATTTTCCTAACTCTGTTCAAATTTGTAAAATTTGCATTAAATTCTCAAATTTCAACACATTGCATACATTTTAAGGGTTCCCTAGTAATTATTTAATTTGCTTGTTGCCTGGAGTGTATGACTAATTGACAGTATAGATTTGTTTCTAAAGGGTCTAGGGTTGGAAGGCTGAAATCAGAGGGACACTGTTTTTTGGCACTGCTGGGAACTACTCTGGGTGATAGCCTACCCTCTTGTGGCAGAAAGAATGACTTAACTCTTACAATGTTCACTTTTGTTACTTCCTGGAGTTTATAGACCTAAGTCAAGATAGTAATGTCTGAACTATAGAGAAAACACAAGAATCTTTGTCCACATTGCCTGTTGGACTAGATTGCAGATTGTCATAACTGACTTTTAAGGGTCTAGATCGGAGTTCAGCATTTTATAGGTCATAAATGAGCACACCTTAGTTAAGTCAAGGCTCCCTCATAACCTACCACCTCCTCTCTCTCCACACAGCAACACTTTGTTAAGTTTCTTCCCTTTTAACTGGAAAATTAGCATGCTAATTGCATTTCCTGTTCATTCTTGTTAATCCTTTTCCTTTACTGTTGGCTGATTCTCTTCCTTAAAGCTGGAAATTATCTTCTTAGAAATTTTTACCTTAAGACACTGTGCAAGGCTTTTTCAACATGGGTACCAATCACATCTAGAGCCTACTACTTCACATCACAGTGGACCGACAAGCTGCTACACACTTCTAACATTTAGGAAATGATTCTTGACATCACAGTTAGAGTTTCTAATTGTGGGTAAAAATGATTTATTGTCATTGGACAAGATGAATGAGAAGAAAGAAAGCACAAAGAACAGAAAAGAAACTGAAGCCACGGGAGAATGGTGCATTGCTGATCTACTCAGGAAGTATGTCCATTACCAAAATGTCTCTTACCCCCACCCTCATGTTGTGGGGAAAAATCTTATCTGTATTTAGAGATTCAAGCTCAACTGCCTCTGAGACTGCATGTAGGTTTAAAACAATAATTTATTTGAATCATGAATAAGTGTTTTGTCTTTCCACAAGTATTCTGCTTTTCCTGTATATACCTTACTACCTCCTAACTATGGGAAACAGTGATTTGAAGAGCTCATATGTCTTACCATCCCCAGATTATTACAGGTATCTCTGATGAGAAATTGAAGACAATATATTTATGACTAGAATAAAAAGGTGGGTGCATTGCAAAAGTCTGTGCTTAAAAGTTCTTGTTTTCTCAACACTCTCATCATGTAAAGGTTGTTCAGATCAAAATTGTAATAAGTGAATCAGTAGAAACGGATGTGAATTAATTTTACACCATCCTAAAAGTATAAATATCATAAATTGAATCACTGAAAGTTTGGGCTCATCTAAGGCAAACACATTTTTGTCTAAGTTGATGTCTTCTATCTGAGTACTAACTACGCCCAATCCTACTTATTTTCCAGATCACATGACTGGGTATATTCTGAGTGCTCTGGTCTTGTATATAATGCTGTTCATGGCAGAAACCTTGTTTGAACAGCATCAAACATGATTATTTTAAAGAAGATCCACAGAAATGCAATTTTGGTTATGAACACAAAAAGCTTTGAGGTACTGTACACATTTTAACGACAATAATTTATTATTGGAAAAGCATTTGCCAAGTATCCTAGTGAAAAATGGGTCACAT
Source organism: Lophiomys imhausi (assembly GCA_907164525.1). NCBI lineage: Eukaryota > Metazoa > Chordata > Mammalia > Rodentia > Muridae > Lophiomys > Lophiomys imhausi. The sequence continues at coordinate 4,940,360 of CAJQZJ010033126.1, read as the reverse complement.
TGTTATGCTAAATAGCATCACAATAGTTGACAAGACCCAGGAAGAAGTTTAAATTCTTAATCAGTGTCATTTCCTAATAAATACTCCAGGATGCTACTAGCTAGGTATCCAGAGATTCCTGGGTAATAAAAGTCTCTTTTTAAAAAATTTAATATATAACTTAGTCTACCTAAACATAGACAATGGAAAAGTACAATGTGTCCATTACAATGGTCAGACATGATGCAGTGACAACATGAAAGGTCTGGGAGAACCAGGGACAGCAGGAACTTTCTCCCATGGCTGCTAGGAACATAAATTATACAGCTGCTTTGAAATGTAGTTTGGCAATTTCTTTAAAAAAATCATATTCTATTAATTTGATTTACTCATCATATTCCTTAGTACACATCTGAATGAGTTAAAAAGAGGTTGCTACAAAAGCCTGAAAACTAATGTTTTCACAATTTTCTTTAAGAGCTCTCAAACTTTTAAGCAATTTGAGCAAATGCATGGATAAACTGTCATGTGTAATGAAATCATCCACAATCACACACACATGCACACACACACACACACACACACACACACACACACACACACACACTCACCATTGTTAAATGAAAGAAGTCAATGGGAAATATCTACATATCTTAGGAATCAAGTTACAGCACATTCTGGAAGAGGCAGAATTATGGAGGTCAGAAAATACTGTAACTTGCTAGAATATCAGCAAAGAAAGGCAGGGATGAATAAGGGGAACAGGAAATTTTAGAGCAGTGCAGTAGTGATGCCAATATGCCATTGCATAGTTGTCCAAACCTACAGAATAGGCATACTAGCAGGGAACTATTGTATAATAAGGGACATGGGAATGTATCAATATTGAGTCAGTGATTTATAACAAATTGTTATACAAGATTGTCAGTAACAGTGGAAACTGATGTGTTGGGAAAGATTGTACACAGAAATTCTCTTATTTTCAAAATGAACTTTTTTGCAACCACAAAACTGCCTTAAATGAAATTCTATGTAAAGAAAGACACAAAACAAAGCAAAAAAAAAAACCCCAAAAAAAACAAAAACAAAAACAACAACAAAAAAAAACCAAACAAAACAAAAACAAACAATCACAGAATCTGGAAAAGCAAAGAGAACCAAGATAAGGTAAAATTATCGCTAAGATAACACAACTTGTAATTTGTGATGAGGACATTTCCCTCCACCTTTCATGATAACACTATTGGACACCTCAGTTGACAGTTCCTCTTCCGGAAGTGGAAGATGAGAAAGCAGAAGAAGCACAGTGTGCAGGCCCCATGAGTCTGAAGCTTTTCACCCTAAAGAATTCACTTAGGTTTTGTGTTAGGCCCCACATCATTGAAACCTTCAGCATTTTCTCAATGACAACAAAGATAGCAGACTCAAGACTCACCTGTAATAGCTTAAATGTTGAACTGAGTCTATAAAGAATGCTTTATAAAGAATACTTTGCTGTAACCTTTCTCAGAGCCCCAGGATGAAAGATCTTGTCAACACTAAGCTGTGCCCATGTTCCCTCAGGAGGAGGACTGCTTCATCACTGTGCTGAAGATGAAGGAGGAAGTTCTAAGCTCAAATTCCCACGTACAAGATCAGGATTAGGGGCAATATTTAGATAGAATTAGCTTTATGGAAAATTTAAGACCCAAAGCATTTTTTGTTGTTGTTGTTCAATCAACTCTCCTCTAAGCCAAGAGTGCTATCATGAAAGTACATTAAAACCAGGAAAACATAAAGTACTCAAAAAGCAAAATGTCTACTGTTCCCCTACAGAATTTGACACTTATTTTTTGTTTGCAGGTGCACTAAGGTTTAAGAGTGTCAGCCCTGGAGCTTCTCAGTGGTACCAGCTGACTCTTCTTGTCAGTAGCTTCCTAGGTATGTCATGGAAATACCATCATAGCCCTTCCTACCTTTCACTTAAGTCAGAAGTGGCCAGCTCACTGCTTTGCAATGATGCTTACTTTGCCATGTCTCCCTAATTCAAATGTGAGCACAGTGTCCGTTGAATAATGACTTCGGAAACTAAGTCACATTAAAGGTAACAACCATGAAGAGCAAATATACAAATACTAAGCATTGTATTGTTTCCCATGATGTAATCCATCTTTATACCAGTTTCACTAATTTTTAGAGAACACAAAACCAAAGATAAGAATCAACTGTTACCTATGGTGAAATTTTCTATATTCTTTCGAGAGTAGAGTCTCTTTTGACACACAACCCTTTGTCCACTCCTGGACTCAGCAATCCTTGATGTGGCTCTAATGGATCTAAAGGGGAAAAAAAAAAAAAAAGAAACATTAACACTCTCCTGCATGTTGTTCAGGTTTTCTTTTTGCCATTAAAAAAAAAAAAATGTTCCACATCTTGCATCAAGCTGTTGTACAAAAATTTGCATTAGGAGAACTAAAAAATTATTTTTCTGCAGGGGTGAGGGGGTGGATGGGTGCAGACATTCTATTCCAGCAGGCAGATAGGCAGATCTCTGAGTTCTAGGCCAGACTTGTCTACACAGTGAATTCCAGGACAGCCATGGCTACACAGAGAAACCCTGCCTCAAAAACAAGCAACAACAATAAAAAGACCTTTTATTTCTTTACATCATGTATGACCCAACAATCTTAACCTCCTCTAGGGAATGTTGTCTTTACTCGTTACATACTCATTTGAACTCTTTTCAAGAGTTACTTACTTACTCTGTGACCTCACTAAAAGTACCAGGCCTTTCAAATAGAAGTAGAAGATTGTCAGGCTTACACAGCGCTTCTCTGTGGCTCTCCTAACATTGATTTATCACTTTACTCATCCATGAGGAGAACTAACACATTCTGGTACCTAAAATCTAGTTTTTCTTTCTGACCCACAGATCTCTAGTAAAATCCTAAGCACTCCATCAAGGCTGTAGTGATATTGTCCTGAGGGTTCCCAAAGCCATATACTCTGTAAGACAGTCTTCCAGATCAACACAAGTTCTATGTGTCCATATTTGGAACAACAACAAAAAAAGCTGGCCTTGGTTGTCACTCACAGACTGCTCTAATTCAATTCAATAAATCCATCTTCCACAGGCTATTTTTGGAAAGCTTCTTGTGCTGCCTGCAAACAGACAACACTACTTTGAGAAGTTCCTTTGGAATTCTAGCCAATCCTACCCTTTAAAGCCTGAAATATTTATGTCACAGAAAATATGTTTTCAGAGAGACTTGCAGTGGAACATCTAATTTTGTAGCTCCAAAAATCTTACAACCTGTTATGCTTACATAACTATTCACAGTGTTATGCGATTCCAAAGGGACACCAAAGGTAGAGATATGCAGAAATCTGGAGATATAGGGATGACCAGGCTGCTTCCTAATCTAAAACATACCTCCTAATCTGCTTGGCTTATCAATGATCTCGTAGTACAAGGATATGAACTTTGTGGCTCTTCCAAATGCCTCTAAGAATCATTATATATACCTTTAGAACTCTTAATGGCAAATCAGTAGAGACTCAGAAAGGTATACCCCCAAATCCCCTAAGGTGATTTTCAGGACTAGGTATCTATAATGGTTCAGTGTTCCACTACTGGTTCCATTATTTTTGTCATAAGAATATCTTGTTCTATAATAATCAAACTAATCATCTACAATGTAGATAAATTTCAAACCCTTGATGTTTAGTGAAAAAAGCTAGACACATATTTTTGAAAAAAATACTCTCATTGGTGATATCCTATGAAGTTCTAGGAAAGGTAAAAGTCAGTTCTAATAACATGCAGAACCATGGATACCAATGATGAGCAGAGATGTGTCTTAAGGACACTTTTGGTAACAACAGACACATTTTCCATATTCATCAGGACGCTGATTACACAGACAGAGCCACTAAGAAAACCTCATTGAACTATGCCCTTAAAATCTGTTCTTCTCATTGTAATTAATGTAAAAATTGTAACTTTGGTTAAAAACCAAAACTCTCACAGGTATTTCTTAATTATTAAAAAGACTGTGAGTCAGGGTTCCTGTAACAAGGAATATTTACTCTTTTCCTAATCAGTGAAATAAATTCTACATCACTTCATTTGGTTTTGTTTTTTCCACGTAAAGGAAGTTTATGAAAGAAATATATAATCTACAATGTGACATAGTAGTGTGCGCTAAGAAAAGTAGTCGTTAATAGGGACAAGCAGCATACTCTACAAAGTTTAGCTTATTCTGAAAAATAGACAATTTAAATGAGCAAAAAGAAAAAAAAAGGAATTATGGACATTAATGAGATAAAAATCTGTGTTTAAACTGAGGGCCACACTAGCTTTAGCAATCCACTTTCTACCAAATCACAAGGCAGTCCATGAAGAAACCGAGTAAGTAAAAATGAATGGAGTACTCAATCCAATGAAATCACAGCATTTTTTTTTCCCTATTCAACTAAGCCAGCCAATTCCCACATTTAAGAAAATCAAAACAGCAATTATTTTTAAAGCCAGACTTGGCTTAGTCATTGAAGATCACTTTTGTTGCTATTTGTTATTTTGCTATGATATTTGTTATGTTTTTAAAACAGACTTTAGGTCTTTTATAACCTCAGGCAGTTCAAATACAACTGTCTAGGAGGCTATTTTTGTTGTTGACTTTCCAGGTTTTTAGTAGTCAAATGTAGAGCTGTGTGCTTCATTTCCGCTCCTTCACTGCCAAACCAGGGGTTAGAGACTGCTTCAGTTTCTGCGTTCTCCTTGTCTGTGATGACCAGGGTATACAGGTACCTGCTGCAGAGGACCTCGAACTTCACATCATCCTTGTTCTTCTTGATCTTGACATTGACTTCTGTCCGCCAGGCTGTGAGCAGAAAGTCCTTGATTTCCTCAGTTTTGCGAGGCATGGCAACGGGTGCTCAGTGGCTCCAGCGAGAGCTCAGCACCAACAACCAAAGAGCTACACAGGCACTCTCAACAGCACTGTGCGTACATACTCTTTTTTAAAGTATTTATTTATTACTTCAGGTTCCATCTTCATCACAGTGTCCTCTTTCCGCCCCTCCCAGTCCCGCCCTCGCACCCTCAACCAACCCCAACCGGAAGGGCGTACATACTCTTGGTAAAGCCAAGCTGGTACTGGCAGCATTTGACATATAAAATATATCAACACATAGACTAATAGCCTAGGAATAAATGTTATTATTTGTTAGTCTAATAAATAAATAATAATAAAAATGACAAATAGACTAATCTGACACCAAACCTTGCCAAATAAACATGCCTTTCTCATAGCCCCAAAACTTCCAAATGAAACTCCTATGTGAACAAAATCCTTTTAATAGCAAATGAAAAAATTCCAAAGGCAGTAGTTAGGATTACAAATCCTCTCAGTCCCTTTTGGGTTTTTAACCAATTCTTGCTAAGAGGGAGGAGTCATTATAAGATTAAAGACATGAAAGAATATAATTATGCCAAAATTAAGTATGAACTATGTAATTAAGTTCCCAAATTCCCAATCCTGTGGGAAGTATTCATACATGTTAATATCTAAAGGAAAAAACACACATAATGTTTGAAAGAGTAAGTGAAGAAAGAGCAAGCTAATAAAAAGTCTAGTTTAAAAAATGGAATTGGAGAAGTTCATGCTGAGTGAGCTAACCCAGACTCAGGAGGATGCACATGACATCTATTCATTTATGGTCGGATTTTGGCTACAGTGCAGGATGTCGATACTACAACCAACGCACCAAAGGGAACATGGACATAGACTTTTTTGTTTGGTTGGTTGTTTTTTTTTTTAGTGTCCCTGGCAATGAGACACTTTTCACTGGTGGTGCTGCCATGTAGGCCCCCATGTAGGTGTATGAGGAGGCTCTTAGCCCTCGTATGACTTCTGAACTGGGCAGGGGACTGTTATGTAGGGACACTCCACTCTGGAGGAGTGGGATGGAAGGGTTAGGGGGTAGAGGGAAGGGGGGAAAGAGGACAATGTGATGGAGATGTAACCTGAAGCAACAAATAAATAAATTTATTTAAAAAAATGGCTTTTGGTATGAAGCCTTCCAATAAATAATAAGCATTCTATATTGTGTCAACTAACACCCTTACCAATGCCTTCTGTCTGGTATCTACCTGTTTTCCCAGAATCTGTTTGAAGAATACAGGGTTTGCCTAACATTATTTTGGCAGGGTAGAAATGACAACTTGAAATGGCTAGAGAGATGACTCAGAGGTTAAGAGTGCTTGCTGCTTTTGCAGAGGACTGCAATTGAGTTCCCAGCAAGTGTTCATCATTGCTCACTGAGCCTGTACCTGTCTCCAGGAGATCTGTTGCCCTGGGCTTTATAGACAAAAACACCCCAGGATGATCACACATGTGAGCTCTTGTTTACAAACACGCTCACACACAAACACACAGATAAAGATAAATAAATTTAAAAAAATTAAAAAGGTCACCTGAACCCAAACTGCCTGAGATTCTAGACAACTCTGCAATGTAACAATCAGTGCCTAGCTGGAGAAAACTGGCTCAAAAATGTAAAAAGACACTTTGTTTTCCCATGCTGCTCTGTGACAACCTGAAAGAAATCTCTTATATAGGTTTCACATACTTAATATTTAAGAAAAGTACATAATATGAAAAACTTTTTTAAAAATTCTACTTTGGGATCATATTAAGTAGTGCATAGCTGCAGTTCTGGAACTTACTGGAATTGGAGGCAAGAGAATCAGGAGTTCAAGGTAGGCCTCAGCTAAAAATGTACATTCATGGCCAGAGTGGGATGCAGGAGATGCTGTTCAATGCAAAACAAATGTTGTCTACAATGAAATATTTAAAGATTAGAAGAGAAATATTTAACTCTTTAATGATTAACACAATGTTTTTTGAGTATTTTCACATATATTTGTCTTTGCCCCAATCTCTATTTTTCATACTCTGTAAACACTTTAGTATTTTGGCTTTGTATTGTTTCTAACACTGAGCTATCTTCATTTCCTGGTCATTGGTTGATACTGTTATTTTCATGTAAATGGCAATTTAGAAATGCATTAAAGTAATTATTGTGTTGCAGTTATAAAGTGCTAGCAATCGCACAACACAGATACCTAAGACTTCTCAGTGCAACCCACAGAATATATGATATGGTAGGAAATTTTATGATTTCTCATGATCCTTGCATGACCACAGCTTTCTTCTCTAGCAAGTCCCAAAGACACCATCATAACCTTTAGTCTTCAGGGTCAAATCTCCAAAAACAGAAGCTTTCCCCTTAGGTCCTTTGAGCAAATTTCAAGCAGGACAAATGAGATGAACATATTAAATATTAAAATCTGTATAAGTGAACTCAAATATTTTGGAAACAGAAACAAAAATCTTTGAAACTAGACATGGAAGTTCTGCCTTAATTTTTCCAGAGATTCAGAATTTAGAGATGATAATTAGAAGACATTCTAAAGCTTCGATTTAGTTTTGACTTAGTGCCATTTTTTTTTCTGCAAGGAAGGGGCACATCCCTTCCTTTAAAATAAGTCATAGCTGAGCCTATAGAGACAGAGATAAAAAAAAAAATCCCAAGATATTTCCATGCGATTTCACATGGCCTATACAACGTATATAAAAGCATAAACAACAAGTATGTTGGTCGAGCACTGGATTTTTTAGATGAAGTAATTAGTACAAGTTTCATAAATATTAGCTGACAAGCTGACTTGAAATCATGTCATCTAAAGTAGTTTTTATTGTTTTGATATTTAGTTACAGATTTCACTAAATACATGCATGCTTGGCTTTGTCTTGATTTGTATTTAATAGTATTTCCCTTAATACTGCTTATTTAGCTGTATGAACAGAAATTACTCATCCATGAAAACACAATAAGGTATGCTGTATAATTGCTCTCTACTTCCTAGAAGAAGGAAGGCAGAGAAGGAGGGAGAAGGAGCGGGAGAAAGAAAGAAAGAGAGAGAAAAAAAAGGTAGGTTGTTCATCTATTGAAGCCTTGATTCCTTACTTAGATGTGTGTCATTACTTACTTAGATGTCTGGAGGCTGAAGTAGGAGAGCCATAACAAGTCCTATGATAGTTGGCATAAGCCTCCAGAGTGCTGACATTAAAACACTGGCCACCATTCTCAGCTCATTACCGTCTTTAATTTATGCTGCCTTCCCATAGATCATATACTGCAGAAATGAAGACGGCTCACAATAGACATCATTATTCTGAAAACCTAGCCCTAATGGGGCTCTGAAAGCTCTCCTGTACAACTGTAAAATGCTATTCATCTCTTCAGGCATCAATATATTATTAATTTGAATTGAGTAACAGAGGTAGGTTTTGTGGTTATTTTATTTTAAAAAAAGGACTACAAGGGCAGATGAATATGTGCTGCATCCTACTTTATAAAGTAAGAGAAAACAAAACAACCACAACACAAACTTATGTCTACGGAAAATAGTTATTAGGTTAGAAGCATTACTTTAAAAACTGTTGTTCTGTGTTAGCTGTAGATTTTTATCTTAAAACTGTGTTTGGTGAGAAGATTCTGTAGGGTATGTGTGCCAGAGAATACTTGATTTAGTGGTGGAGAAAGGACTATCAAACACACGGTAACTTCTACCAGAGAGAACACGTGAAGATGATCCAGGTTTGCCTAACAACTGTTAGACGGTTCTATTCTGGGAGATACTGTCCCTCCAGTCAGAAAAGAGTTCTCAGAATTTATTCCTAGCATCTAGTGGAGTAGGGAAGTACTCATCATTCCTTTTCACTGGATCACTTCTGGTTGGCTCACAGCAGCAGGCACATAAGCAAAAATCAGGCATACCGTGACTGACCTGAGTGGATTCGGACAGCAGGCTTATGTTGAAAGATTTTGAAAAATCAAGCCCACTGAAACTGTGTGCTGCTTTATTATAGGAAAAACATTCCTTCATTTGGTGTTAAGCAGCAAACATTATTTAACCTAGATAACAGATACACATGAATAGCACATGTAATATTTTGTTTTTATTTTGGTACAGAGAAGCAGATAAATATTCACTACTATCATTTTATTCCATTGGGAATGCTGTTATGAACTGGAAAATTTCTATGTAAAAACAAGGCTTCTGTTTTCCATTTCTTTTATATCAAATTTTCTACCACATTTAAGTAGCAAACAGTAATTCCTCTAAGCCTCAGGGTACAGTTTATTCAGAACTGAAGAACCAGATTTTGGACTTTGAACAATTAATTTAATCTTTGTAAATCACCAGTACAGACAACAGTCTTTAAAGCCAAGATTAAATTGAAGGTCCTTCCTGCTACAGAAAAACAAAACAAAACCCAAAAAACAAAACAAAACAAAACAAAACAAAAAAAACACTTCCAAGGAGCCAAACCCAGAGCACCTGGAGCAAAGGTTTAGTCAACAAAGAAAGTGGAAAAATTAAGTGAGCATAGAAGTTTCCATGAAGAACAGAGGGAAGAGATACAGAAAAAGGTGAACAGAAAGTAGAGTGTACAGAAAGGAGGAGTGTCCTTGTGCTGAGAATCTTCTTTGGAGTTGAATCTCTGACTGGGACGAGGAGGACAGATACTTCCCCAACTAGTTAACAATGTTCACTGAGGACACAGGCTCCACCTCCTCTGAAACTTAAGTGGAAAGACAAGACAAAACAAAAATACCATTGTGGCTTACCTTTACCCTACTACACAGCCACAAGAGAAAGGGGCCTAGAGGACAAAAGATTGGTTCTGCCTCTAGACAAGTGTTCTGTGTCTCCTACAGGTTAGAGATAACAGGGAGTTTCCCATGTTACCTTGTTGAAGAACAAAGGGGAACTATGAATAGAGGACAAGCAAACTCCAGTTTGAAATCATTCCAAAGCTGTACGAAGTTGCAGGCTGGCCAGTCTCAGCTGGGGGACGGGGTGGGGGGCAGGGTGCTAACTCCCTAAAACTAGAAGATTCATAGAAGCTCAGCAAAGCAAGCTTGCCTGAATCTAAATTTTTGCTTTTCTTATGCCTCCATTTAAGTCATAACGTGTCCAGAACACAGGATAATACATATAAAATCTACACTCTCCAGCAAACACATGTAATTTCAGATTTCAATAAATAGTAAAAGAAGAGACTATTCTGTAGCTCCTGAATCACCAACATTTAACTCTAATTGATTAAAAAATTCCACGGCTATTTCTGAATAATAAGTAAAAAAAAATTAGCAGCTAAGTCACATAATTTTAATAATGCTAATATATAATACAATCTAATATTATAAAATAAATGTTAATATTAATAAAATATTAATTAAATATCATGTTATAATATATAATATATTGTAGATTATATATTATATAACAGTACAATATATAATATTTTGTGATAGCATTATAATATTATTAAAATATTATTAAATATTATTGAATAATTTGAGGGTAGTAATTTTTTCCTGCATTACATATTTTTCTCTTACTTATCGACACTGTAGGTATGAATATCATTATTTTTAGCTTTGAACATTTGTTATAGGGATATATATTCTATCTAAGATCCTAAAGATATTAAGTAGGATAGTGGATGTGAAAAGTACACATTTTACAACACTCAGATACTGAAAAGTAATTTAGAAATTGTATTTGAAAACTAAAGAAACTCTGAAGACTTGGATCTAAACTGTCACTTATCTGAGTTTTTGTTTTATCATGTTTAATTCCGTCCCTTATCTTAGTAGGTGCCATGTGGAAACAAACTGTTCAATTACATAGTTTAATCCCTTCTTTGACAACTGGGAAGCCAGACTCTTTCAGTGAGATAGAGCTAATGACTATTTCATTGTTTAGTTGGGGAAAGAAAAGAACATCCCTTCTTGTTCTTCTTTTAAAAAAAAAAAATAATGAATTTCTTTATTTATTACTTCAGGTTACATCTCCAACACAGTGTCATCTTTCCCCCCTTCCCAGTCCCACCCTCCCACCCTCTAGCCCTAACCCTTCCATCCCACTTCACTGTAGTGGACTGTCCCTACATAACAGGCCCCCCACCCCAGTTCAGTGGTCATAAGAGGGCCAAGAGCCTCCTCATACACTGGGGGCCTACAAGGCAGCACCACTAGGGCAAAGTGTCTCACTGACAGGAAAAAAAGTCTATGTTCATGTTCCCTTTGGTGCATTGGTTGTAGTATAGTTATCCTGTACTATATGGCTAAAATCCGACTATAAGTGAATAGATGCCATGTGCATCCTTCTGAGTCTGGGTTTGCTCACTTAGGATGAGCTTCTCTAGTTCCATCCATTTGGCTGCTAATTGCATGATTTTGTTGTTTCTGATAGCTGAGTAGTATTCCATTGTGTAGATGTACCATAGTTTTTTAATCCATTCATCAGTTGCAGGAATCTGGATTGTTTCCAGTTTCTAGCTATTACAAATAAGGCTTCTATGAATAGATGAGGAAACTTCCTTGTGATTCATGTTCTCCTTTTTACTCAGTGTTTTTTGTTGTTGTTGTCTTAATTTCCTTATTCACTTTGGTAATTAAATAAAATGTGAGGAACAGTTTATTTCTGGAATAGGAAGGTTGGAAAATAGGAGATCAGAAGTCAGGCTGGCTTTATGACTGGGTAAGAAACACCTTTGTGTGGACATACTACCATAAACTTCCTACTGCCTATTTAAAAGAAAACAAAATAAAACAAAACAACATTGCTGAATATGTCAGTCTTGAAGAAAATGTTTAAGATAACAATATTACATAACCTACCATGTTGGTTAGATTAACCTAATATTCTCTAGGGTCATCTCCAAAGAGGAACATTAGCTGTGAAAATGCCCCCTGTAGGCAATTCTGTGGGGTAATATCTTTTTTTAAATATTTATTTATTACTTTAGGTTACATCTTCATTACAGTGCCCTCTTTCCACACCTCCCAGTCCCACCATCCCACCCTGTTCCCCCTATCCCTTCCATCTCCCTCCTCTGGAGTGGAGTGTCCCTACATAACAGTCCCCTGCCCAAGTTCAGCAGTCATATGAGGGCCAAGAACCTCCTCATACACTGGGGGACTACAAGACAGCACCACTAGGGCAAAGTGTCTCATTGATAGGAAACAAAGTCTATGTTCCTGTTCCCGTTGCTGCATTGGTTGTAGTATAGTTATCCTGTCCTATGTGTCTAAAATTTGACTATAAGTGAATAGATGCCATGTGCATCCTTCTGAGTCAGAGTTAGCTCACTCAGGATGAGCTTCTCTAGTTCCATCAATTTGGCAGCAAATTGCATGATTTCGTTGTTTCTGATAGCTTAGCAGTATTCCATTGTGAAATGTACCTTAGGATTTTTTTTTGTTCGTTTGTTTTTTGTTTTTATCTATTCCTAGGTGGAGGGACATCTGGGTTGTTTCCAGTTTCTGGCTATTACAAATAAGGCTGCTATGAACATAGATGAAGAAACTTCCTTTTGATTTGGTGAGGAATCATTTCGATGTATACCCAGAAGTGGTATGGCTGGGTCCTGAGGTAGAGATACTCCAAGTTTTCTAAGATATCACTAGACTGATTCCCATAGTGGTTGTACAAGTTTGCACTCCCACCAGCAATGGAGTAGTGTTCTTGTGGGGTAATTTCTTGATTAATGATTGTTGGGGGAACTCTGGCCTGGGTGCAGTGCCAGATCTGGGAAGATTGTTCTGAGTGGTATAAGAAATCAGGCTTAGCTAGCCATGGGGAGCAAGCCAGTAAGCAGCAGTCCTCCAGAAACTCTGCCTCCTTAGTGCTTCCAGGTTACTTCTTTAATCCCTTCCCTTGACTTTTCCTCATAATGGACTGCAACCAATAAATAAACCTTGCCAAATAAACCCTTTCCTACTTAAGGTACTTTGTTCATGGTCTTTTATCACAGCAACAGAAAGCACACTAGCCACAGAAAGCACACTAAGATGCCTGTCCTCTGGCTGTCTTGAGGTAAAGCACATTTTCACAGTTTGTGTGATCTGCTTTGTATATAATCTATTTTCTTGTTTGGTGCTAACATGCACTGTACCCAAGGCATAATAAAAGATCAACACTGTTTAAAACAGGAGAGAGGCTTATTAAAGGTCACTCACACACTGTTAATTGTTCGAAACGTGTTTGGTTGTGTTCTATTAGTGCCTTGGAATGACATGAGTGAACAAACCGATGGACTCAAACCTGATGAGTCAATGGAATGTGCTAGAAGAGAAATAGTATTTTTAAAATGTCAAATAGTTGCTACAACTGCCCATTCTTTAAAACTATTAGATATCATGCCACATTGATAAATGCATCTAATAGTTTCTGTGCTGTGGTCATCACAGAAGAATTGGTAATGCATTCTTATTCTGTTAGACAGGCACTTCTGGTGGCATTATGTGCACATAAAATGGTCTGGTAACTTACGACTGGTATAAAACTACAGCAATATATCCCAGACTCAGGGAAAATGTTTCTTTCTAACTTACTTTCACATTACTATAGCTTCTTATGGCATCACCCTTCCCTATCTTTCACTTAATCCTACCACCATTTAACTCTTAATGTTTCTTAAACTTACAATGGAGTTATTGGTAAACAATCAGGAGTGACTGATCTGCTTATCAGTCACTGCTCAGTTGGATAAAATATGCACATCTAGGCTTAGGGTGTGGACACACAAGATGGAAGGTGAGTTTGTGCCACTTAATCACAACTATGTTAATTCCTCCTGCATTTCCAGTTGGATTTGTCAACCTGAATTTGAGTTTGTTTACTTTGATTTTAGCAAGGAGCAAAATCTACTTCTCCCATTTCAACAGTCTGGAAATCCAAGATTAATGCATAGCAGATTGAGTGTGTGGTGAAGGTTTCTGATTTATAAACAGCATGTTCGTGCTGTACCATCACGTGGCCACTAACTATGTCCTTTAAGTCACTTACAATTTACATCCTCCTTAACCTTTGCCCAAAGGTTAAACTGTCAAGCTCCTTCTTATGAAGAAGGATTTAAGTCATTCCACCATCTGAAGCACACATGATTCTAACTGGGAGGTCTCTCAAACAAAACAAAACAAAACAAAACTTGACAATGTCTTAGCTCTTACTCCTTACTTTGAGTGAGGCATTTTGGGATCTTTGAAAACTCTGAAAGCTTGAATAGTTAATTAAAAAATTCATATGACCAAACAGTCCGAAAGAAATTGGCCAGTCTGACCTTCTCATTATCCACACACAGGATTATTTACAAAACTACAATATTTCTTTATGAAAACCTTTTGGAATTCAGATAAAAGTGTCTTTTTATTTTAAAAATATTAAAAGTTATTTCTTTTGCTTTTGAGATTAAATTATCTCACCCTCTCTTTCCCTTCTCCAAACCTTCCCACTTACCCTTCCTTGGTATATTTCAAATTTATGGTCTATTTTTTGTCTTTAATTGTTGTTACATGCACATATTTATGTGTGTGTACATATATATGTATATATATACATATATATATATATATATTCCTAAATATAACCTTTTCAGTCTGTATATTGTTACTTGAGTGTATGGTTTCAGGGCCGACCACTTGCTCTGAAACCCAGGTGGTATGCTCTTTTCTTGGCAGACGATTGTTCCCACCTTAGAATCCCTCAGTTGCCTGTAATTCTTCGCATAGGGCTGAGGTCTCCTGGATTTCCCTTATCCATGTTGGCATGTCTACTGTTATCATCCTTGTTCGGTTCATGTTTAGGCAGTTATGTTCGTAGGACTTTATGGTTGTAGCTTCTGACATTACTATGAGACACAGTCTCACAGCAAGCTCTCTGATCCTTTGGCTCTTACAATCTTTCCATCCTCTCTTCCATACTGTTCCCTGAGCATTAGGTGTGGGAGTAGTTTTGTAGATGCACCCATTGGGATGAGGCTGTGCAACTCGGCACTGATTGGTTGTGGCTTTCTGTAATGGTCTCCATCTGTTGCGAAGATAATTTTCCGTGATGAGGGGCAAGAACTGCACTTTATCTGAAGATTTGGCGTTAAGAACTGTTGATGAGGGGGGGAAGAAGATGGCGGCGACCTACACTGACGCATTTTGAACTCGGGGGAAAAAAGAGCCATAAAAAACACAGAGTTATTGGGCACTGTGCAAAAACCGGAGATGGTGTAAACCCGGGATTCGGGAACTCCCATTTGGAGAGGCGCCTGGTAAGATCGATCCCAACTTACAGCAGGCAGAATCAGAGGCCACTTGGCGATAGTTCACTAGCCTATTGGACTCGCCACACCTCAGGTAGAACTTATACCCACTTAAAAAACTTTGCGAGATAGTGGAAGTCTTAGCAAGGAACAAACAGGAGGCTCAGCGGGTGGTTCGCAGCCCCTCGTGAAGCTGAGGGCGGGAGGTTCCGAGCGAGCACAGGAAGATGGGAACACAAAGGGGGGCAGGAGGGGCCGAATCCCACGCACTTACGGCAGCGCAACTGGGGAGGGTGCCAGGCTGGCAGGGCAAAATCCCCGTGAACCCACGGCAGGACAACTGGGGAGAGAGCCAGGTGTGGGCGGGGCCAGAGATCCGCGCACCCACGGCTGAGCTGCTGGGGCGAGAGGCCCACTCAGGCGGCCAGAGGATCCGGGGGCTCGGTGCTCCCACAGCCAAGCAGTCAGGGAGGGAGACCCGCAGCTGCGCTGTCAGGGAAGGAATCAGGCACAGAGGCCAGGCCTGTGGTGAGAAGCCTAGTAAGAAACCAGAAATCGGGACCATAGCTGTATTCTGGAAAATCCAGACATATTAGATGTGGAGCCAGACCCTGTCAGCCTCCGTGACGACAAACAAAGCCCACAGAATCTGTGCCTGGGCAAACAGGTCCATACCATCAGAACCATTACAGGCTGATAACTCAGAGTGCAACATAGAGAAGTCTGAATTGGGAGCAGTGAAACAATCCCGGTCCATTACTCACAACCTGGGAATAGGCTGCACCAGGTCACAGTGCCTCAGGCGAGTAAAACCACAGTGACCCTGAAATCCCCCTGTAAGCAACGACAGATAGCCAAGTAACTCATCCCCTGCACCAAATCATCCACTGTGGATCCAAGCACAGAAAACGACAAGAACAGACAGCTAAACGCATCCAATGGCCAAAGGTCAAAAAAAAATAGAAATCAAGGAAATATGACTCCAACAATGCAGAATTATCCTAGCTAATCCAATTCGGATGACCTCACACCAACAGAAACACATGAAAATGTTGACAATTCTGCATTATGGAAAGTGATAGATTCCCTGCAAGAAGAACTTAAATCTATGAAGGAATTCAAAGAAGCCACAATTCTACAAGTCAAAACAAGGAACAACACCATTAAAGAGCTCCAAGCCAAGGTGACAGAGCTTGAACAGGAAAAGGAAAAAGCAATGAAAGATTTTCATACAAAAACAAGCAGCTGGAGAAGGAAATGTACAAAACGAACAAAACCATACAAGACATGAAAATAGAAATAGAAACAATAAAGAAAACACAGTCAGAGTTAAAAGAGGAAGTGGAGAACCAAGGGAAGAGAACAGGAACTACGGATGTGAGTATCAACAATAGGATGCAAGAGATGGAAGACAGGATCTCAGGCATGGAAGATTCAGTGGAAGAAATCAGTACAACATCCAAAGAAAATGAGAAGGCTAAAAAAATCTCTCACCCACAACATCCAAGAAATCAAGGACTCAATGAAAAGACGGAACCTAAGAATTATAGGTATACAGGAAAGAGAGGACTCCCGACTCCAAGCTCCAGGAAATATCTTCAACAAAATCATAGAGGAAAACTTCCCAAACCTGAAAAAAGAGATGCCAATAAAAATCCAAGAGGCTTACAGAACACCAAACAGATTAGACCAGAAAAGAAACTCCTCTCGCCACATAATAATTGAAACACCAAATGTACAGAACAAAGAAAGAATATTAAAAGCTGTAAGAGAAAAAGGTCAAGTCACATACAATGGCAGACCCATCAGAATTACACCTGACTTCTCCTCAGAAACTTTAAAAGCTAGAAGGGCCTGGTCAGATATACTACAAGTCCTGAGAGATCATAGGTGCCCAGCCAGACTACTTTACCGAGCAAAACACTCTATCAACATAGATGGAGGAAACAAGATATTCCATGACAAAATCAAATTTAAACAATATCTCCCCACAAACCCAGCCCTACAGAAAATCCTAGAAGGAAAATCCCAACCCAGAGAAGAAAACTCCACCCAAGAAAACAAAGGGAATAGAAAACACCTCAGCAACTAAACCAAAAGAGGCACGGGACCACCACCTATACCAAACTAATGGGAAATAACAACCCCAGGTCACTAATATCCATCAACATCAATGTACTCAACTCCCCAAAAAAGACATAGGTTTACAGAGTGGATCCTCAAGCAAGACCTTTCCTTATGCTGTATACAAGAGACATCTAACTATGAAAGATAGAAACTGCCTCAGAGTAAAGGGCTGGGAAAAGGTTTTCCAAGCAAATGGACCCAGGAAGCAAGCTGGAGTAGCCATCCTAATATCAAACAAAACAGACTTCCAACTTAAGTTAATGAAGAAAGACAAAGAAGGGCACTATATACTCATTAAAGGGAATATTCATCAAGAGGAAATCTCAATACTGAACATCTATGCCCCAAATACAAAGGTATCTACTTTCGTAAAAGAAACACTTCTAAAACTTAAAGTGCACATCGATCACAACACATTAGTAGTGGGAGACTTCAACACCCCACTCACAACAATGGACAGATCATCAAGACAGAAGACAAACAGAGACATATTGAGTCTAACAGAGATCATGAAACAAATGGACCTAACAGATATCTACAGAACATTTCAACCAAACACAAAGGAATACACCTTTTTCTCAGCACCCCACGGAACCTTCTCCAAAATCGACCACATAGTTGGTCACAAGGATAGTCTCAATAGATACAAGAAAATTGAAATAACACCTTGTATCTTATCAGACCACCATGGAACAAAGGTGGTCTTCAACAGCAAAAGAATCAACAGAAAGCCTACAAACACATGGAAATTGAACAGCTCCTTACTGGATGACCACTGGGTCAGGGAAGAAATAAAGAAGGAAATCAAAGACTTCTTAAAATCCAACGACAATGAAGACACAACATACCCAAACCTATGGGATACATTGAAAGCTGTGCTACAAGGAAAGTTCATAGCACTAAGTGCTTCCAAAAAGAAAATTGTGACAGCTCATATTAGTGAACTAACAGCTAAGCTGGGTGAGTTGGAAAAAAAAGAAAGAAACACTCCCAAGAAGAGTAGAAGGCAGGAAATCATCAAACTTAGGGCTGAAATCAACAACTTAGAATCAAAAAGAACTATACAAAGAATCAATGAAACCAAGAGTTGGTTCTCTGAGAAAATCAACAAAATAGACAGACACCTAGTCAAATTAACTAAAAGGCAAAGGGAAAGAACCCAAATCAAAAAAATCAGAAATGAAAAGGGAGAAATAACAACAGACATTGAGGAGATCCAGAAAATATTCGGGCATTACTTTAAAAATCTATATTCCACTAAATTTGAAAACCTAAGCGAAATGGACAATTTCCTCGATAAATTCCACCTACCAAAACTAAATCAAAATCAGATTAACAGCTTAAACAGCCCAATAACACCCAAGGAAATAGAAACAGTCATTAATAATCTCCCAACCAAAAAAAGGCCAGGGCCAGATGGCTTTAGCACAGAATTCTACAGGACCTTCAAAGAGGAACTAACACCATTACTTTTCAAACTCTTCCACCACATAGAAACAGAAAGAACACTGCCAAACTCATTCTATGAGGCCACTGTCATTCTGATTCCTAAACCACACAAAGGCCCAACAAAGAAAGAGAACTTCAGACTAATATCCCTCATGAACATAGATGCAAAGATACTTAATAAAATACTAGCAAACCGAATTCAAGAACACATAAAATATATCATACATCATGATCAAGTAGGCTTCATCCTAGGAATGCAGGGATGGTTCAATATATGAAAGTCTATCAATGTAATTCACCACATAAACAAGATGAAAGAAAAAAAACACATGATAATCTCGCTAGATGCAGAAAAAGCATTTGACAAAATCCAACACCCCTTCATACTAAAAGTTCTGGAGAGAACGGCCATACAAGGACCATACCTAGAAATAATAAAGGCAATATACAGCAAGCCAGTAGACAACATTAAATTAAATGGAGAGAAGCTTGAAGCATTCCCTCTAAACTCAGGGACAAGACAAGGATGTCCACTTTCACCATATCTCTTCAATATAGTACTTGAAGTCCTTGCTAGAGCAATAAGACAACTAAAGGAGATCAAAGGGATAAAAATTGGAAATGAAGTCAAATTATCCCTATTCGCAGATGATATGTTAGTATACATAAGCGACCCCAAAAACTCCACCAAAGAACTCTTACAGCTGATAAACCACTTCAGCAAGGTGGCTGGATACAAAATTAACTCAAAAAAATCAGAAGCCCTTCTTTATACAACAAACAAATATACCGAGAATGAAATAAGGGAAACAACTCCCTTCACAATAGCCACAAACAACATAAAATACCTGGGAGTAACTCTAACCAAGCATGTATAGGACCTATATAACAAGAACTTCAAGCCCCTGAAGAAAGAAATGGAAAAGGCCTTTAGAAGATGGAAAGATCTCCCATGCTCATGGATAGGTAAGATCAACATAATAAAAATGGCTATCCTACCAAAAGCAATATATAGATTTAATGCAATTCCTATCAAAATACCAACACAATTCTTTATAGATCTGGAAAAAGCTATTCTCAACTTCATATGCAACAACAAAAAGCCCAGAATAGCTAAATCAATCCTGTCCAATGAAAAAACATCTGGAGGTATCACCATCCCAGATTTCAAGCTGTACTACAGAGCAACAGTAATAAAAACAGCATGGTACTGGTATAGAAACAGACCAGTGGATCAATGGAATCGAATTGAAGACCCAAACATGGACCCACACACCTATGGCCAACTAATCTTTGACAAAGAAGCCAAAACCGCACAATGGAAGAAGGACAGCATCTTCAACAAATGGTGCTGGTCCAACTGGATGTCCACTTGCAAAAGAATGAAATTAGACCCATACCTATCACCTTGTACAAAACGTAATTCCAAGTGGATCAAAGACCTTAACATAAGGCCAGCCACACTAAGGATACTAGAAGAAAAAGTAGGAGAAACCCTCGAACTCATTGGCACAGGTGACAACTTCCTGAACAGAACACCAACAGCTCAGGACCTGAGATCAACAATCAATAAATGGGACCTCATGAAACTGAAAAGCTTCTGTAAGGCAAAGGACACTGTCATTCGAACAAAACGGCAACCAACAGACTGGGAGAAAATCTTCACCAACCCCACATCTGATAGAGGGCTATTATCTAAAATCTACAAAGAACTCAAGAAACTAAATGCCAAGAAACCAAATAATCCAATCAAAAAATGGGAGATGGAGTTAAATAGAGAATTCACAAAGGAAGAATCCCTAAGTGCTGAGAGACACCTGAAGAAATGTTCAACATCCTTAATCATCAGAGAAATGCAACTCAAGACGACCCTGAGATTCCACCTAACACCTGTTAGAATGGCTAAGATAAAGAGCTCAAATGATAGTGCATGCTGGAGAGGGTGTGGAGAAAGGGGAACCCTACTCCATTGTTGGTGGGAGTGCAGGCTTGTGCAACCACTATGGAGGTCTGTCTGGCGATATCTTAGAAATCTAGGAATAACCTTGCCTCAGGACCCAGCCATACCACTTCTGGGTATACACCCAAAGGACCTCTCACGGAGACATAGGGAAGTCTCCTCATCTATGTTCATAGAAGCCTTATATGTAATAGCTAGAAATCGGAAACAACCCAGATGTCCCTCAACTGAAGAATGGTTAAAAAATTGTGGTACATCTATACAATGGAATATTACTCAGCTATAAGAAACAATGAAATCATGCAATTTGCAACCAAATGGATGGATCTAGAGGAGCTCATCCTGAGTGAGCTAACCCAGTCTCAGAAGGAGGCACATGGCATCTATTCACTTATAGTAGGATTTTAACTATATCATACAGGATATCAGTACTACAACCAACACAACAAAAGGAACATGGACATACATTTTTTTTTATCTTTTTCTTTTTCCTTCTTTTTTTCTATTTTCTTTTTCCTTTTCCCTTCTCTTTTTCCTCTCTTTTTTGTTGATATTCTTTGTTTTTGTGGGTTTGTGTGTTTGTTGGTCTTTTTTTTAGTATTCCCCCAGTAGCAAGGAGACACCTTTCACTGGCAGTACTGCCTCGTAGTCCCCCGGGGAATGAAGAGGCTCTTGGTCCTCATGTGACTCCTGATCTGTGGTGAGAGACTGTTAGGCAGGGACACTCCACCCCAGAGGAACAAGACGGAAGGGTCAGGGGGTAGAGCATGGGAGGGTGGGGCTGGGAAGTGGGAAAAGAGGACAATATGATAAGGATGTAACCTGAAGCAACAAACAAATAAATTTATTAACTAAAAAAAAAAAAAAAAAAAAAAAAGGGCAGGGGGCAGGGCTGAAACACTGTGAATGGAATAGAGGATACAGCCGTTCAGCCTGGTTTTGCAGAACTCCAGGTGTAGAGAAGACGTGGAGGTAAGGTAAAATACAAGAGAACTGTGGTATTGGCCCACGCCTTTGACTTCAGCGGAGATGGGGGGGGGGTACCATAGAGTTGGTGGTCTTATATATTCTGGAGTCATACGGAGCGGGGTGGTGAGGGTGCATACTCTTGGTCCCACCATTCAAGAAGAGTACATCCTTGGTCCCAGCTCCCAGCACACTGGAGACAGAAACGGGCAGACCCCGGAGTTCAGGGTCAGCCTGATGCAGGGCAAACTCTAAATAGAGAAAGACTTCGATCCAGGAGTGGTGGAACACATCTTTGATCCCTTCAGATGGGAAACACAGGTCTCTGATCCCAATAATTAGAGTTCAGAGACACACACATGGGATTTGGAGGGACCTAGCTTTGGAGGCTACTTACAAAAGGCCTTCTCGATGCAGGCAGATTGTCCTTTGGGATCTCAAAATATATACACTAGAGCTGGTTTAGCTCCAAGGTGACAGAATGATTTCTTCTTTAACCCAGATTGAAAGATAACACTTTGTATGTTGTCAGAAGGCCAAATTTTCCTCCGGAAGAAGTACTACCTAGCCCCCCCACCCCCCCAAAAAAAAAAAAAACAAAAAAAAGAGGGCAATTGTCCTAGGGTTGGGATTGGGGCACGGCTCTGTTCTTATCGTTCCAGGAGAATCGAAGCGTCCATTAGGGGAGCCCGGGGACGGCGGGACTGCGGAATCCTCAGCAGAGAGCAGAATCAGGCACCAAGGAGGACGAGTGACGCAGTTGATTCTGCCTGGCAAATTTCCTCAATAGCTGTCTCCATCGGGGGCCTGCAACCACCATGGCAATCCAATGTCACTGGGACCATTCAGCTCTACACAATGCCCCGGCAGGAACCTCAGTGAAGCCTGCAAGATCAGCTTCTCCCTACAAATCAATTAGGTCATCTAAACAGCTGAGAACAGAAGGACTGAACATAAAAGGAGTGTACTAACATTTTTAACCATTTTTTCTATTTGGGTTCGGGCCCCAAACAGGTCTACTACGACCCAAATCAGCAGGAAGTCACTTTAAGAGAGCGACGTCCCATGCCCAGAGGGTGGGGAAGGTGTTTCTCCGTCCTTCTTTTTGGTTATTTGAAGGATAACTGAAAACTCCGATATTTAAGGGAAGAGATTACAAGCTGATAAATGATTCTGTTTAATGGGTTTTGGAGGTTAGCCCCAGGGACTTCCTACTTTTCCTTTTCTGTATCCTTCTTCCTCTCCTATGTAGGATTGCATAGGCTTGAGAAAAATGAGATATAGACATAGCACAGGAAGGTCCAAGAAGAAGGGGCAGATTATTGAATATGCCCTTATACCTTTGTATATTGATACAAAATTAGTAGTTTATTTGGCTAAAGTGGTACTGACCATTGTTTATTGTGCAAAAATAAGATTGTATTGGATTACATCAGTATTGATCTTTGTATATTGATACAAAATTAAGATTATATTTGGCCACAATGGTATTGACCCTTGTATATGGACGTAATATTAAGATTGTATTGGGCTACATAGGAATTGATCTTTGTATATTGATACATAATTAAGAGTATATTTAACCACAATTGAATAGATCTTTTTATATTGATACAAATTTAAAGGTAACGCTTCCTAATGGTATCATACCTAGAGATACTTAAAAATAAAATGTGAAGCTCTGACCTCTTGATACCAACCGTCTAAAACAGTCTAGGATAGTTAAGTAAAACAAACTCCTAGTCATGCAAACATGTCACTTTGTTAGCTACTATGACAGTCTATCACAGATATTCTCTAAACTAACCAGTAATCAAGTTGCTAAGAGACAAGCAACATTTGCTTATCTAAATACAAGAGATGGATAGGGCATCTTCAAACACCCCAAGAGATCTGCAGAATATGGCATTCAAAGATGTTATCTTAAATCAAGATTTTCTTTTTTCTTTTTTTTTGATATCGAGACATATCAGCGCCTGACAGCACCCCCTATTCTACTCCAAGTAGAAGATAAGCATCGAAGAACCTCCACTGTAAGATGGTTGAATTGGTGGCAAGCCTATCTCTTGGCATGAAAAAACCCCTTGCACCAACTGC
>CAJQZJ010033126.1:4910881-4916227 GCA_907164525.1 Lophiomys imhausi | reverse complement strand
GCAGGGAAGTCGACAGCCTAACTCTGCCAAGACAGGGTAGGTAAGTCCTTCATAATCCCTGCTCTACAACAAATGTCTGTCATAGAAACAGGACCCAAAGGCTGAAGACTGATGCAGGAATGTATGGAGAGAAAATGGGAACTGTCCAGGCAGTCATTGGTATGTCCTTTCTTAGTTTTGGAAGCTGCAGGCCCTGCAGTTCCTATATAAGCAGATATATTTATCCCTCTCAGGTCTCTGAGGTGGTTGAAGAATAGACAGCTAGAGTCTCATAGTTAAATTTTGAGTTGTTTAGGAATCAAGAGGGTGTTATAGATCTAAGAAGATACTCTTAAAAGTGTGTTGCAAGTTAGTATGAATGTTGAGTCAGATATAGACCTTTAAACTCATGGAGATGGTTAGATAGTAGAATGTTAAAGTCAGGGGCCAAATATGTATAAACTGGACATTGGGAAGGTATACTGGGCCATTTAACTCTCATAAATGTGGTATATTTATATCTGTTGTTTTGTATAATACTTACTGTTATAAGAGAAGGAACCATCTGTTGGACTGAAAGGGGAAACTTCTGGGGAGAAGAGGGTGGAAGAGCGGGATTGGAAGGGGGAATAGGGAGGGGTTTGTGACTGAGATGTAAGGTGAAGAAAAAAAAATAAAGTATTTAAATAAAAAAAAAAGAACTGTTGATGAGAAAGAACACAAGACATTTGTCTTTCTGGGTCTGGGTTTCCTCACTCGATATGATCTTTTCTAGATCTATATTTACCTGCAAATTTATTGATTTATTTTTTCTTTAGAGTCTAATGGTTTCCCACAGTGTACATGCACCACATTTTTATCATCCATTTCCCTTAGGGTGAATCCCCTATCTTCCTGTGTTCTTTACTCTCCTTAATTTCCTTGTTTTTAATGATAACTTGTACATGATTAAATGAATTGCTTAAGTTTGTTAAGAGAGAGAGAGAGAGAGAGAGAGAGGCGGGGAGAGACTTATAACCTCAGTGAGGGGTATAGAGAATGGTTGTTTCAACTTTTATGTATAGATGGATCTTATACTTTTCAAAGGAGACATAGATAGACTAGTAGAGCATTTCATTAAGCTATTCCCCCTAGAAGGAAGGCCACTGAGCAACCATAGATGCATATAAAGTCTGGTTTGGATTTTTCAGTAGCAGAAATTTCATAAATACTTTCAGCTGGAAGTCCTCAACTGAAATGTCACTTAAATCCACACGTTAGTGAACACAATATGAGATTTTTCTAAACTGCAAACTGTAAAAGAATGCTAAAGTCAGGTGCCAAATACATATGGACTGGACATTGGGAATGTATGCTAAGCCATATAACTCTTATAATTGTGGCCTATTTATTTCTGTTGTTTTGTATTGTATTTATAGTTATAAGAAAAAGAACCATTTTTTGGACTGAAAGGGAGAACTGTTGGGGGGAAAAAGAAATACCTTAAACTAAAAAAAAAAAATAAAAGAAGGGAAGTGGATGGGGGGGTTGAGGGGGAGGAGGGTGGAAGGGTGGGAGTGGAGGGGGGAGTAGGGAGGGGATTGTGATTGAGATGTAACTTGAAGAAATAAAAAATAAATTATTAAAAAAAAGAAAACTGTAAAAAAAAGTAATAAATCCCCACAACAGTGCTCAGTATTTTTCAGTTGTCCAAATTTAGCAAAGAGTAATGGAGACAAACATGGGGAGTGGTCACTTTGATTTTATGCACTGTCAAAAGGACACAAGACATCTGCATAAATGTTGGTTGTTGTTCAGCCCTCTTATAGTCACAAATTATTCTGGATTTCATTGTACCTCCTTTGATTCATGTTTAAATCTTAACACAAGACTAGAGAACACAATCCTGTCTTGAAGGAGTATCCATACTGATACTGTTAGTTAAGAAGTGATCATACTGGAGGTGATTGGGCCTCCAACCCAGTATTACTGGTGTTAGCATGAGAAGGAGCAATGTGGGATCACACATACAACTCTGAGGAACACAACACAGGAGTTAATAAAAGCAACAATTTGGATACACAGCAGCTACCCAGACACATCCAAGAGCTCCAGGGAAGTACTAGGAGCCAGGAGAGAGGGTTACCACAGACTCTCCTTCACATCCCTCAGAAGGAACCACTCTGGCCTTTCATGTCTTGTACTTTTACTCAGATGGTCAAACAGTGCATTTCCGCCATTTGACACCCTCAAATTTTTGCACTTTATTATCTGATCTCTAGCCAAGCAATCTCATTGGTTTATAGGGATATACAAAATCCGATTTAATATTTACAGTGCATGGCAGGTATACTAAGCAGTTATTATGATGTGATAAAAAATTTAATCATCTGGTCATTATAACTGAATTGCCAGCTCAATAGATTTTTTAGAATCACCTTGATGTACTAGGTCTGAGAGTAAACTATACTTTGAACAATTTTCATTTTAAAACATGGGTGAAAGTCATATCAAATTTTAGTAGTCTATCAAATGGTGACAATCAGATCCTTTAATGTGACTTCAACATCTAAGTAGTGTTGACAGCTTTCTCAGCTTGTACTACATATTTTATATCAGAGATAATCAAAATGCTAAACACATGATTTATTGGGACCGAATCTGACGGATCATTGGGCTCCCTATTTTTTTTAAAAGCAGTAAGACAATGATGCATGTCAAATATCAGATTAACATGGATGAGCCACTGTAAGTAACGGGTCCAGAAGCTAAGCCGCTACTTGCTGCCACTTAGCTCTAGCCCTGGGACAGATGTGACAGGTGGGTTCAGACTATCACAGCTAGTCTCACACGGTTGGAGGGATGTTTATAACAACCACACCATTTTCTTGGCCGGAATTATGAAACAAATTAATAATAAGGGAAATGGCAGATGGAATTGCTAAAATGTATTAGAAATATTCTAAAAGGCTCAATCCAGCTTTTCTTATGTCAGCAATTTTTTTCTGTTTATCAATAAGTGCTGTCAGTGAGAAGTCAAATCACATAGGTGGTGAACCTGACAATTTTATAAGAATAAGTCAAAAGGACATGGGAATTATGAAGTTATTGACTGATCAGAAGTTTTTCATCTTCCAATGGGGTAATATATGGGCTCTTGGACTGACATTTCCATTTCATAGAGACAGATACTTATCCCTCTTGGTAATGGTCGATATCAAGCTTCTAAGGGTCAAGTCTAGTTAGGTCCATGTCCTAAATTTATGCCCCTTGCTACTCTGGTGTTCCACTTTCTCTCCCAAGGAAGGATGCAGTTGACTTTCTATGTCATGTATGGTTCAGTATCAGGACATAAACAAGGAGTAGAGGATATTTATTTAAATTCCTCTACATTACTGCAGGATAGTTACATTTCTAAAGCCATAAGCATGACACATATATTTGAAGAGCTATATTTTTAAGTATATAACTCTTTTATTTTAGTTCCTCAAATCTTCCTAAATTATCCCTAACAGCTCTCCCAGCCCCAGGTCACACACAGAGCCATTTCTTAGTTTCACTGACATTCCTAACCATCAAATGATCAGCTAAAGATGTACTGTATTTGATAAGGAAGTGATAAGGAGGAGCTAAGAAGTCTCTCACCTCCAGCTATGTAGAGACATGTTCTGGTGATAAGATGCATTCATGTTTTTGAAAACACAAACTATCAGAAAGCCTAGGAAAGCCTACTAAAAAGGTGACACTGATGCCACTCACTGTTAATTGATTTCCTCTTATTGCTCACAGTATTATTCTTATGGAAACATATAAACTCTTTTCAAATCTGAGTCCCTTAGAGTATGAGCTTGATCAAATCAAAGATTCTTCATCTTTAGTGTCTAGCACAATGAAAAGCACACGACACCCGCTAATAATGCGGAGTGAAGTACATCCACTGGACATTTCCAAAGTATTTATTTTTCTTGATTTTTTTAGAACAACATGAATATTGGGGATTTGGTATTCTAGTTTACAGAAACACGTATATAATCATTGTTCAGTAAATATTACTGGTTGAACTAATCAATTCACAAATGTGTTCTTGTAGATCATAAGTTCCTTAAAAGAGATATGAAAGCCTTATGCAGAAACCCTTGCATATTTCTCAATAAACGTGTGCTCACTACAGACTTGATGATTTGTTTTGTAATTTAGGCACCAAATCCAAGCTAAATTAGTTGTACTTAGCTTTACTGTTCCAAGTGGGAAAAGGATTCAAAATATTCCTTAGCTTTTTCATGAAACATGGGAAGGTCATTTAGGGTGATCCCACAAGTGTATGACCAGTTTGTCATAAAGAGTTTCAAACAAATGAAAATACTGGTATCACATAGGCGCTTGCTATTTTTCACTGTTTCACTTCGCGTTTGACAGCTCTGCTTCTTTGATATGGAAAAATAAAGACTACTTCCCTTTAAAAATAAGGAATGAAGAAGTCTCCAGCAAGCAGAGGGAGGAATGAGAGAGAGGTTCCTTGGTAGGAAGAGTGAGAACCTTTACAGAAGACCAAGAAGACCTGGGCACAACACTGTGCAAAAAGGACAGGGGTGGGTGAGTTTTGTCAGGTCCATTGGACTATAAAAAGAGATTTAAGCTTCACCCTTAAGTTTGATGGTGTCATTCAAGATTCAGGAGGATATAAATCACAGTGATAGACAGTGTATACTCAAAGGATAGTGCCTAAGATGAGGTCAGACTTATGGCAAACGCCAGATTAGGATCATGGCCTCAGAGAGTGTTGGTAGATGCTGAGACGGCTTAGAAAGCACAGTAAACTTGAAATGACAGTCTTTTGCACAAGGATTGTTACAAATACTAAAAATCCTCCACATGCACTTTTATTTCAAATCTTTCCAAACATATAGATCGATATAGCAGAACTGAGTAACCAAAAATGTTTATGTATGAATCCTGACTCGAAGTTTTTAACAGCATCTTATCAGCAACAGCATGTAGACAGCAATTGCTTAATTTGTATATCCCTGGAAAACCTACATCCAGATGTGTGGGAATAGCCGAGCCGTTTAAGTACTAATTATATTTAGGATCAACATGCAGAAATTACCTAGTTAGGATATAGTCATTCATGAAAATGAAGTGATCTACAAAACCATTAGGAGAGCCAGTAGAGGGAATTCCTTACTACACAGTCAAGGAGCTTGAGTTTCCATGGCCTACCAGTTCATTATTTCATAGTATTCATACCATTCATAATATTACCCTGCCCTCCTACAATCTTTCCAAAGGCTCTAGGACTCTGAGTCTTTAAACTGGGTATGATCCACACAGCTGGCAAGCACAAAAGAAAGGTCATGCATAGTTTTATGGGCTGATGAAGCACTGTAA
>CAJQZJ010033126.1:4798381-4908381 GCA_907164525.1 Lophiomys imhausi | reverse complement strand
GTTGTATTTTGTTCATTTTTGTTTCTATTGTAATTTACAAATACACATTTGCCCACATACAATGGTTTAAAAAAATATTAAGGTGGATTGAGAGACCCAACGGGTTCCCTGGACCTCACAAGAGACCTACAAAGAAAGTATCGTAGGCCCATGGGGGCTCACAGAGACTGAACCACCAACCACATGCATGGGCTGGACCTCAACCCCCTACCCATATGTAGCAGAGGTGCAGCTTGTTCATCATGTGGGTTCCCTAACAACTGGAGCGGGGTCTGTCTCTGACTTTGTTGCCTGAATTGGATCCCTTTCCCCTATCTGGCATCAGTGGGAGAGGATGTGCCAATCCTGCTACAGCTTGATGTACCAGGATGGGTTTGTACTCATAGCAGGGCCTTCCTTTCTTTGAGGAGAAGGGCAGAGTGGAGGGGCATGTGAGGGTGGGACTGGGGGGAAGTAAAGTAATTAAATAAATAATTTTAAGTGGCAAAATAAAGGCATTGTATTAGGACAAAAAGTTATTATTGACGGACAGTTGGATTGTTTATAACCATTTTAATTATGATAAGTAATGTTGGCAGAAACTGCATAGCTTTCTAACCCTGCAAAATACTCATGCTATGTGGCTTAAGGACAAACTAGCTCAAGCTCTAGAGGAATAAGCAGTGCAATGGGTCTGTAATCACGGAGTGAACTGTAATCAAGTGTGTCGAGTACCTCCTGCACGCTTGTCCTTCGCTAGCTGCCCATGCTTCCCTTTGCTTGGGAATGCAGAATTCAGCTCATGATGGGGTCTCATATATATTCTGTGTATCTATGTGTATGTGTGTGTGTGTACATTAGTGTACATGTATGTGTGCATGTGATCATGTGTGAGTGTGTTCATGTATGTGTTTATATGTGGTGTGTGTGCACATGTATGTCTTTGCACATGTGTGAGCATGTGTGTATGTGTGCAAGAGTGTGTGTTTGCTTTTCTGTGCATGGGTACACCTATTTGCATGAATGTGTGTATATATGAGTTTGTGTACAGGCATGTGTGTATGAGTATGTGCATGTATGTATGTGTATATATGTATATGGGCATGTGTGTGCATGTGTATGCATAAGCATGAGCATGTCTGTGTGTGTGGATAGACATGTGTAGGTGTATATACATGTGCATATATGTATGCATGTATATATGTGTGTACATATGTTTGTCTATTCATGTATGACTAAGTGAATGTGTGTAGGTGTATGTGTGTATGCATGCATGTGTGTAGGTCTATATGTGTACCTGTTTGTGTATGTGTGTGTGCTTCTGTATATATGTATGCATGCAAGTGTGTGTGTGCTTCTGTATATATGTATGCATGCATGTGTATGTGTGTTTATGTGTGTATATGTGTGTGCATCTGTAAGTGTGTATGTGTGTGCACATGTATGCCTGTGTATATTTCAAGTGTGTATTTGTATGATTGTGTGCTTCTGTGTGTGTGTATGTGCATGTAGGTGTTCACATGAATGTGTGTATGTACAGTGCATCTGTGTGTTACTGCTTGTATGGTTGCATGTGCATGTGTGTGTGCATTCATGAATGTATGCATGTGTATATGTGATTTTTTATGTGCCTGTGTGCATTTGTCATTCCAACTCTTCCTTTTAACAAGCATAGTCATCTCATTGGATCAATCTTATGACATAATTTTAATTTTATTGTCTGTATGAGATTCCACTTTTGAATAAGACTACCTTGTAAATTCTCATCTAAACGGTCATAACGTCATTAGTATGGAAACGCAATTCAACTAATAAAATAACAGAAAATTCTTAAGCTTGTATTTTATATGGCTGCTGGCCATCTTTTCAAATAATCCACCATGGCATCATGTTAATGCTGAGCTCAAAATTCTGTTACAGACACTTGCTAATGTAGTGGCTTTTCTGTTGAAGCTTTTAATTTGTTTTTATGCACAGCCAATTTGTGTTTTTTTTAATCCTTTGTCATTTGTTCCTTTTTATTTTAGTAGCTGGCTAGGGCCTCTAGCACAGTGTTTTATAAAAGAACATATAGTTAAACCCTTGTCTTTAACCACACAGACTTACTTTTAAGTAATTCTTTAAATTTAATATTTTCATACAACATATTTGGTCATATTTTTCCCTTCCCTCAAACCTCCCAAGTCTCCCTCTTTCCTCCCCATGCAACTTCACATTCTTTATCTCAAAATAAACAAACAAAACGACCAAAAAGCCTCATTTGTTTGTTTTCCTTATGGGTTTTTTTTTTTTTTTTGCTGTTGTGGTTTTAGTTTTACATTTTTTTTAATAATTTATTTTTTATTTCTTCAAGTTACATCTCAATCACAATCCCCTCCCTACTCCCCCCTCCAGTCCCACCCTTCCACCCTCCTCCCCCTCAGCCCCACCATCCTCTTCCCTTTTTTTTTTTTAGTTTAAGGTATTTATTTTTCCCCCCAACAGCTCTCCCTTTCAGTCCAAAAAATGGTTCTTTTTCTTATAACTATAAATACAATACAAAACAACAGAAATAAATAGGCCACGATTATAAGAGTTATATGGCTTAGCATACATTCCCAATGTCCAGTCCATATGTATTTGGCACCTGACTTTAACATTCTACTATCTAACCATCTCCATGAGTTTAAAGTTCTATATGTAACTCAGCTTTCATACTAACTTGTCTCATAATTTTAAAAATATCTTCTTAGATCCAGAATACCCTCTTGATTCCTAAACAACTCAAAATTTAACTCTGAGACTCTAGCTATCTATTCTTCAACCACCTCAGAGACCTGAGAGGGATAAATATATCTGATTATATAGGAAGTGCAGGGCCTGCAGCTTCCAAAACTAAAAAATGACATACCAGTGGCTGCCTGGACAGTTCCCATTTTCTCTCCATACATTACAGCATCAATCTTCAGCCATTTGGCCCCATTTCTCTGACAGACATTGGTTTTAGAGCAGGAATTATGAAGGACTTGCCTACCCTGTCTTGACAGAGCTAGGCTGTCGACTTACCTGCTTCCAAGTTTTATCCTTTTTGGACAGAAGTCTGTCTACAGTTGAAGCAAGTGGTTTTTCTTGTCAAGAGAATGGCTTACCACCAATTTAATCATCTCCCACTGGAGATTCTTCAATGCTCATCTTCTACTTGGAGTAATATAGGGGGTGCTGTCAGGAGCTGACATGTCTCGATATCAAAAAATCTTAAGTTAAGAAAACATCTTTGAATGCCATATTCTGCAGATCTCTTGAGGTTTTTGAAGATGCCCTATCTATCTCTTATATTTAGATAAGCAAATATTGCTTGTCTCTTAGCAACTTGATTTCTGAGTAGCTTAGAAAATAACTGTGATAGACTGTCATAGTAACTCACAAAATGACACGTTTTCATGACTATTAGTTTTACATTTTTAAGGACCAGGGAGTAAGAGAGAACCTCCCAAGGAAGGAGTAATAAAATATAGTATTATGGAGAGATAAAAGGGACACTAGAATAGGAAGATTAAATAGCCAGTGGGATGGACGAGCAGGATTCAAAAGGGAATATGAGGAGAAATAGCTAACACTAATGGCTTTTGAAAAGCCATGTAGAAACCGGCTACCATATAGGCTTCATAAAATATATGCACATAGAAATAGAATTTAAATGTAATTAGCATACTGTTGGGTAAATAACGTGCCAACTAGGTAACATGGTACCAAATAAAATCACATTTCAGGAATGGGTTATATCTTTTGAGAAGCTGACCAAAGGGGTCCCATTGCACCTGCAGCCAAACACTGCAGACTATTGTCAATGCTGTTTGTTAACCTTAACCTCAACAATCTGCTGGTAAGAGCTATTGCTGAAGACACCACATACTTACGTCAATGTTTCAAAGTGGTTCTCAGTTAGAAGCTTCATTGCTACTGAATAGCAGACATAGTAACAGAAAGTACTGTCTGCACTACCAGAGTAGAAAAGTAATCATTAGTCTCACCCAGCTACAGTGGTGACCTCTCTGGAAAATATATCCACTGTTACAATAATAGCACAAATATGGAATAACCAACCAACTATGGATTGGATTTAAGGACCACTTCATGAGATACAACCCATACCTGACACCGTTAGTAAGGTCAAAAACCTGAAACTAGTTTTAAGTAACTTACGATTAAGCACCATATCAGAAATTTCGTTGGATAAGAAAAATCCATTGCTCTAGCTACAGCTGTGTTTTAAATGATAAAAATGGTAAATGTGAACAAATTCACTTTCCGTATTTATTTAGAGGAATTGTAATTTGTTAAATTTTGGAAAGTAATAGTAACTTTGGGGTCCTGAAACACTAGGATAAGAGGGATTGGATCATTGTAGCTATGTTTATTTATTATAGCACTGAATTCGGCTTGGAACATTTAGGTAAGGATAGTTCTTTTTCCATTTTATGTTCTGGGAAGAAGACTCAGAAGCTATCTTTTTCTATAACGTCTCTGCCAAATTCTGATTAGATCTGATTTGAAAGACATTTTGCAGTCCTTTCTGAAAACTGATTTAACTTGAGAGACTGTTGATCACAGGCTTGTAGCCACGAGATGCTGAGCAACATAGTCACAGCCCTTTGACAGTATAAATTAGGAGGCTACTGTAGCAGAACATTTTTATTTAAACACTTATATTTATTAGTACTTAACAAACACTTATAAAACATCTATATCCTATAACATTGTACCTAATATCTAAAACCTAATACCCATAAATGCTTAATATATAAGGACACCTAACCAACCCTATTTTAATTTTCTTAAAAGGATATTAGTATTCATAGTGTAGGTACATGCGGGATAAGTTGATTTTGGCAGTCTGGCATTCCCAGCAGGCAGTCCCTTTCAAGCTTAGCATTCATGGGTCTAACTTTGCCAGTTTGTATGGTCAGTTCATTTCAACCGCTAGATTGTGACCAGCTTATAAGGTCAGTCTGACTTGAGTTCAATAATGCTAACTTGAGGTTGGCTTCTTCCATCAGCTGAGACTCATTTCTTTTTTTTTTTTAATTCTTTGACAATTTCATTTTTTTATGTTTATTTATTACTTCAGGTTACATCTCCATCACAGTGCCCTCTTTCTACCCCTCCCAGTCTCACCCTCCTACCCTCTACTTCCTATCCTACTCCTCCAGAGTGGGGGTGTCCTTACATATCAGCCTCCACTCCAGTTCAGCAATCATATGAGTGCTAAGAGCTTCCTCATGCACTAAAGGCCTACATGGCAGCACCACTACAGCAAAGTGTCCCACTTAAAGGTAACAAAGTACAGTCTCCTTGGCCCGTGTATTCCTCATGGCCTACTATTCCTCCGCAGGGCCTCCAAACTCCACCTGCCTCCGTCAATCTCCCAGCGATGCTCTCAGGGCCCTGAGTGGACATCTTTTGGGTCCAGTTTTTAAGGACTCTTTCTCAGGTCTGGAGAAATGGCTCAGCGGTTAAGAGCACTGGCTGCTCTTCAAGAGGTCACGAGTTCAATTCCCAGAAACCACATGGTGGCTCACAACCATCCATAATGAAAGCCAGTGCCCTCTTCTGGTCTGCAGATATACCTGCAGACAGAACACTGTACACATAATAAATAAATAAATCTTTAAAGAAAAGAACTCTTTCTCAGCACATTCTATGCCATCCCTTTTCTGCTAGCCTCCTTAGAACAGCTTGAGGATGTACCTCAGGCTATTGTGGCCCAAATGCTGATGAATGGCATACCTTGCTGTACACTTCTCCAGTGCACATTGTCTTCTCAGTCCCTGAGGGCAAGGGGAAGAGAGAATCATGTGGAGCTCTCTGATTTATAGATAGCGTCATCTCATTATCCTTGGCATTCTAGAGAGCCATCATGATCTCTTGTGATATCCAGTGGTCCCTGTGGCTTCTTGCAGCAACAGATATCATCTGGGGCTTGTGAAATTTCTTAGCCAGGCTCACGGTCACAGAGCTGCAGCCTCAACTGGGCTCTGCCTATCTCGGCCAAAAGTTCAAGCAACGCCAAGCTCCTCCTTTATGTGTTGCCTTTATCTGCATACAAACTAGCTTCTACCACAGGTTACAGAATCTCCAGGAAATCAGTATTACTGCAGGAAAATACCCATTTTACACACCATGAGCCTTAAGTCTAATGGAGAGCCACAAATGAAGTAGTACCTGCCTTTTTCCACCCCCGAACATTAAATTATAATTTTCCTGAGTCCTTGGCACCAATGAACATATAATGTACATGATTGGTTTGTCTTAATGTTTACTTTCATCTAAGACACTCTAAGTTTCATGATGTAGGGTCTGTGGTTTATTTCAGTACCTCAAACATATCCTAGGCATTGCATGATTATGCTTCTGTGTGCATGTGTATTAATAACTTTTAATGAATGAATACATATATTAACTTCATTTATATACTCAAGGTTTTACCTATATCACTATAAGGTATTAATTTCATACAGTGTATGCTGATTTGATTTAATTGCTTGATTGTTTTCCATATGTAAAAGAAAACAAGCATTTTGACAAATAAAATGTCATAATTTAAAAGCCAACTTAATAATGCCCTCATCATTTTTACAGCAGCCTTCTGCCCTCATCCTCTACAGAAAACATAACCCTGCCAGTTATTTGTCATCATGTCAGTAATCTGGCAGACAGGGCAAAACAACAAAAAAATCACAGGCCAGAAGCTTATGAGTAGGGACTTTGAAAGCAGAGAATAGTAAAAAATTGTATGGAAGCCTTGTTTGCATGTTTGTTTTGGTTTAAGAATTTCAGTATACATTAAAAAACCTTAGTTTCTCTTCTCTTAGGAAGCAGATGAAGTGTCAAAGTAGGCAAAGCCCTCCCTACATTAACTATTAACCTAGAAAACACTTGGGTTTCTGTAAATATTGTTTCACATTTTCTTAAAAAATCAAGAATAGTTGCAGATTACGTCAGTTAAAGAACCCCAGTGTTAATTTGACCTTGGCTGGGATAGGCACCTTTCTGTTTCCTTGCTGAGCATACTACTTGAGCTTCCTTTTACTATTTTCATCTCCAGAACAGTGATCCCTGATCACCAGTAGATGAAAACTGAGGAAAAATGTGAAGGATGCTGTATGCACCAAAAGCCACAGAATAGCAGCATCATTCTTTACAGTACAAAGACTAAAATAACAGTTAACTATAGAATCAGGGTCCAAACATCTTACTGAGACCAAGCCAATAGCTTCCTTTTCTTTTCTGGATAGCTTATGATATTCATACATAGAATACAGATAATATATGCTGGATATCTTCATATTAAAAAACAAAATTCACTAGTTCCTTTGTGAAATCCTGCCATCTTATTTCTCCCTTTAAGATTCCATACACAGAAAGAGTTGGAGTCTATAGTAGGGTGAGTCTTCTGAAGATGACACACTCCCATCTTATGGGGAGCAATGCATTTTCTTGCCCTGCAGCAAGACTCACGGCTGAATGAAAAGCAGCAGAAGATTTCCGCAGGCAATGCCAGTGAACTTTTCTGTCACAAAGGTCACTATGAAAGATGATCTTGGAGATGGATAGAAATAACCTCACTGAAGGGAAGGAAAAAATAATCCAGTCACATCTTTATTAAATTGGCCATTTTCCCTTTAGAGATATGAAGCTACAGTTTATTACTTGGGTACCATCAAATTTTATAGTTTTATCTCAATTACTGGGAAATGTTCAAAATAAATATAAACAATTCCTATCTGAGAGTCAGGGTTCTTTATGAAATACATAGGAACAAATGTATTTGCTGTAGACTGGATGTGGTCATAAATTCACAGGCTGGAATTTCACCAGCAGTGTGACAGATCTGGTCATTTTTCTTTCCTTTTTTTTTTTAAATAAAATAGTCTTTAGAAGGCGATTAACTTATGAAGGCAGTGCTCATCTAAATAGGTGTAAAAGGCTGACAACAAAGGCGTGTAGGGCCCGTTTATCCCTCTGTCATTCTGTCATTTGAGGATAAAGCAGTAAGGCATCAACTACGAACATTTACATTGTAGACATAAAACCTGCTCAACTTGCCTGGCTCCTGAAATATGAGAAATCAAATTCTTTTATTTATAAACTAGCAAGTCTAGGATTCTTTTCTTATCCCAGCAGGAGCAGATTAAGACAATATATTTAAGAGCATTGTAAAGCAATACTTAAAATGTACTCATATAAATCCAAATGAGTGATCTCTGACTTTCCCCAAACCTCTCCTTTATTAGTTGTTAATTTTCCCTTGGTCCCACTTGTCTTTCAATCTACTTGAATCTACAGCCTCTTGCATCTTATGCAAGCACTCCATCACGGCGCTGCATTTTCAACACCTCTTCTCACCATCCCTTTTAATTATTCTGTTTTTTCTTTAGGCATGTTACCTAGACTGTCTGTCCTTTTAGTCCTTCTGCAGCTTTGGTAGTCTTTGAGCTTACAATTCTCCTGGCTCAGCCTTCCAGTAAGCTGCCATTACAGCTCTGTAATACCAGGCCTGCCATATGCTTTTTTTCATTGGTTACAGAGTTAAAAAGAAATGTTTTCCCAATTTTCTGAGAAAGTGCCTGATTGATTTCCAAAGTGGTTGTACAAGTTGATACTCCCAACAGCAATGGAGAAATGTTCCCCTTTCTCCACATCTTTTATAACATGTGTAGTCACTTAAGTTTTTGAACTTAGCCATTCTGATGGGTGTAAGCTGAAATCTCACAGTGGTTTTGATTTGTATTTTGCTTATGACTAGGTACATTGAGCATGTCTCTAAGTGCTTCTCAGCTATTAGATATTCCTCTGTAGTGAATTGTCAGTTTAGCTTTGTACCCAATTTTTCATTGGATTATTTGGTTTATGGTGTTTAATTTCTTGAGTTCTTTATATATTTTGGATATTAGCCCTCTATTGGATGTGGGATTACCTCAAGATCCAGCTATACCACTCCTGCCCATATGCCCAAAATATGGTTCACCAAACAACAAGAACATTTCCCCAACTATGTTCACAGCACTTTTACTCATAATAGCCATAAACTGGAAACAACCTACATGCAATAGATAAAGAAATTGTGGTATATTTACACAATGGAATATTACTCAGCTATTAGAAACAAAGACACCATGAAAATTGCAGGAAAATATTTGGAAACAGAAAAGATCATCCTGAGTGAGGCAAAACAGACTCGGAAATATACACGTGGTATATCACTCATAAGTGAATATTAGCCATTAACTAGAGGATAACTGTGCTACAATCACCAGACCCAAAGAAACTAAGTAACAAGGGGAGCTCAAGGGATGATGATTGAACCACTCTAAGTAGGGAAAATAAAATAGACATCAGAAGTGGATGGAGAGAGGGAACTGGACAGGAACCTAACATAACTGTCATCTCAGAGGCTTTGTCCAGCAGATAATGGAAAAAGATCCAGAGACCCACAGCGAAACATTAGGTGAAACTTGGGGAATCTTATGGAAGAGTTAGGGCATTGTTTGAGGGAGCTGGAAGAGTCAAGTACACCACAAGAAGACCTACATAGCCAATTAACTTGGACAGAGCAGGGCTCATAGAAACTAAACCACCAACCAAAGAACTTTCATGGACTGGTCCTTGGCCCACTAACTACTGGTCTTTGGCCCACTACAATATTAAGATAATAAGCTGCTTGTTCCTCAAGTGGATTTCCCAACAACTGGAGCTGGGAATGTATCAGACTTGGTATCTGTTGCCTCCCTCAGGACCCCATTTTTCTATCAGAGCTGTTTTGTCTTGCTTCAGTGGAAGAGGAGGCATTTGTCCTGATGCAACTGGATGTGCCAGAATTGGCTGGATTCAGGTGGGAGGGGGGTGGAGTAAGAGAGAAGTGGATGGGAGGGTGGGACTGGAAGGTGGAGAGGGAGGGGGGATTATAATTGGAATGTAAAATAAGCAAGTAAATAAAATAAACATTAAGAAAAGACAGTTTTATACAAACGATTGAAATAGAGCAATTAGCAGCTACCTTTGGAACAGTAGGACACATTATATAGAACAGCAATGTATTCTTTTGCTTATTTATTTATTTAGTAGTAGAAGCGTGCCTTTCCAGAGCCAGATAGATACTTAAAAACTCATGAGTTATTCATGGTTATTTATGTCAACTCATGAACAATTGAGTAGAATGCACCACAATGCCAATACAAATCTGAAAAAAATATTCTTATGATCAGTTGTGCTGTGAATAATACATAAATGAAAAGTAGAGTGTTATATTTACATATAGCACTATCTCCTGTAATCATTACCCTCCACCTCCCATGTCTATTAGATTCTTTGTTTACAAAACCATCCTTCATTTGCGTCCTAGTCTGATATGAAGGTGGGAGTTCAGAAATGATAGGTCAATGAAGGTCACTCAGCAACAGCAACAAAAACAGAGACCAGAGTTTTAAATTTTAACACATGTGACTTCAATCTACTGCTCATCGCCATTACCCTGTATTGCTTTGCTCATCTGAAGCATCATGACTTTATTAAAGAGGTGAGTGGGAGCTCATGACCTGCACTGAAAATACACGATCTTAGCCGGGCGGTGGTGGCGCACGCCTTTAATCCCAGCACTTGGGAAGCAGAGGCAGGCGGATCACTGTGAGTTCGAGGACAGTCTGGTCTACAAAGTGAGTCCAGGACAGCCAAGGAAACACAGAGAAACCCTGTCTCGAAAAACCAAAAAAAAAAAAAAGAAAATACACGATCTTTTCTAGGAGTGGATTAGACTCTGCTTTTTCCTTAATTGTACTATGTTGGAGATTTCAATTGACATAATAAAAACTGATGCAAAAAATCACCCATTTTGATATTTTACTCAGGGGATAATGTCCTTAATGTCAACTGCTATACTACTTCCATTTTCTTCTGAAAAGTAAAATGATTATTTCATAAAAGTCAAAACATTTGTCTGTTCGTCAAATATTAAGCACTTGAAAAAATGCCAAACTTCCATCCTTTTGCATTCCTGCCAACCCCATGGAAGACTCATGGAGGAATGCCAAAGAAGATGCAAGAAAGTTAAGATTCGAGAGACACAGTAAAGGGCTGGAAAATGTCATCTTCTGGGTATAAGGCAACCACTGCAATCACTCACTAACTGCAGCTGCAGACACTGCCACTCGGTCTGCATGAGAATAGATCCATCAACTATTAGGGACGATATATCTAGGATGAGAGTAGGATCCCTGGTCCTCACTACTAAACTCTTCTTGCATAATATTCAGGAAGAGAGAAAATGCCTTCAGTCATGTGCCCACTGGTGACACCACCATGTTCTGAAGGCTATCCCCAATATGAGGGTAACACAGATGGCCCTCGTTCAATAAATATTTCATAAAAACAGACATGGAGGAAGACAAGCTTTGGATGGGGGTTGGAGGGACATAAAAGTAAGGCTAGGGAAGTAATCAAAACACAAATATTCCCTGTTCTTACAGAAAAAATGCAACACATTGTCAACCATGCCTTGCATCTCACTTTCTCAAGTGCTCAAGTAATGTCTGCATTACGTAGTTTCCTTTCATATCTTCTCTTGCATTTGGTCTTACACTTGGCATTTTCATACACTTCCTTAGCTACTTTCACAGTATTTTCAAAACTTTAAATTCTGTTTTCACCCAGTCTTTAGAGCACTGAAATCCATCAGTCAGGATTCCTACTGACAGACAGTTGAAGCATGCCTCTACAGCTTAATCGTATCTGGAGGGCAGATGGTAGAGTGAGTGATCATGGATCTAGACTCTAGAGTCAAACTTTCTATGTGCCAGCCATTAGCTTTTGGAAGCCTGGGAGTGCTTTCATCTACTACCCAAAGTTTGTCAGGAGAACTATGTGGATAATCCACATAAATTCTTGGAACAGTGCCTAGTACTTGGTAAATAGGCTACTCATATATTATTACGATTATCAATGTGAAATAATTGTCCACCCACAACAGAATGCGGCATGTTGATTGAAAGTTAAAAGGCACTGAGCACTGTACATTCCAAATAGAGAGAAGAGTAATGGGACTTACAGAGAAAGTAAGAACTCCATTCTAAATGATCTCAAGATTGAACTCAGAAAACAGGATGATGTGAGAATACTGCCAGTTTAATTTTGTAACAAAGAACACACGTACAAAAAAAAAAAAAAGAAAAGAAAAGAAAAAGTAAATAAATCCTGGCAAGTCTTTAAGAAAGATTTTGCAAGGAAGAATGGGAATTAAGTTGTGCTCCTAGGGAAGACTTCAGATGCCCGGATATTAAGGGGAAACTGAATTTCATTCAGAATAAACTCTCATTTGATTTATAATTAACATGCAAAAAAAACACTCTGAAAAAAAAAACACAGAAAAAATTCATGTGGCACTTACTCACTTATAATTTTGGATTGAATGTACCAATTAATGTGCTTTCATTGACAGCCTTTACATTCAGGCTTTGAGATAATATGTAGATAGAAAGACTACAGTTATCACTTTTTTTTTTATAAATACTTTTTTTTTTCTTCAAGTTACATCTCATTCACAAACCACTCCCTATTCCCCCTTCCTATCCCACCCTTCCACCCTCTTCCCCCCAGAAGTTTCCCCTTTCAGTACAACAGATGGTTCCTTCTCTTATAACAGTAAGTATTATACAAAACAGCAGATATAAATATGCCACATTTATGAGAGTTAAATGGCCCAGTATACCTTCCCAATGTCCAGTTTATACATATTTGGCCCCTGACTTTAACATTCTACTATCTAACCATCTCCATGAATTTAAAGGTCTATATCTGACTCAACATTCATATTAACTTGCAACACACTTTTAAGAGTATCTTCTTAGATCTATAACACCCTCTTGATTCCTATGCCCTTATACCTTTGTATATTGATACAAAATTAGTAGTTTATTAGGCTAAAGTGGTATTGACAAATGTTTATTGTGCAAAAATAAGAGTGTATTGGATTACATCGGTATTGATCTTTGTATATTGATACAAAATTAAGATTACAGTTGGCCACAATGGTATTGACCCTTGTATATGGATGTAATATTAAGATTGTATTGGGCTACATAGGCATTGATCTTTGTATATTGATACATAATTAAGAGTATATTTAACCACAATTGAATAGATCTTTGTATATTGATACAAAATTAAAGGTAACGCTTCCTAATGGTATCATACCTAGAGATACTTAAAAATAAAATGTGAAGCTCTGGCCTCTTGATACCAACCGTCTAAAACGGTCTAGGATAGTTAAGTAAAACAAACTCCTAGTCATGCAAACATGTCACTTTGTTAGCTACTATGACAGTCTATCACAGATATTCTCTAAACTAACCAGTAATCAAGTTGCTAAGAGACAAGCAACATTTGCTTATCTAAATACAAGAGATGGATAGGGCATCTTCAAACACCCCAAGAGATCTGCAGAATATGGCATTCAAAGATGTTATCTTAAATTAAGATTTTCTTTTCTTTTTTTTTGATATCGAGACATATCAGCACCTGACAGCACCCCCTATTCTACTCCAAGTAGAAGATAAGCATCGAAGAACCTCCACTGTAAGATGGTTGAATTAGTGGCAAGCCTATCTCTTGGCATGAAAAAACCCCTTGCACCAACTGCAGACAGACTGCTGTCCAAAAAGGACAAAACTTGGTAGCAGGGAAGTCGACAGCCTAACTCTGCCAAGACAGGGTAGGTAAGTCCTTCATAATCCCTGCTCTACAACAAATGTCTGTCATAGAAACAGGACCCAAAGGCTGAAGACTGATGCAGGAATGTATGGAGAGAAAATAGGAACTGTCCAGGCAGTCCTTTCTTAGTTTTGGAAGCTGCAGGCCCTGCACTTCCTATATAAACAGATATATTTATCCCTCTCAGGTCTCTGAGGTGGTTGAAGAATAGACAGCTAGAGTCTCATAGTTAAATTTTGAGTTGTTTAGGAATCAGTTATCACTTTTTAAGTTACAGATTCTACTATAGTGAACTATAGATTTATATGAGAAGTTTACTTGAATAAATTCTTAGTACAATGTAACTGAATTCAGCAGGAGGCTGAGCTCCTTAAGATTATTATTATTCCTACTTCCTCACTGAAGCTAATGACAGTATTATGCCACATTTGAGTATCAGGAAGTTTTCAATTCTTGAGTCCCCCGTCGATTCATTAGGTTTTGAGATACTAGTACTTTGTGTACTAGACAAAGATAGATTTACTTGGTGGTTTTAAGGGAGAAAATGATTTAATTATGTAAAAACTGAGTGGCTGAAAATCAGATTCTCCTCTTTAAATAGATAATCTTGACAGTCCAGAGAACTGATAAGGGTCATGAATTACTTTATCACATTTGTCACTTTTGTTCATGAGCTCTGAGTCAGCAGTAGGAAGCATGAAGAATATCCTAAATCAGTGACGTTCAAATTTTATGGTGCAGACAACTAAAGTGTCTGAGCTATCCCACACCATTTCCTGACAGCAGATGCTAAATTCTCAGCAATGCTGTGAGAGACTCATTAGTAGTAGCCAATTTTAAACACTAAACTATGCAATTTTAAGTGAAATAAATTATGATTAAAAGTAATAGGCACTAAAACATTGTATTTTAATTATTTACAATCTTATAAATGCCTTTAAAGTGATTTTCATTCTCACATTCTTAGATTTACAGATGAAATATGACATAATGGTGAGTATATTGTGTACAATATTTATATACTGTGCAATTTCTTTTTATATAGGGATATACTGCTATCTTCATATCATCTATGCTTGGGCAGGTTATTTACTCAATGGAAACTGTAAAAAATCTGTAATATTTTTGCTCCCAGATAGAGTTGTTAAACATTTTATATTGAAAACCTGGTAAAATGTATACTTTCTCATGTATAAATACATACATTAGATATGAAATGTCATAATCCCATATTCCATTTTTCTATTCAGTTCTCTATACATTCAGCTATATTATGTATATATTAAAAATCTAGCTGCATTTTTGAAAAGTAATAATATAATCATAAGGATCACACTTCCCAATTTTAACCAGAGGATATAAACAAATCAAAATGGGAACATATTATTACTGACTTGGATATGAAAAAGATATACATATAAGAAAAATTAGCAGCAAGTGCATATGAAGGAAAAGAGTGTAGACTCCAGAAGGACTCAGAAGTCTTTATGTTTCCACCTTAGTCTGGCATTTTAAAAAAATAAATAAGTAAATAAATCTACCCAAAACAATAAACAAAAGCAATCAAGAATAAAATAATTCCTAGGATAGAAAGAGAATCAACTTCCAGTTGAAGGAATAAGTTCAAATCCCCAGTTTTCAATTAGAACAATTAAA
This sequence comes from Lophiomys imhausi, assembly GCA_907164525.1. Lineage (NCBI taxonomy): Eukaryota > Metazoa > Chordata > Mammalia > Rodentia > Muridae > Lophiomys > Lophiomys imhausi. The sequence continues at coordinate 4,893,006 of CAJQZJ010033126.1, read as the reverse complement.
CAATCGCAGATATACTAGGAAAGCTTAAAACATAGCCTATTCAATGTAATAATAGGACTAGGTCACTCTTCTTGAAGGTGACCAGATGGTACATTTGTCATATGAAGACTTTAACATTTTTAAAGTTTAAATATTACAAGAAGACATGGAAAAACTCAACAAAATTATGACTGAACACAATTGAATTACTAATAAAAATGAGAAAACACTTTTAAACAGTAATTAGGAGCTATAACTTACATTATTGAAGCAAAATTTCAATGAAAGAATTTCAAAGAATGTACAAACAAAAGAATCCGTACATGTGACAATAGGATAATGGAAACTACTGCGTCTGATAAATGGAAAGACTAGCATACTGAAAAAATAAGTGAACAGAGCGTAATATCCCCGTCGGTGGGCATTACATGAACAACATATGCACTGTGGAACTCACAAAAGAAGACATGAGATAGAAGGGGCAGAGTAAAATATGTGAAGTAACAATGGCTAAAAACACTGAAAATTTGACAAAAGATGTGACTACAGACATCTGTGAAGTCAGACCAACTCAGAGAAACTCATACAGATCCCTATTTTTAACCAAAAATTCCATGAAAATGGTAAAAAATAGATTAGTGAAAGCAGTAATAGAATAACAGCCCCTCACAAAGGATCCTCAATAATATCTGCACCAGCTTTCTTGTGGGAATTTTGGAAAGAAGAACGCACCCATCTGATACGTTAAAGAACTAGACAGAAACAAACAAAACGTATGTCACACAGGGATCCTATATCTAGCCAAAATTGTCCTTCAAAAATGAGGGAGAATTCATGACAGTCTCAGATAAACAAGAGCTGTGGTACTTCACTTCTATCACATCTGAAACACAAGAAATGTTCAAGATAATTCTGTGGCAGAAAATGAAAAGAGACTCGACAGCAATAAGAAAACAATATGAAGAAGTTAAGCTGTCAATAAAAGAATATGCATGCAAGCTATGGCCAGGGCTCAGTTGGTAGATGACTTGGTGAACAAACTTGAGAAGACTGGTACCCATAGAAAAAAGCTAGGTCTATTAGTGTCTAACTGTAATTTCAGCATTGGCAGAGTAGAGACGGATCCATTCCAGGGGCTCATTGACTAGCTAGCCCAGCAAAACCCTTGAGCTCCAGGTTTAGAGAGAGACATGGTCCCAAAGGATAAGGTGGGAGTGAGTCCTGGCGATCAACAGATGTCAAGTTAGAATTAAAGTGCATTCAAACAAAGTAAAATTACACCTGGCCCTGGAAGTCTAGGTCGCTTCTGCAGGACAGAAAGAACTGATCCACAAAGGAATCTACTACCACCACTTTACTAGACCAGCATAATTCCTCACTACATTCCAAATCTTCTTTGTATACACACAGATAAATGTAACTACCACTCGTCTTCAAAGAAACCCCTCTTTACAACAAATGGAGACCATCTCAGAACATGACAACTGGACACAACACAGACATCAACAGATCAAAGGGGACCAGCAATCAAAGATACATTTAAGCTACACTTCTCTCACTGACTTCACCTGTAGCTCAGTGAACATCCACAGAAGTGGAGGCTGAGAGATTTTAAGAGCTAGAATACCAGGAAGGCTCCTGTGAAACACTCTCTCCTAGAAATGGCTGTGCAAACTACAACAAGAGCAGTATCAAAATCTTGATGTGGAAGGTGGAAGATTTCATAGGGCCCCACCCATAGACAAAGAACTACAGGCAACTTCTGACTTCAGGGGAAGGAGAAATAGTTTCTCCCAGGAATGAGCCCATTTATTTTTTATTCAATGCAGAGTTGTCAGCCCTGAATCCATAAACACACAAACAATAAAAATAGTCTCAGGAAGGTGAATTTATATATATTTACATATATGCATGCATATAAATACATATGTGTGCATAACAATAATAAAGAGAATGTACCATCCAGTGGATAGTAGGTGTGGCTTGGGAGAGGTTCAAGGAAGGGTAGCTGGCAGAGGCACAGAAAGAGACTAAAAGAATATGCATAGAGTATTACAGAAGCTACTATTATTGTAAATTTTTTTTTCAAATCTAGTATTAGTTCCTGTGATATTTAAGAGATTAATGCTCTTAAATTATTAACCTAAAAAGAAAGTGATGTTGCAATTTTGATTTGTAACACCATATTTGTTTTGTACATCTTTGAAAGGGGCAGACTAATACATTGAAAAGTTCTTAGCTTATGTTTGGTGGCACATAATGTAAAACATATAATTTAATAGCATCAATAACTTTAAAAGGAGTGGGTACACCCTTACATAGACATACATGCAGTAAAAACACCAATTCACATTAAATAAAAAATAAAAAAAAGAAGTGGGTTAAACAGTGTAAAAGTTCAAGAAACACATTAGTTATTTAAATTTGACATAAATTTAAGTTAGTGTCGAAATTTTGGTCACAAGTAATTTCTATTGCAATCTCAGGTAAAATAGTTAAAGAAACAAGAAAGTAATGTAAGCATTTTACCATATAAAAACAACCAGTCACAAAACTAAATAATGAAAGGACTGGAAAAACAACACCAAAAGCTTTAAGCTCAAAATCAAACAAACAGGAAACCCAGAAATGGAGCTTCCTCCTTAAAAAGTCAGTCCTTAAATGGGAGTGCATGGAATCTCTCCTTAAAAAGGCAAATTAAGAGAAAGAATAAAAACAGAGCTTTGTTATCCACTGTCTTTAAAAGACTCAGTTGAAATCTAAAACCACAGAAAGAATGAAAGGATGCAGAGGAAATTCCATGCAAACACAAACACAAAGAAAGCAGAGGTAACCATATCAGCTCCAGACAAATCAAAAGGACACCAGCAAAGAAGCAGAATACTAGGTCAACTGAGAAACTCAGTTGCATTCCTCCCACACACTGAAATGAAAAATCCATGAACAAAACTGAGGAAATAATATCATTCACAACAGCACGAAAGGAATAAAATGCTTAAAAATTAACAAAGAGATAGGGTTATGAAATGAAAACTGACAATTAGAGAAGGAGTAAACAAAACAAATCCCATGTTCATAGTTCTTGTTTTCTTAATTTGGTGAAGATGTTAAAACTACTCAAAGCCAATGACATTCACTATAATCACTCCCTATCAAAATCACAATGATGATTTTTTTTTAGGAAAAAAAAAAAAACAAAAAACTTCATGTTAATCTGAGGGGACTTAAATCACATTAAAAAAATAAGAAAAAGAAAGATCTTAGAGCTGCTGGTTTAAGAGTCACTGAGCTGCTGCAGGGATTGACAACAAAGACAAGCAAGTCTAGTTTGCTGTTTGATGCTGTGATAAGTAACACCCAAGACAACGGGGAAAGGAGGTTTATTTCATATTAAACCTTAAAGTCCATCTTGCAAGGAAGCCAGGGAAAGAATCTGGAGCAAGGAATTGAAGCAGAGACTACAGAAGAATACTTCTTACTGGCTTGCTCTCTGTGACTTGCTCAGCTTACCATCCTTTACCTACCTGACCAGAAATGGCACCATCCACAGGGGGCTGGGCCTCCCCACATCAATTATTAATGAGGGAAATACCTCACAGGTCAATACAGGAAATTCTTCTGTTGAAGTCACTCTTGCTAAGGGGGAGTGGGAAGAATGTCAAGTTGACAAAAACTAACCAGCACACAGGCACTGACCAAAGAAACCAGAGTCCATAAATTCTTGCATAATTGATCAAGAGAAGTTTTAGAAGGGTGCCAAAGCCATTCAATGAGCAAAGACAGCCTTCTCAACAAAAATATGCAGGGAAAACAGCACATTCACCTAAAAAAGATTGACTGTGGACAGTTTTCTTTCTAGTGGCAGATACAGCAATTAATTTAAAGTAGATTGTGGTCATTTGAATAAGACGGGGTCCCCCATAGGCTCATATATTGAATGAATGCCTAGGGAGTAGCACTATTTGTCAAGTAGGTGTGATATTGTTGGAGAAAGTGTGTCAACTGGGGTGGGCTTTGGGATTTCAAAAGCTCAAGATAAACTGGTAGATTTCTCTCTTCCTGCTGCCTTTAGAACCCAATGTAGAACTCTCAGATACCATGTCTGCTTGTGAGCCACCATGTTAGCTCCCATGACAATGGACTAAACCTCTGAAACTGTTAGCAAGTCCTAATTAAATGCTTTCTTTTATAAGAGTTGCCATGGTCATGGTGTCTTTTCACAGCCACAGAACACTGACTAAGACATGGATCACAGACAAAAATGTTAGACTTGAAACTACAAAGTTCTGTGGTCGAAGCATTAAGATGTTTTTACATGGAATTTCTGTGTTTCTTTGTGTTGCTTGGTTTTGAGACAGGATATCATGTACCCCAGGGATGACACTGAACTTGCTATGCACCCAAAGATCACCTTCCTGTCTTCACATCCCAAGTGCTAGGATTATAGCAATGCACAGTGACACACAGTTTACATAATGTTGGAAACTGCAGCCAGGGTTTTGTATAAAGTAGGTATGCATCATATCCACTGAGCTATTTCACTAGTACAAGGAGTGAGATTTGTTTTAAGTGATATCAAAGGCATAGCATACCACTAAAAAAAAAAAAAATCAACAAATTGGATTCCATGAAATTAACTCCCCCTTTCCTGCCTTTCTCTTTAACCCCTAGCCTTACCTCTAACACACAGGACCCCTTCATCTCTAACACAATTTTTATTAGCATAGGGTCTCCTACAAAGGACCCCTGGAATTCACTATGTAGACCAGGCAGTTTTTGAAGATGTGGCAATCCCTCCTTAGTCTCCCAAGGATTAGAATTATATCCTTGAAAAAAATATCACTGGAAGGCCTGTTTTTTTTTCTGAAAGGAAACTGAGAAGTAGATATCAGGAGTGGGATTGTGCTGGGGTGAGTGGGAGGAGTGGAATGAGGAGAACTGTGATCTGAATTTGTTTTACTAGAGAGTAATAATACAAACAGACTAATAAACAAATGAAGCACAAGAATTTAGAACACATAGGAGACTAAAGATAGTCTAATTAAACTCTAAGAAAAGAAAAACAAAAACAAAACAACAAAACAAGAATTGATCAATGGTACTACCACTAAAATATAATATATATATGTATATATATATGTATATATATATTTCAGTATTGGAGACAATAATCATGACTCATACCTCAGAAAACAGCTGATATGTCAATTATATAAAATAATTCTTAAAACTCAAGAACAAAAATTAATACCTTGATCAGATTGATTAACTGAGGAGTGAGTAGATTAGTTAAGCAGTGGGCAAGCATCTTGACATTTCTACAAATATGAAAAAATAATAAATAAACACAATGTGAAAATTACTCAGAATCTTGTGCCTGGGAAAACGCAAATCAAAATTTCATACGATAGTATTCACAATCATTAGGATGACATCCATTTAAAAAAATGCAAACTCACACATGTTGGTGAAAGAGTAGAGACATGGAATACCATGTGAATTTCTGGTGGGGCCGTTAAATGATATAAGTACTGTGCTAAATAATGTAGACTTATCTCAGATAATTAAGAATAGCACTATCATAGAACCTAATAATTCCATCATGGATATACATTCAAGAATTAAAAATTAAATCTCTCAAGGAAATTTTGTACACCTGTGCTCATAGTAGCATTATTCAGAGTAGTTAAAATGTAGAATCCATGGATGTGTCCACAGATAATATGGACATGTGAAATGTGATATTTCCATACAATAGAATATTATTATGACTAAGGGAAGTCTTCACAATAACAAAAACTTAAACATTGTCAGTTTTCTCTCCAAACAGTTTACCCTCCAATCTTTGTAATACAGACTCCTGAAGGTACCTGACCTTAATAGACATAATATTCATTTCAGAAAATGTGATTTCCCATTGTAGACACATTAACTATAATTATGGAAAACTTGGGCACATTGCAGATGTCTTTCCTATTGCAATGCCTGATGGAACTTTGACCCAGTCCTTCTAGAGTTTGTCTTGCTTTCAACAACACATTAAGGAAAGGGCTTACATCTTTGAGAAAATGATTTGTATGTTACCTCAGGTTTTCTTCCATTTGATTTCAAGCTTACACACTTGCTCTTCATCAGTTAGTTTATCATGCATCTAACTGATCTGTCTAGCTGTCTGCCTGTCATCTGTTTATCACCTATTTTTCTATCATTTATTTACCATCTCTATCTATCTATCTATCTATCTATCCATCCATCCATCCATCCATCCATCCATCCATCATCCATCTGTCCATCCATCCCAACCAGGCATTTATTGTCTGAGGCAGTGTTTTATCTTTTCAGTATCTTGTATATGTTGAAGAATCAAATTTACCTTTAAAATATTTATATTTTTTAAAATTACCACTCATATATATTCACTGAGCATTATATTATGTTACATAAGAACATTTTCAACTTAATATGATCATATGTATCTTTTATTTCTTTGTAATAATGAATGACTCCTATTTAAGAAACCTGTATTGCCATAATTGGTTTTCATTGTTGTACAAATATTTTTTTGTTTAAAGAATCACCTATAGATAGAATGTGTCTGTCATACAACTTTTCTTAAGTCCATTTACCCTTTATTTAAAGAACACTTTTCCTATACAATAGGTCTTTTACAAAAATTATGTGATCATATGTGTTCATTAGACCTCATTTTAAAGAAATGTAGCATTGTGTACTATATCATTCTATACCTATGCAAAATCTATACAAAGAAATCTATACATGCTTATAATCTGTAAAATCTGTATATGACTGTGTATCTGTATGCACACAAATATTTAACTAGATATGTACTTAGATGTTCACTAATAGTTTTGCATTTATAATGGAAAAATTTGCCTCAAAATGATGGAGCAATGACATTTTTGCTTGATTCCCATCTTTGAAGACATAATTAACTTTTTCACATATTTGTGACAAAATATTATTAGGTTTATTTTCTGAGTATAGTAAAACATAGATTCAAATCGATGCAAACCATTAAAAAGTAACTTTGATCTAGTTATTTTCCCTAAAAGCTATTATTATCCTACAAGGAGCATGGTAAGATCATACCAAAAGTTCTCCATCTTGGAATATCCTGAGACTTAGGAGAAGGGTAGCATACCCATGTGCTCATCTTATCCATGAGTTTTTATCTATAAAAATTGAGCTTGGGTTTGTGAAATTCCTCCAACTGAAGCTGGCCAGTAAGCAGAAATGTAGCCTGAGTAAACTAAGGTATGTTCTCTAAGGACGAGTCTGTCAGCTTACCATGTTCCTCTTTGCTTGGTCTCAGGCTCATGAATGAACAATCAGCAGGCCTGGGTATGCTTCCACATCTTTCTAGATCCTCTGAGCAAGAGAGGCATGAACACATACTCTAAAGTAGCAGGCATCCAATGTATGCATGTTGAATTATTGCCTGTGGCATGGTAGACTCACATTTACCGGCTTCGTTATGGGCTTTCTCAAATGAAACAGTCTCGAAGTGATGACTGTCATCCCATCTCAAATATTCCGGGTAGCAAATGAGAACAAGTGGGAGTTTGGCTTTGTTACAGACTTCTACTCTAAATGTTACCCCTTTGATCACTACTCACCTCTCTGGCTGTATTCTGTCTTCCAGAAGAAGGATGACACTTAAACAAGCAGATGACACTTGCATAAAGCATTATCGGAGCCACACCTCTCCTGCTGTATCAGTGACATCACAGACATTTGTCTCTGGACTTTAAAAATATTTATCCTACAGTAGAGCTCCCCAGATTCCTATTCTATTTGAAATCTTTGCCTTTGTAAAAACGATGGGGTTTACTTTACTTTTTTCCAGGGCCAACAGGTCATGGAGAGAAAGAATATTTGGAAAGGAAGGAGACAATGGTACAGAAAATGCAACTATGAAATGGACATGACTATATTTAAAATTCCTCAGTGCACTGAGACACAAATCTTAGCTTTGAGAGAGTCTCAGATGGGGAAGAATAAAATTCTAACCCTGACAGATTGTAAAACGTCTGTAATTTGTATGCCAAACAAGGTGAGCCCAGAACTCATTTAAAGTCAAGGTAAATTACAGCTGCTACTTTAACTGGTGTATCAGGCCTATCATTCTGACAGAAGAAAATTCAATTAGTCTGACAGACTTGACAAAGAAATACTGAATCCTGCCTCCTACTTTTTTTTTTTAACATGTTTTCAAAATGATCTGTTGGTAAAATTGCCACTGAGCTTATGATAGTAGAAGTTTACCTTAAAAAAAAAAGTTTTGGAAAAAACATATTCCCACTTAAAACAGAAAATCACGTTTACTTTGCACTTGTCTATTTTCAGGTTGATTCAACATTATAATAAAGTGCTTTCAAATGGTTATTTAGAATGTTATACTACACATTTCTTCTTATACAGCAGAAATACATCATATTATTTTCTCATCTTAAACCAAGGTATCTTCTACAAACATCTCTCAATTTTGTGCTCAAATATTTTACTATGTGACAGTAGAATATATTAACACTAAGTTCATATATTCATTTAATTGATTTTGAATGTAAGGTTTGGGAAATATAAAGTCAGTAAGAAGTTTCCAAACCTAGAAGTAAAGCTTATTTCCTGTGTGTGTGTGTGTTTAACAACAGGAGCAATAACCAGAAATGTTTGATTTATATAAAGAACCTGAATTGAGAAGCAAAAAATGAGAATTGGAACACCAATTAAGGAAGCTGGAAAAAAAAGTGTTGAACAGGAATGAAGTGGATTATGATTGTGATGCAAAATGATGTTTAAAGTATAGTTTCAAAGTGGAAACTAGTAATGGTGCATTTCCCATATACGTAATAGGAGCAGGAAGTGCAGGGCAGAGCGATTGAAGAAGGCCATACAGGGAACTGTTTTAAGGTGAGTGTATGCATCACTCTTCTGATTCTATATCCCTTGGGCAAACAACTAACTTTCCGTGGGTTCCCTATGTCTTCAGGAAAGAAGATGGGGTAATTAAGTTACAACGACATCTAGTATGTTCAGCATTATAAATTTTCACTGCAGTTTGGTGGGCTTCAGTGTGAAAACACAAGCCATAGGATTTTTAACGAGCACTGATTTCAATTAGTGTGGCTCCAGATCAACTACCTCAGAATTCCCTGAGGAAAAGCCTAAGTGCGAATTGTCCAGATGGGAATCTAATGACACACAGGCACAAGAGCTGACACCATATTAAATGAACAAGTTGCCTTACATTCTGGCCTCTTACCTCTTTGGTTGTGGTGTGTTGTTTCTAAGTGAACTGGTCAATTTGCACAGACGTGTCTAGCACCCTTCCTACAAGAAGTATGCATTTTTTTTTTGAGTAAGAAGCACAGTCCTGTACGAGGAGTTTTAGATGTGCAGCTAGCTTCTCAGGGCAGAGTCAAGAATCTACATTTGACTGGATCAGAATGTGTATATTAACAATATACTTAATTTGTATCCTTTCCCACTGAAATGCTCCACTTTTGTGTCGTCTCAAGGTATCAAATTATGTCTACATATTTGAGCAATGCTACAATGCACATTTCTTGGAATCACCTAGGCTGAATATTATGAACCCTTGGGTTTAACTTTATACTCTTTTATCAACAGGCCTGTGACTGGTCCTGAGAGATGTTGACAAGCATGGTGTTGTTCGGTCACAATATATGAGACATTTTAAATTTAATTCTCTCCTCAGTGAATGTGATGTAATTTAGCTATAAAATATAAGGGTGGCAATAAATGCAGCTGCTAAAAAGGCATAAATATATTTTTCATATATTACAGATGTTTAAATAGGTAAGTTATGACTATGCAAATTTCAAAGGTCCTACTTAAAATGAAATTTTAAAAAGTATATACTGTGCTCATCCAAAATTGTTCAGTACACTAAATAGCATCCTAAATAATGTATGAGGGTCCAAGGAAGATTAATTTGAATGAAAAGATAATCTGAATAACTTTCACTTTTTATAAGCCCTATTAAAATTGAAAATAATACTACTGATAAATCATTCATTCTTTGATGTTGCTATTGTTGTTTACATTCTGAAGGCTGCATGGCTGGAAGTAATTTCCAGGACAAAAGACAAAGCATTTTAAAATCACATAGAAAATGTTCTTTACTTCCTTAATAATGGCAAGTGTCTATGTGTTCCGTCTCTTCGTATACCAAGGGCATGAAAGATGCTTCCAAAAGCTATGGTAAAAGAAAGAAAACCACATGGCTACCAAAACTCAGGATCCTGATTCATCACGTGCCTAGAGAAGAAAAAGCTACCACTGGAGGATAGTTTGAAATAAAATTTGCACAAATGACTCTGAAAATATTATCACTTAAGAACAGAACAGTTGTTCTTAGGATGCTATGCCAGGCTTTTTGCCACTGGAATTTCCATCTTAAATCACAATGTTAATATCTCCTTCCTTTATTGAATCACAAAATGCAGATGTGACGTGAGACTATAGCGGTCACAGTTAAATTTTAAGTTGTTTAGAAGTTAAAAGAATGTTGTACGTATTAGGAGATGTTTTTAAGTTGGTAATGCAAGTTAGAATGGAAACTGAGTTAGGTATAGAAATTTAAACTCATGGAGATAGATAGGTAATAGAATATTAATATCAGTTGCCAAATACGTATGGACTGGACATTGGGAATGTACGTTATACCTTATAATTTCCATAATTGTGGTGTAATTATTCAAAAAAAATATGAGTTCTGAGACAAGTGTGAAAGGGTGGGATCAGGAGGGGTGGACGGAGGGGACTGTGACAGAGATGTAACTTGAAGTAATATACAAACTTAAAAAAAAGAAAGAAAATGCAGCTGTGAGGTGAGATTACTGCTGTTAGTTGCTAGTGGTATAATAAGAAAGGCATCTGACTAAACAAGAATGAGCTATTTTGGCATATATTCAACCTATATCTCTAGTCAAATTAAGAAATGTGATAAAGAGAAGTCATGGTTAGCAAACTGGCCTACAATGACTACTCAAATTCAGGTTGTTCAGTAAAGTAGATGTCAGGATCACAAGGACCTAAAATGCTTACTGTGGAAATACTACAAGGCATATTGTATATTTTTATAATATTCCAAGGTCTAGAATGATAATAAAGGTCATTAAATAACAAAGGAATGAAAACATACCAATTTTTCTCAACACTCACTGACATTTCAAAATATAGATGAATGTAAAAGTAAGCCCAGGCTGGTAATGGTTAGCAAACAGGTATAATAAAATAAAATTTTGAAGAATATATCACAGGAAAAAACTGTTTTTTTTTTTTCAGAAGACTGGTAGGAAGAACATCATGAAAAATTTAAGAAGTCATTATAGTATTTAAAAAAAATTGAACTGCCTCAGAAGAACTAAAAGTTAGACAACTGGTAGGTCTAGTAATAAAAAAGTTACAAAATTAATTGCTGGGCTTCCCAAATTAAAGGCTCTAGTATTTTCATGAGATAATGGTGAAAAAAAAAAAAAGCTAATCTCTAAGGAAATCAATCTTTCCCCACATATTCTTCCTGTGGGTGCTGAGTTTGAACAGTTTTGAGTTCTTGCCCTGGGAAACTGGATTGCTCTGTAAACTTTGACATTACACTACTCACGCATAAAATAGTAGAATCCTTTTGTCCACATATGCCCAGTACAATGTGTGAGAGCCAAGGATCTTGTCATCAGAATCTGAATAACTCACCCTGAGTGTCGTTAGACATAACTAAAGACAGTCTAGCATCTAGTAAGCTCAACTTAGACTCTATCCTTTAAAATAGTAATCAGCACACATGCTTAATTAGAATGCTCAAAAATTAAACATAGTAATTATTTTCAAAAGCTCACAAAGAAGGATTAAATAAAGGTCAGGTATCCAGAAAAAAAATATAGAACAAAGAAGGAAAGATTAAAAAAAAAAAACAAAAACAAAAACAAAAAACCCTCAAAACTAAAAACTCTTTCAGAACGCTATGAAAAGAAACCTATAAAAAAGAAGCTAAGATGTGAAGCATCAATTTAATAGTTCTAAGAGCAAGTAAAAAGACCATGCTGAGCAGAAATAACAGCTAATAAGGGGAGGAAATAACCAAAGTAAAATAACGAACAATGATGAAAAAAAGTAAAGAAAGCAAATATAGGTGCAGCTAACCCTCATTAAAAACAGATCCAAACCTCAACACTTATACCTAGACAAATAAACAGATTGAATTAATCAGTATTCATATTTGTGCATGTAAAGCTTCAAATGTTACCATTTTCAGAAAAGAGAGACATTTCAAGAATTCAGGAAGATGTGTATTTGCCTAGATATAGTTGTTTACAAAGTAGCTATGCAGTACACACTTTTATTATATAAGGCTCCATGAAAGGAATAACGGTAAATACCCTATATTTTTTGTATGTCAGTTCTAAAACTGGAAAGAAACACTACAAAAATCTGAAAGCGAAATAAAGAGAAAACATGGGTTAAAAATGTCATTAACTTTCATTTCTCACTTTTGGAAGAGGTTCCGAATATTGACTTAATGCTTTCAATAATAGCAAGTGTGAGCACTGGATAGCCAAGCTATCTGAAGCCTGCTAGGCTGAGGGAGAAGGAGAAGCAGATCTGGCTACGTTTAGTCCCTAAGTCTACTTGGAGATTTTTCTAAAGAACGTTCCTTGCTTGGAATATTTCACTGAAACTCTTTCAGGTGTATGACTGTTGGTGGTGATCCTTCAACTTCCCATTCAGATTTGAAGCTCTCACCAGGCTTATGCAAATTCCCTTTCAGGTCTCCATGAAAGCTTCAAGTCACACTCAGGAAAAAAAAAAAACAAAAAAAAAAACAAAACCCAAAAAACAACCAAACAAACAATAAAACAACAGCACTCAGTTTCGACTTATACTTAGAAAACAGGTGGATATGACAAAGCAATAGGAAGACAGATACTCTGTAGTTTTCACTGTGATACTATGGAGTACTTCTGGCAGGAGCGCTGGACATAAATCAAGCTCCTAATTAAACTGTCGTGTCTTCCAAACTGTCTCTAGTTAACCTTCTTCATTATTCTTAAGTTTACAGTATGAGAGCCCCCTCCTCTAAATGTGGATATATCACAGAAATAAACATCTTAGAAAAAAATTCTATCTTGAATGTTCAGCTCCTTTCTGTTCTTTGTGTCTTTTTTTTTAAATGGTGCTAAAATAAAATTAAATGGTGCTGACTGAATATTACATTATTTTTTATTAAATTGTAAGTTTGGATTTATAAATAATAAAGCCATAAAGTTTAAAAATAAATCACCCAGTGTTCCTCATCTTTACATTGCAGAAGTTAGTAGATCTAGTAGTGTGTTCTTCCACACGGAAAGTGTTGGCTGAGGACAACTCAGAAGAAAATATTGAATTGTTGACATGTCCTTTAAAAAGGATATGTTAGTGTATATAGGCCATTGCCCTTTAAAAAGAATAGACAAAAATCAGACAAAATACTTCCATGGACAAACACACCACTTTTTATGTATAAGTATATACTCCTAAGATCAAAAAGTGTTAACCAATGGTTTAACAGTTTGTATGTAGAATTTATGGAAGCCTTTGTACAGAATGGGACCCATGACACAGGAGTCCAGAAATTCCAAACAATCACTTGCTATCTCCAAAGAGACATTTAAGAAAACTGAGTAAAAATCCATTTTCCCAATGGAAAAAGCTTCTTCCAAAGTGCCACAAGAAATGTTTAAAGCCTCATCCATTTTTTCACACTGGAGAAAGCCATACCAGAGTGGCGCGTGTGCCTCAGTATAGCATAAATAGAGCAGATTTCATTTCCAGAAACAAGCATGAAGCTAAAGCTTCAGCAAATTTTCAGGAAAAAGCCTTGTAGCTCTCAGTGGTATTTTCTCAACCCAAACAATGGTACCCAGTTAAAGTGAATGCTCGCTCTGCTTCTGAACTGGAAAACTACTGGTAAGAGTGAAATGTGAGGCTAATGAAAGCCACACACCATCTCGTTTTAGAGTGGCATATGTTTGACTTACACATAAATCACGAGATGAGAATGAGTCTCATTGGATAACCAGACATTTGCTGGGAACTGATAGTCTGACATAGTTTACTTTCAGGGGACAACGGAAGATAATAAATATAAATCATCAATAAAATGCATTAGTATACGATGCAGATAGTAACTAAATGCAATGGAGAGACCTAAACTAGAAGCTGGAAAGTTGGCTCAGCAGCTAAGAGGATAATTGTGTTTACAGTGGACCCATGTCCAGTTGCCAGCATTCATAACAAGATGCTTACATTCTCCTGCTAATTGAAGTTTTAGAGGACTCACACACACACATCTAATTAAAAATCTTTAAAATTAAAAAGATACTAAATCAATGTAAGAGGACGAGGTAGTATTTGCTTGTGTTTAATAGCTAAGGAACACTTCCCAATAATCACAAATAGGAGTAGAATCTTGTGAATAACCAGGGGACAAGTTACGCACATTTATAAGCAGGATTGCAGAAGAAAATTCACGTGAGAATCCTGTGGTGTCTACTCTTGGAAGAAGAGCAAACAAAACAGTGAGTAAGCCTGGAGCAGTGAGAGAAAGGAACAGAGTAGAGAAGTCAGAAGGGTAACCACAGCCAGATTGTCTAAGCTATTGTAGGGCTTTGCAAACCCCTGAATTTCATTTTGAAACCAACTTTTTGCATAGAGAAGTGGTATGCTCTGATTCTGACCATGTAAAGTACAAGGGATATTATGGCAGACAGGGAAACTACTGATGGAGTCAGATGGAAGAAAGGGAACTGTGTTGACTCAGTTCATGTGTGTTATGTGTGCACGTGTGTGTGTATGCATAGAAATGTATGTTACAGCTGAAGAAAGACAGAGACTCAGACAGAAACAGCAATCCAGATGCAGAAGAGTTTATAATTTGTTTTTCAAGCTCTTAGGAAATATTTATAAAAATGAAACACTTTCTTGGAAATTAATTAATTATAAAAATAGAGGGAATAGAGGCATAAATATTCATTTATAATCAAACTAAACTAGAAATGATGATAATCCATGAACCAAAAATTTAACCCACTGAAAAAATATTTCAAGTCCCTTTATGAACTGAGATTATACCCTAACAGTTCATGTTAAGTTAGCACCTATATACCCAATGTTCTTATTTGTCCAGATACATCCACAGTGTAAACCTGGGAAGCTGACCTTTCTAAGACACAGGTCTAATCCTTGGAAGACACAGCTCTAAGTGAGATGCCTTCATCATGTCCCTCTCCTCAGAGCTCAGGGAATCCCACAGAAGAACAGGCAGAAGGAGTGGAAGAAGCAGAGGGGATTGAGGACACCAGGAGAGCAAGGTTCTCTTTAACACCTGAGCAAAGTTCCTAAAAATTGACAGCAACTGAAGAAGCACCCATAGGGCCTACTCAAATCTGCACCAGTCCAAAGCATATTATGTTATAGCTTTCTGTTAGTACTTTTATCATACCCCATAATATGTAAGCAACTGGGTCTCTGGTTCTTGTGCCTTCTCTTGAGGCTTGTTTATTTTTCTGTTGGCTTGTTTTATTCAACTTCAATATGATTGTTTTCATTTTATATTTTATTTTGGTACATTTTGTTGTTATCTCTTAGTTGTCTAGTCTTTTCTGATGAGAGGCAGAAAGGGAATGGATCTGGATAGGAATGGAGGTTGGGAGGAACTTGGAGGAGTAGAGGGAAGGGATATTGTATATTAAATAAATAAATAAGCAAATAAATAGACAAATAAACAAATAAATAAATAAATAAATAAAGATTCTCTAAGGGAAAAAGACACTGTCATTCGAACAAAACGGCAGCCTACAGATTGGGAAAAGATTTTCACCAACCCCACATCTGACCGAAGGCTAATATCCAAAATTTACAAAGAACTCAAGAAATTAAATGCCAAGAAACCAAATAATCCAATCAAAAAATAGGGAACAGAGCTAAACAGAGAATTCACAAAGGAGGAATCCTTAATAGCTGAGAGACACTTGAAGAAATGCTCAGCATCCTTAATCATGAGGGAAATGCAACTCAAGAGAACTCTGAGATTCCATCTCACACCTGTCAGAATGGCTAAGATGAAAAACTCAAATGACAGCACATGCTGGCGAGATTGTGGAGAAAGGGGACACTCCTGCATTGCTGGCGGGACTGCAAGCTAGTACAAACACTATGGAAATCAGTCTGACCATATTTTAGAAAGCTTGCAATAGCTCTACCTCAAGACCCAGCCATACCACTTCTGGGTTTACATCCAAATGATTCCTCACAAAACCACAAGGACGTTTCCTCATCTATGTTTATAGCAGCCTTATTTTTAATAGCTAGAAACTAAACAACCCAGATGTCCCTCAACCGAGGAATGGATTAAAAAATTGTGGTATATCTATACACAGCCATCAGAAACAAAGAAATTATGCAATTTCAGCCAAATTGATGGAACTAGAGAAGCTCATCCTGAGTGAGCTAACCCAGACTCAGAAGGATGCACATGGCATTTATTCACTTATAATCAGATTTTAGCCACATAGTACAGTATAACTATACTACAGCCAATGCACCAAAGGGAAGACAAACATAGTCTTTGTTTTCTGTCAATGAGACACTTTGCCCTAGTGGTGCTGCCTTGTAGGCCCCCAGTGTGTGAGCCTCTTGGCCCTCATATGACTGGTGAACTGCGATGGGGTACTGTTATGTAGGGACACTCCACTCCAGGGAGTGGAATAGAAGGGATAGGGGGTAGGGTGGGAGGGTGGGACTGGGTGGGGTGGAAAGAAGGTACTGTGATGGAGATGTAACCTGAAGTAATAAATAAACAATAGATAGATGGATGGATGGATGGATGGATGGATGGATGGATGGATGGATGGATGGATAGATAGATAGATAGATAGATAGATAGATAGATAGATAGATAGATAGATAGATAGATAAAAGGTTCAGGTCTAAGAATTTATTTTTATTATTATTCTAGGTATTATTGTAATCTATCCTTATACCGGACTCCAGTATATCTTGCTTTCATTGTAAAGATGCATCTTCAAAATGTGTATTTCTAGGCCAAAAGTTTCCTGTTGCCTTTCCTATTGGAGACTATGTTCCAGTCTACCATGTTCTCACATATCATGTCTGTAGCCTGATTATAGGGACCTCTGCCATAAATTCAACGCTGGCAAATGTGAATTTGTTCATGATTTTCAAAGAATAAATTATTGAAGAAAATCTTATAATGCCTACACAGAGTTTCTCCACCATGTGGATTTTGTACAAACGAAGGTTATTTTCCTGGATTAAGTTCTTCCCACATTAGTTACATTTGTATAGCATCCACACCTCATTTAAATTTTGTGGTGCAAATATAGGTATGCATTCAGGATGAAGACTCTTCCACATTTGTGGCAATCACATGCTCTTTGCTTGCTCTCTCTGTCTCTCTCTCTGTCTCTCTTTCTCTCCCTCTCTCTCTCTCTGATAGTGTCTAATGACAGAATATGCACGACAGGATTTTCCACATAAATAATGCTCATAAAATTTCAACCCAGCATTTTTATTTCAGATACTTTTCAGGATCAATGGCAAATGAGGCATTACAGGGTCTTCATTTGAATTCTCTAGACTATGTAAAGGTCACCATTGTGATCCACAATTCCTTCCTATTGAAAACATTTTCTTATGCTTCCTACAGGATTTCTCACACAGCTGAGTCTACTCATTCTTTCTGCCCTGTGTGAAATCACTCATATTGCTAGAAGCAAAGAGAATTACTGGAGGATCTTCCTCTATCGTTACAGACACACCCCCTTGCTCCCATGTGAGTTCTGTGTCAGCAGAATGGTTCTTCTGGCAGAAAATCATAAAAAAAAAAATTGTTCTCTAGAAGAAAGTCAGAACACAAACATAGAAATCCATTATCTCTGAGTAGCACTTGTGAGATACCTGTTTAGTGACCTACTCACTGTGCATTATCACATCATCAGAACAATTCCAAAAGTCAACATGAGGGAACCTGAAAATCTTCAGTAGGAGTTCACATGAACATGTTCTTATTAGGAAGACACTATGTGAAATCTCATTTTTATAACCAACTGGTTAAAAGTTTTTTTTCAGGCTTCTTCAATTACCATCTACTGAAAATGTAAAGTGTTGAATCCAGAATTTGGTAACAGGTAACCAAAACTTAGATAAATAATTTTCAATATTTTTATTCTCTCACTAGTTAAAAAGAAAAAATGCAGAAAAAAGCAGGAGTCTTTTTACCCTGAAAATCTGATTTCAGTTTCTTTTTATATTATTCACTTTGAGAATAATAAAGAAAAATTTTGACTGCAGACAGTAAATATTTTTAAAGATTGTTTAGCTTCATTTTATCAAAATTATTTAATTACTTGCACAAGAGATGCACAAGATTAAGCCAACTGATGGTCCTGAATTGATGGGCAGATGATATCCAGGCTCCACCACTTCCTGAGAAGCTATAAGCAGTCAACAGTTATTGACAGATCGAAAAATCACTTCTTATTAAGGTGTGACCACTAGTAGAACTCACACACTCCAAGGGATGGCCAAAACCCGTGAATATTTAAGCAACACTGAATCTAGTGGGTAATGAAATCAGAAACAAACAAAAAACCAAACAAACTAAAAAGATGTAAGTTGGGAGTGGGTGTATTGAGGAGAATATGGGGGTAGTTAAAGGGAGAAAATTTGGTCATATTTCTTCTCTCCCTGCTTCTCCTCCTTCTTATTTTTAAGACAGAATTTCTCTGTGTGGAACGTAGACCAAGCTAGACTGCAACACAGAAATTCACCTGCCTCTGCCTCCCTGAGTGCTAGGACTAAAGACACGTTATAATGCCTGGATTCATATATATTCTTGTATGAAATTTTCGAGAAAAAAGAAAATTATTTTTAAAACAATTTTATTTTTTGTTGGCTCTTCTTTTTTATTGTTGTTTGTTTGTTTTGTCCTATTCAAGTTTATTTGCTTTTATTTCATTTCCTTTTTATGATGCCTCTTTTTTTTTCTAATAAGAAAAAGCAAGAAAGGGTGTGAATTTGAGTGAATGGGGGCTGGGGAGGAGTAGGTGGAGGGGAAACTACAATCACAATGCATTTTATTGGAAAAATATATTTTCAATTAAAAAAAGAAATAAGGAAAAATATTTCCAGTCTGAAGATGGTTAATTTTGATCATCCTTCTTCAAGCACTGTTTCCAAAAAAGTACTTGAATAATCAATCAAAAACTTTATGGAATACCTAGTTTTATTCAGAATGTAATCAATCTATCTACATTTTCAGTAGAAGGTAATTCAAGAAGCCTGAAAAAATGTTTTAACCAGTTGGTTATGAAAATGAGATTTACATAAAGTGTCTTTGGAGTGCAGACACATAAAGTGTCATATGTGTTCTCTTCCAACATTCAGTTGGTCGTGTCTGGGGAAGATACTGGTTGATGAACCTACATTCATCACTTTCTCTAGACCACAGTGCTTGACACAGAAATGGACATGCAGTTTTGAATGCAAATGCAAATAAATATAATATTTAGAGAATTACCTTTGCAATTTTAAAAAGAAAAAATATTGAGTATTATAAATTCTTACATTGTATTTCTTTACTTCTAAGAACTAGCTGTTGTATTTTAACTTTTATTAAAAAGGGCATTACTTCAAAGCACATCATGCTTAATAATCAGAGAAATGCAACTTAAGACGACTCTGAGATTCCATCTCACGCCTGTCAGAATGGCTAAGATCAAAAGCTCAAATGACAGCACATGCTGGCGAGGGTGTTGAGAAAAAGGAACTCTCCTCCATTGCTGGTGGGAGTGCAGACTTGTGCAACTACTATGGAGGTCAGTCTGGCGATAGCTTAGAAAACATGGAATAGCTCTACCTCTGGACCCAGTCATACCACTTCTGGGTATACATCCAAAAGTTTCCTCACCAAATCACAAGGAAGTTTCCTCAACTATGTTCATAGCAGCCTTATTTGTAATAGCTAGAAACTGGAAACAAACAACCCAGATGTCCCTCAACCGAAGAATGGATTAAAAACACTGTGGTACATCTACACAATGGAATACTACTCAGCTCTCAGAAACAAGGAAATCATGCAATTTGCAGCCAAATGGATGGAACTAGAGAAGCTCATTCTGAGTGAGCTAACCCAGACCCAGAAGGATTCACATGGTATCTATTCACTTATAGTTGGATTTTAGCCATATAGTACAGGATATCTATACTACAATGAATGCACCAAAGGGAACATGAACATAGACCTGTTTTCCTGTCAATGAGATACTTTGCCCTAGTGGAGCCTTGTAGGCCCCCAGTGTATGAGGAGGCACTTGGCCCTCATATGACTGCTGAAATGGGGTGGGGGACTGATATGTATGCACACTCCACTCCAGAGGAGTGTGATGGAAGGGATAGGGGGTAGAGGGTGGGAGGGCAGGACTGGGAGGGGAGGAAAGGGGACACTGTGATGGAGATATAACCTGAAGTAATAAATAAATATTTAAAAAAAGAAAATTGAGAAATAAAATCAAGCCCCCTGTGCCAACTTTAAAAAGGGAGCATTACTTTTAATAACATCATTATTATTATCCTTCAATATCTCAACTTTTTAAAATTTGTGATTATCTATAGCTATGTGCGCTGTTGTTTGTTAGCATTCGAAGTAAATACATTTTCTAATAGTACGTTACTGAACCAGTAGCTTACTGGTGGAGCAGATGCGCGTATTTAAAAATCACACTATTATCACGGGAATATTGTAAAAATAAACATTTTGTGCACAATTAAATTGTAGAAAAATATTATGAGAAAAAACATACATAGACTTTTATATGTAAAATGTGTGTTTAAGGTTATATTTAAAACAAACTAAAAATAATATAGAAATGAGAATATTTATATACTCGTTGATTTCTGAGATATTTTGTTGGACATCTGTAGTGTTAGGTATGGTAGTGATTTGATTTTATATTTCCCAATGTTTCTTGTATTTTAAAGACATATATTGAGATGTTTAAAATAAAGGGGAAGCAGTGTCTTAGAATTATAGGATTGGAGATTGAGGAGTGGGTGGAGATACACTGGAAAACTGATCATAATACCTGACACATCCACCATTGGGGAGTGATAGATTTTGATATATGTTATATGCATACATACATAATGTATCAAAACATTTATACATATATATGTATGTGTGTGTGTCCCTATTTTTTATGTTTCTGAAATTTTTCATAATGTGACAAAATGACAAAAAGACTAGCTATTTATTTTTTTCTACAACGATTGAAGAGAAAACTAAATATACAGTTTCTTTGGCAAGAAAAGTGTTATTTATTCACTATTTCCTGCCAGAATCTTCCCGGATTTCTTTTGCTTAAATTTCAATATCTTTACTGTGGCCATGACTTGGTCTTTGAAAATTAGTATCATATATCTTGCTATGTAACAAATTACATATTTACCTTTGAAATATTTTTTCTAGTGCATGCTTAAGTATTAGTTGGTTTAATTTGTTCTGATATACTCAGGCATTCTATATTGTTCTCCACAAAACATATTTTTGCTATTCAGTTAAAGTTTATTATTGTCTGCATCCTGAGGTCTAAAATGTTGATTTTTCTTCATTCTATAGCTTCTGTTTTTAATTAATTCTAAAACAATTAAACATCCTTTCAGAGCTTATAATCTTTACTTGCTAATGTTATTAATATCTTCAATTTTTTGTTTGTTCAGCCACCTCCACTTTAATAATTTGTCGAACTTTTCAAATCGTTATCTTTATATTCTTATTTTATTCCTTTCTAAGAAGAACAAAGGAATTATAGATTGAAATTTCTTGCCATATGAATCAAAAAAATTCTAAAATATGCTATTTTTTTTAATATGGCTGCTTGTGCCCATCAGTCTGATCTCCTAGTACAGGAATAAACTTCCTAGATTAGCAGTTACCAGTATCTTAGTTTAGTTTCTATTCAAAGTCACTAAATAATAATCATTTTGTCCCATTTGTAATTTCTTATTTGTTTGTTTTGCAGACAGGTATAACATATGAGAACTGAATAACAGTGATCAGGTCATGTTCCGAGTTAAATTTGATCATCTATTAACTTTCCAAGCTTATATAAACATTGGTAAATTGTATGGAGAAACAAATCATTCTTGCAAAACATTATGGCTGTTTCTAGACTTTGCTACTCTATTTCAGTGTATGATGGGAGGCTACATGCTATACTGAATATCTGAACTACTTCTGTAAAGGGGATAATCTAATTCCCAGGAAACACACAAATAAAATTAGCTCTTTATACAGCTATTTCCTAACCATATCAGAGGGACAATATATCTTTGCTATCACTGCTGTTCTTAGAGTTTAGGACACGAAGATGTCAGGACTGTGGCAGCATCCTCTCACTCATGAGCAGTTAATTTCCTATAAGACTTGAGATCTGTTGTCTACTTCAGTCCTTCCAAATAGCCTGTATTGATATGCAATTTCCAAATAGTACTAGAAAAAATATCTCAGAATTAATTACATCATTTTATGATTAAACATTCATTTAATAAATGGCTAACAAAAATTATTTTTATGTAAAAGTTATATGATTACATTTAAAACACAAAAATTGTAGGTTTAAACTATCATAAAAATTCATAAACTCTTGAGAAACTATTGCACTAGAAGATGTTGGGCTTTTTTGTAGCTTCAATTATATGTGCCTTTTCTAAATATCAACAAATGCTGTCAATAAAAGATAAATGAAAATTCACACTAATTTTAAAAAAAGAAACTAATTGTTCAGGTTACAGTAATCCCATTAAATGTCTAGTTAAAATTCTGAGTAGCTCATTGTTTAAGAAATGTTGGTTTATGAAGAGTTCCTTGTCAACTAAACCTAATATGTGTTTCACTTCAACTTAAATTTCAAAATCCTATCGATCTTTTCAAAAATATTTATTTATTAATTCAAGTTACAACTCAGTCAGAGCCCCCTCCCTCCTCCTCTCCCTGTCCCACCCTCCCATCCTCTTCTCCCTCTTCCTCCTCTCCGATTCCTTAGGTGAGGGGGTACCCCACACATATGAAGCCTCCTCAGTTCCTTAGTCACATGAGGACCAAGAGCTTCTTATGGCACTGAGGCCCAACATGACAACCCAACTAGAGTAAGAAGTTTCACTAACAGGCAACAGCCAATGACAGACTCTGCTCCCCCACCCTCACATGCTAAGGGATCTGTGTGAAGACCAAATTGCCTATCTTCTATATATGTACACGGGGGCCCAGATCTGGTCTATATACGTTTTTTTTTTTTCATTCATTTTTGGGTTGTGCTTCTGTCTCTATGAGCCTCTAAGGGCCTAGATTGGTTCGTTCTGTTGATTTTCATGTGGTGTTCTTGTCCCCTCCCAGGTCTCTCTGTTCCTCCTCCCTTTCTTACACATGACTCCCAGAGTTCCACCTAATGTTTGACTGTGTGTCTCAGCATCTGTTTTAATCCACTGCTTGGTGGAGTTTTTTGTAGGATAGTTCTGCTAGGTTCCTGTTTCTTTGGGTCTGTGGATTGTAGGATAGTTAACCTGTACTATGTGGCTAAATCCACATAGTTATAAGTGAATACATGCCATGTATATTTTTCTGGGTCAGGGTTAGTTCACTCAGGATGAGCTTTTCTAGTTCCGTCCATTTGGTTGCAAATAAATAGCCAAATGTCCTTCAAACAAAGAACGGATGAAAATGCTGTGGTATATTTACACAATGGAATACAATTCAGCTATCAGAAACAAATCATGCAATTTGCAATCCCATGGATCTTTGAGAAAAAAGTATCCGAGTTTGCTTTTTATTGGTGTAATAAACACTATAGCCAAAAACAATTTGGGGAGGAAACAGGTTCATTTGGCTTATATTTCCAGGTCACAGTCCATTATTAATGGAAGTAAGGGCAGAAACTCAAGCAGAGGGAGAGGCAGGAACCAAGAGGTAGGAACTGAAGCAAGAATATGGAGGAACACTGTCTAGTTGATTCCCATGGCTTGATACCCATGACTTGCTAGGCCTGCTTCCTCATACAATGTAGGACTACCTGGCCAGAAATAACACTGCCCCCTGTGAGGTGAGCCCTTCCACTTCAATCTTGAGTCAAGAAACTGTTCCACAGACATGATCACAGGCCAATCTGATAATGGCAATTACTGCATTGAAGCTTCCCTCTTCCCAGGTATATCTAGATTTATGTCAATTTGATAAAACACAGACAGACAGACAGACATAAAATAAACCTAACCATATTGAAGGATCTAATGATAGTTCACTCATCCCAACATGATGATGCTAGTGGCTCAGAGTCTTGAAAACATTAACACACCTTGCAAAATTCAGCAAAATCTTTATCTAAGCCTTTTCAGTAAAAACAAAGTTCAGATATATTTTGGATACAACATATCTCACAGTGAAATTAGTAAAGCTATGAAGCCACAGGCTGGTCCAAATCAGCTTCCTGCCACAAGACCATGGAGGGAAGAGATGTGGAAAACTAATATGTTTTACAAGGTTAATAGGAGGCAACCTGGGCAGAAAGGAAGCCATCTTGATTCAGAGATGAAAAGAGGGTGACATTTCTCTAATAACTGTATTATCAATAGAAAAATTTATGACTAACATGCCACAGAAGTAGGGTCAGAGAGATTGTGGCCATTTTTTTTTTTGGCTTTTACTACATAGATTTACCCAATTCTAGCCAATTCTTTTCAGTTTTAATAAATTTTAGAAAATGACATGAAGAGTTGAGCAGCATTGATTGCTGACATCAGCATTTTATGATTTTGACATTACAAATGATCCTTAATTATATACCAATAGTTCTTGGTTATTAACAAAGTTAGGAGATATATGCTACTTAGGGGGCAAGAATGCCTTCTCATTAGTTGTATTGAAAATTTTATTTGTTTGACCTTGTTACTGTGTGAAATATATGTACAAAAAACCTTCACTGAAAGTTTAATAAGAATTGCAGGGTGGTCATTGTCAATCAAACATCAGCTCTCACTGGTCCACAGTTCTCCCTTACAACCCAGATACAAATCTCCAATCAGAAAGCTCTTTTTTTCTTACAGGTAACTATGTAGACTTGACTAATTTCTCAGTGACAGTAATTGTGCATTTCTTTGTAATTTACCAAAAAAAAAAAGTTTTGTTTTGAACTTTGAGCTAGTAGATTCATTTTTTTCTTCCTGTTATTTTCAAATTTCCTCAAAAGTATGATTAAGAATAGAAACCATAACACTAAGTTATGGTTTCTATTCTTAATGTTATTCCATTCTGGGACATCACAATTGCTTATATATTCCAATATTCACAGAATTTGATAGAATTCAGAATAGAGATATCTGACAAAATATGTAATGAGTGTATTTTCTATGTATTCTATGGTACAAGCATGCATTTCATAGAAGAGATATTGTGAAGGAGAATGTAAGAATGCAAGTGTTTGGATATTCATATTATGGACATAATTATATTGACTACATCATTTTTGGTCTTATAGATTTTGAACATGTTCCAACTGTACATGTGACATGTTAGTTAGCCTACTATTTTCATTAACTGATTCATCTCTCTGTCACTGATATGTAAACTGCCTATGTCAAAGGTATTATGCTAGGCACCAGGACATACAGTGACTACATAAGCTGAAGTGACAGAGACTGAAGAATGGTAAACATATGTCCCTGAGGATTCAGATTGTCATAAAGTACGAACATTCTTTCTTTAAGAAGATTATCAAAGTAGCAGTAGAGAACTGAATGCATCTTTCTGATGATGATAAGTGATCATGTTCAGAAGCAGGTCACATAATTATTTCCTTTTATTAATATGGGAAATTTCTGCTTTTAAGGTAGAAGACTGGCATTAACAGAAAGTCCCTGAGCTCAGTGCTAAATGATGGACTTCATTTTTCAGCAAAGTCCCCTCTTCTGCCTGATTTGGGGAATACTGAACTCTACAACCTCTATTTGAGGACTGCCATGTGGTCTTCAGGAAAGTCACAGGCCTAACCCCTTTAAGATAAGAAACCTTCTCAGTGAATACCTGGGGATTCCTGGAAATGCTTCATGCTAATGAGAACTCTCAGTGCTTTGGTTTTAGCTTGTGACATTTGTCTATGCCTCCAATCATACCTGGAGTGCTTCCCCCATCTCCACTGTCCATGGATGATAATTAAGTGCTTTAATTATGAAAAGACCATACCCAGCATATCAAACACATTCACCTCCAAAATCCCCCCACTGTACAAAGGTTTATAATATCCTTAATTAACGAAATGAACTCGTTCTCAATTCCACCACCACAACCCTCTGAGTCTCAGCTGTTTATTTTGGGTGTAGATATAAAGAATTCTTCACTGGATCTGCCTGCCTAGCTAGGCCTGCGAGGGGTGCAGGCTCTTGCCTTCCTCGTGCCACAGTTGCCCAGCCAGGCTCCTGTCTTGATGACCAAAACTGTTTACTCCAGTGGCCACTTCCAAACAACATGGAGAGGCACTGAGCTTCTGCCACCTCTTTCATACCACCCACTACATTTCCTTTGTGATGGCTGGTTGCTGGCTGTTCACAATGTAGCCACAGGATTTGCCAGGCCATCCAACCAGGCTCCAGGAGCTCCAGGGCCCTTAAAGCTGTGCAGCCTAGCACTGGAAGTTCAGCGTAAAGAGCAGTAATCCTTCTCTGCATGACAGAGAGGGTTAGAGCTTTTACTCTCCTGCATGCTTAGCTAAGAGATCTGTGACACTTGGCAGTGAAAATAAACTTTTCTCCTGGACCAGACATCTTGAGAGTATGGATTTCTGTCCCTGTTCTACTCTTTTCTATTGGGGTAGTGTTAAGCATTCTAAATGTTAATTAATTGGTCCTGTTTGCTGTCTGTTACTTACATTGACTCTGACTGGTTTAATAAAATGCTGAGGCCTGAGACTGGGCAAAGACAGAGAAAGGTGGGAATTCCTGAGATTAGAACAGGAAGCCTGTGCTTTAGACAGAGGATTAATGCATTCCAGCCAGGAGCAGCAGGAAAGAGGACACATGCCATGGGTTAGAAAAAAGAACTTCATTCCACATGGCCAGGAACATCGGCATAGTGTGGAGAATGGCAGTCCAAGGGGACGTATGTATATATGGGGTCATATTTGGGTAACAGAATTATGAGCTAGCTTAGATGGGCTAGGATTGCACAATTCAGGCCTAGGCATGTTAAAATCCACATAGTGTCAGTGTATTCATTTATAATGGCTGCTTAAAAATTAACAACCGCCGGACCAATTAAATATAATATAAATACAAGTAAGTAATTTAATTAATTATATCTCTACAAATGGCGCTGAATGTAATTTAATTATTTTTTTTAACATGTGGCGCTCAACTATAGCAATTAGGATCCATGCTTACAGCCTGAGAAGGCATGGGTGAAAGCTGGTTTCCTAGCCAAAGAGTGGGGAACCAAACCCAAATGCATTTCAAAGGTACGGCTACCTAAACAAAAGCTACTGCCTTGTAGCAAAGGCAGAAAGCTTAGCTCTCCTTACATACTAAAGAACTGGCAGACTTCTAAACAGAATTTGAGAGTGGAATTAACAGCCTAGATTAAAAATGGAGGAATTCATAATGCCTCAATACTTTTGGATTCCAATTGAGTTTGTTTCTCTTAGTGTACAAATGATTTTTATCCTGACACTTGTGGTTCTGTGTATCTTTTTTGAGAAAGTTCAGACTAGGATAGTCTTAAAGGAAAGAATTTTTAGTTGGAATGCTAAATTGCCAACAATGATAATGGAAGAAGGAGGTAGGCCCTTCATGATAGATAATACAAAACTAATGGCATCTGGAGCTAAGAGCTCCCTGGGTACTAGGTGCCTGTCAGGAGTTTCTGGTATTGGCCCACCAGTGAAATACAGTCAAAACTAGATTTCAAGTTATAACAAACTGAGCTTTAATTTCAGCATGGGATGGCATGGTTAGACCACGGCTTTTGGAATGTTGTTTCTTTGCTTCAGTTTTGTTTAGATGTCTTTGATTTTCCTATATTGGGAGGTAGAAAAGATATTTTTTTCTGGTTTGACATTGCTAAAACATAAGAGATTTTTAAGGATTTTGGGCAGATTTCAAATTGTCAGTAAGTTCAAAATTCTGTGTGGGTTACAGTTACCAATATCTGGGATTTAAGTGAAATATTTTGCAGGGTGGTACTGGCACACATACTTAATCCTTTAATCCCATCATACTAGAGGAAGAAATAGGCAGATTTCTGAATTCTAGACCTGGTTTAAACAATGAAGGCAGGGTGGGAACCCTGGTGAGAAGATAAGACTGCTTAATAAAGACAGCCTAGAATTCAAAAATGACACATTTTTCCTTGATGTTAAATTTAATAATGTCCCTACTGATCTAATGGATAACATAACCTTAAATTTGCGTAAAGAGAAAGGAGTCACAATCCAGTCTCCTTAGGTGTGGGGTGCCCACTGGAGAACTGGTTTCAAGAGGCATTTTGCCCCTAAAAGAGATATGTTAATCTCCGGGTGTGATGGTGCACGCCTTTAATCCCAGAACTTTGGAGACAGAAGCAGACTAACCTCTGTGAGTTCAAGGCAGGCCTGGTATGCAAAGTGAGTCCAGGACAAGGATACACAGAGAAATCCTGTCTCCAGAAAAAAAAAAAAAAAAAAAAAAAAACAGAAAGAGATAGAGAAAGAAATATATTCTGTTAACCAATATAAGGACCCAGAAATAGGCTGGGGAAGAACATGCAAACAGCATGCCTCCCATAGCCAACAGTTAAGGAAAGGTAACATAAAATAGCATATCATGGTATTCTACACCAATCTCTTTAAGAATGGGGTTTCCATGGGAGAACTGAAACTCAAACTAATACAAAATGGTTTAATTAATGTTATTGTTTAATAAGGGTAATACAATTATTTAAATTCATACCTTGATCTCAAAACTTGGGAGACAAGGACAAACGGGTTCCTTGTGTGTTTGAGGCCAATCTAAATCTACAGAGCTCTACAGAGCAAATCAAGACAGCCCAAGCTACAAAGAGAAACCCTGTCTCAATAAGGATAGATATATCCACATAGAAATTAAATCTCCAAAGAAGGGAGAAAGGGAAAGAAAAAATATATAAATGCATACCTTTGATCCCAAAACATGGGAAACAAAGACAGAGATAGATTGGTTCCTTTTGAGTTTGAGGCCAACCTAATCTACAAAAAGCCAGAACAACACAGAATCAATTAATAAATCAATAATCAATTAATAAATGTATGTCAACTGTAAAGGAGAATACTTAAACTCCACACAGTCTTATGCTGTATTTTCTAATTTAAAATAGATTATATATTGCATATATATGTAAAACTATCACATGCCATCCTTTCATATGGCATGAATGGGACATAAAAATGTCTTTCTTATGTTGAAACAAAGAACAGAAAATATTCCTTAATTGATTTGTGCATCCTTCACATCCAAGGCATTTTGGTAATTGCAGAAATATATGTTACTTGTGAGAAATTATATATTCAGAACAACAGGACCAGAGTCCAAAGAAGACAAGTAACCCAAATGATCCAGCCTCACAGACTGCCTCAATAGCTGTTTCCTCAAAAATCTGTATCCAGAACAACTTCAAACAGCTTGCTGAGATGGTCCAGCCTCAAAGACTGTTCCAGACAGGACTTCAATACAGCCCTGAACTTTCCTACCCAAAGTCCAGCTTCAAACTACAAATTGCTCAGGACATCAAATTGTTGAGCACATAGAGACTGGACAACAAATGTTACAATTAACTTGATTAACCATTTTTTCCATTTTATTTGGGCCACCAAACAGGTTTTCTGTGTCCCAATTCAGCAGGAAGCAGTTTTAAAAGAATGACGTCCCATTCCCAAAAGTGGGGTGGATGATAGATATTGTTTAGGGGTAATGGTTACAAATTGTTAAATGGTCTTGTTAAGCAAGATATAGGAGATTAGATTCAAGGACTCTTCTATTTCTTTTTCTTTTCTCTATCCTTCTTTTTCTCTTATATAAGGGGAAAAGAATTGAAAAAAAAAAAGAGGGGGACATATGTACATAATATAGAAATGATAAGATATAAGGAGAGATTATTGAATCTTCTCTGAAACTCAAAACTTGTTATTCTTCAAATAAGGCTATCTTTGATACATTGGTATTGAATTTTGTATATTGATCCAAAAATAAAGTTGTCTTTTGATACATTGGTATAGAATTTTATATTTAGACACATACTATGCCTATTTCAACTTATATAAGGTATTGTGCCTATACAAATCATTTAAAAGTACAGGTTAACTTCCGATCCTTTTATGGGTTGCTATTGCAATCTATTTAGGAGTCTGGGTAATACAAGTTGACTGGCCAGTTGAGCTTCTAGTCATGTCAAATACTAGTCTTTATTACAAAATAGATAAAATATGTTAAACAGATAGTAAATAGTTAAAAAATATAGTTTGTTTTCTCATAGATAGATGATAGATAGATTTATAAATAAAATAATAGATGTCTTCAAAACCCTCAGAGGCATACAGAAAATGGCATTTAAAGATGTTTTTATTATTTTAAGAATTGTTTGAATTAAGAGAGTCAGCTCCTGGCAGCTCCCATTTGACTTGGAAGAAGACAATGAGCATCAGAAAGAAATCTCCCATCAGGAGATAATTCCTCAAAGAGAAATCCCCATCAGGAGATAATTCCTCAAAAAGAAATATCCCATAAGGAGAAAATTCTTATTGGGCAAAAATGCCGCTGCTCTCTCAACAGACTGTATACAGTCCAAAGTTGGACCAGAGCTTAATTGCAGGTAAGTCGATGTCCTGATTCTGCAGAGACAGAATGGGAAAATCCTTATTTCCTGCTGCACAATTTAGTCTGTGAAAAATTCTTGGCCAGAAGGCTGAAGATGATGCTCCAATGATATCAAGAGATATTTTGGACTGTCTAGGCAACAAACTGTCATATTTCTTTTTGGAAGCTGCTTTTCTATGCTTCCATTCATTCAAATAATAACTTGATCCCTTCCTATGTCTTTGATGGGGTTGAAGGCATAATAGTTATAAAACTTCAACTGAACTTGAGTTATTTAGGATTTAAAAGGATATTTTCAAGTTTAAATAAAATCTAGGTTTATAAATATAGGATATGATAGAAATTATTTAGGTTCAGAACTTTAGACACACCAAGATAGATGATATTTTTTCTTCTTCAAGATGGCCTGATACAAATAGGCTAAACATTATGTGCGTAATTTTTTTTAAATACTTTATTTTTTTTTCTTCAAGTTACATCTCAGTAACAAACCCCTCCCTATTCCCCCTTCCTATCCCGCCCTTCCACCCTCTTCCCCCCAGAAGTTTCCCCTTTCAGTCCAACAGCTGGTTCCTTCTCTTATAATAGTAAGTATTATACAAAACAATAGATATAAATATGCCACATTTATGAGAGTAAATTGGCGCAGTATACCTTCCCAATGTCCAGTTTATACATATTTGGCCCCTGACTTTAACATTCTACTATCTAACCAACTCCATGAGTTTAAAGGTCTATATGTGACTCAACATTCATACTATCTTGCAACACACTTTTAAGAGTATCTTCTTAGATCTATAACACCCTCTTGATTCCTAAACAGTTCAAAATTTAACTATAAGACTCTAGCTGTCAATTCTTCAATGACCTCAGAGACCTGAGAGGGATAAATATATTTGCTTATATAGGAAGTGCAGAGCCTGCAGCTTCCAAAACTAAGAAAGAACATACCAATGACTGCCTGGACAGTTCCCATTTTCTCTCCATACATTCCAGCATCAATCTTCAGCCTTTGGGTCCTGTTTCTCTGACAGACATTTGTTGTAGAGCAGGGATTATGAAGGACTTACCTACCCTGTCTTGGCAGAGTTAGGCTGTCGACTTCCCTGCTACCAAGTTTTGTCCTTTTTGGACAGCAGTCTGTCTGCAGTTGGTGCAAGGGGTTTTTTCATGCCAAGAGAAAGGCTTGCCACTAATTCAACCATCTTACAGTGGAGGTTCTTCGATGCTTATCTTCTACTTGGAGTAGAATAGGGGGTGCTGTCAGGCGCTGATATGTCTCGATATAAAAAAAAAATCTTGATTTAAGATAACATCTTTGAATGCCATATTCTGCAGATCTCTTGGGGTTTTTGAAGATGCCCTATCCATCTCTTGTATTTAGATAAGCAAATGTTGCTTGTCTCTTAGCAACTTGATTACTGGGTAGTTTAGTGAATATCTGTGATAGACTGTCATAGTAGCTAACAAAGAGACATGTTTGCATGACTAGGAGTTTGATTTAACTATCCTAGACCATTTTAGACGGTTGGTATCAAGAGGTCAGAGCTTCACATTTTATTTTTAAGTATCTCTAGTTATGATACCATTGGGAAGCATTACCTTTTAATTTGTATCAATATACAAAGATCTATTCAATTGTGGTCAAGTATACTCTTAATTATGTATCAATATACAAAGATCAATGCCTATGTAGCCCAATATAATCTTAATATTACGTCCATATGCAAGGGTCAATACCATTGTGGCCAACTATAATCTTAATTTTGTATCAATATACAAAGATCAATACCAATGTAATCCAATACAATCTTATTTTTGCACAATAAACAATGGTCAATACCACTTTAGCCAAATAAACTACTAATTTTGTATCAATATACAAAGGTATAAGGGCATATTCAATAATCTGCCCCTTCTTCTTGGACCTTCCTGTGCTATGTCTATATCTCATTTTTCTCAAGCCCATGCACTCCTACATAGGAGAGGAAGAAGGATACAGAAAAGGAAAAGTAGGATTTCCCTGGGGCTAAACTCCAAAACCCATTAAGACAGGACCATTTATCAGCTTGTAGTCTCTTCCCCTACATAACAGAGTTTTCAGTTATCCTTCAAATAACCAAAAAGAAGTGCGGAGAAACACCTTCCCCACCCTCTGGGCATGGGAAGTCTCTCTCTTAAAGTGATTTCCTGCTGATTTGGGTCGTAGTAGACCTGTTTGGGGCTCCAACCCAAATGGGAAAAATGATTAAAAATGTTAGTACACTCCTTTTATGTTCAGTCCTTCTGTTCTCAGCTGTTTAGATGACCTAAGGGGTTTGTAGGCAGAAGCTGATCTTGCAGGTTTCACTGAGGTTCCTGTCGGGGCATTGTGTAGAGCTGAGCGGTCCCAGTGACATTGGATTGCTGTGGTGGTTGCAGGCCCCCGATGGAGACAGCTATTGAGGAAGTCTGCCAGGCAGAATCAACTGGGTCACTCGTCCTCCTTGGTGCCTGATTCTGCTCTCTGCTGAGGATTCCGCTGTCCAGCCGTCCCCGGGCTCCCCTAATGGACGCTTCGATTCTCCTGGAACAATAAGAACAGAGCCCTGCCCAAATCCCAACCCTAGGACAATTGCCCTCTTTTTTTTTTTCTTGGGGGGGGAATGGGGGGGGCTAGGTAGTACTTCTCCTGAAGCAAATTTGGCCTTCTGACAACATACAAAGCGTTATCTTTCAATCCGGGTTAAAGAAGAAATCATTCTGTAACCTTGGAGCTAAACCAGCTCTGGTGTATATATTTTGAGATCCCAAAGGACAATCTGCCTGCATCGAGATGGCCTTTTGTAAGTAGCCTCCAAACCTAGGTCCCTCCAAATCCCATGTGTGTGTCTCTGAACTCTAATTATTGGGAACAGGGACCTGTGTTTCCCATCTGAAGGGATCAAAGATGTGTTCCACCACTCCTGGATCGAAGTCTTTCTCTATTTAGAGTTTGCCCTGCATCAGGCTGACCCTGAGCTCCGGGATCTGCCTGTTTCTGTCTCCAGTGTGTTGGGAGCTGGGACCAAGGGTGTACTCTTCTTGAATGGTGGGACCAAGAGTATGCACCCTCACCACCCCGCTCCGTATGACTCCAGAATACATAAGACCACCAACTCTAAGGTGCCCCCCCCCCGTCTCCGCTGAAGTCAAAGGCATGGGCCAATACCACAATTCTCTTGTATTTTACCTTAGCTCCACATCTTCTCTACACTTGGAGGTCTGCAAATCCAGGCCAAATGGCTGTATCCTCTGTTCCATTCACAGTTTCAGCCCTGCCCCCTGCCTTTTTTTTTTTTTCTTTCTTTTTTTTTTTTTAGTTAATAAATTTATTTGTTTGTTGCTTCAGGTTACATCCTTATCATATTGTCCTCTTTTCCCGCTTCCCAGCCCCACCCTCCCATGCTCTATCCCCTGACCCTTCCGTCTTGTTCCTCTGGGGTGGAGTGTCCCTGCCTAACAGTCTCTCACCACAGATCAGGAGTCATATGAGGGCCAAGAGCCTATTCATTCACCGGGGGCCTACCAGGCAGTACTGCCAGTGAATGGTGTCTCATTGCTACTGGGGGAATACTAAAAAGAAGAGCAACAAACACACAAACCCACAAAAACAAAGAATATCAACAAAAAAAGAGAGGAAAAAGAGAAGGGAAAAGGAAAAAGAAAAAAAGAAGGAAAAAGAAAAAGATAAAAAAAAAATTATGTCCTTGTTCCTTTTGATGTGTTGGTTGTAGTACAGATATCCTGTACGATATAGTTAAAATCCTACTATAAGTGAATAGATGCCATGTGCATCCTTCTGAGACTGGGTTAGCTCACTCAGGATGAGCTCCTCTAGATCCATCCATTTGGTTGCAAATTGCATGATTTCATTGTTTCTGATAGCTGAGTAATATTCCATTGTATAGATGTACCACAATTTTTTAATCCATTCTTCAGTTGAGGGACATCTGGGTTGTTTCCAATTTCTATCTATTACATATAAGGCTGCTATGAACATAGATGAGGAGACTTCCCCATGTCTCCGTGAGAGGTCCTTTGGGTGTATACCCAGAAGTGGTATGGCTGGGTCCTGAGGCAAGGTTATTCCTAGATTTCTAAGATATCGCCAGACAGACCTCCATAGTGGTTGCACAAGCCTGCACTCCCACCAGCAATGGAGTAGGGTACCCCTTTCTCCACACCCTCGCCAGCATGTGCTATCATTTGAGCTCTTTATTTTAGCCATTCTAACAGGTGTTAGGTGGAATCTCAGTGTCGTCTTGAGTTGCATTTCTCTGATGATTAAGGATGTTGAACATTTCTTCAGGTGTCTCTCAGCCCTTAGGGATTCCTCCTTTGTGAATTCTCTATTTAGCTCCATCTCCCATTTTTTGATTGGATTATTTGGTTTCTTGGCATTTAGTTTCTTGAGTTCTTTGTACATTTTAGATAATAGCCCTCTATCAGATGTGGGGTTGGTGAAGATTTTCTCCCAGTCTGTTGGTTGCCGTTTTGTTCGAATGACAGTATCCTTTGCTTTACAGAAGCTTTTCAATTCATGAGGTCCCATTTATTGATTGTTGATCTCAGGTCCTGAGCTGTTGGTGATCTGTTCAGGAAGTTGTCACCTGTGCCAATGAGTTCGAGGGTTTCTCCTACTTTTTTCTACTAGTATATTCAGTGTGGCTGGCCTTATGTTAAGGTCTTTGATCCACTTGGAATTAAGTTTTGTACAAGGTGATAGGTATGGGTCTAATTTCATTCTTTTGCAAGTGGACCTCCAGTTGGATCAGCACCATTTGTTGAAGATGCTGTCCTTCTTCCATTGTGCGTTTTTGGCTTCTTTGTCAAAGATTAGTTGGCCATAGGTGTGTGGATCCATGTTTGGGTCTTCAATTCTATTCCATTGATCCACTGGTCTGTTTCTATACCAGTACCATGCTGTTTTTATTACTGTTGCTCTGTAGTACAGCTTGAAATCTGGGATGGTGATACCTCCAGATGTTTTTTTCATTGGACAGTATTGATTTAGCTATTCTGGGCTTTTTGTTGTTCCATATGAAGTTGAGAATAGCTTTTTCCAGGACTATAAAGAATTGTGTTGGTATTTTGATAGGAATTGCATTAAATCTATATATTGCTTTTGGTAGGATAGCCATTTTTATTATGTTGATCTTACCTATCCATGAGCATGGGAGATCTTTCCATCTTCTAAAGGCCTCTTCCATTTCTTTCTTCAGGGACTTGAAGTTCTTGTTATATAGGTCCTTAACATGCTTGGTTAGAGTTACCCCCAGGTATTTTATGTTGTTTGTGGCTATTGTGAAGTGGTTGTTTCCCTTATTTCTTTCTCGGTATATTTGTTTGTTGTATAAAGAAGGGCTTCTGATTTTTTTGAGTTAATTTTGTATCCAGCCACCTTGCTGAAGTTGTTTATCAGCTGTAAGAGTTCTTTGGTGGAGTTTTTGGGGTCGCTTATGTATACTAACATATCATCTGCGAATAGGGATAATTTGACTTCTTCATTTCCAATTTTTATCCCTTTGATCTCCTTTAGTTCTCTTATTGCTCTAGCAAGGACTTCAAGTACTATATTGAAGAGATATGGTGAAAGTGGACGTCCTTGTCTTGTCCCTGAGTTTAGAGGAAATGCTTCAAGTTTCTCTCCATTTAATTTGATGTTGGCTACTGGCTTGCTGTATATTGCCTTTATTACTTCTAGGTATGGTCCTTGTATGCCCGTTCTCTCCAGAACTTTTAGCATGAAGGGGTGTTGGATTTTGTCAAATGATTTTTCTGCATCTAGCAAGATTATCATGTGGTTTTTTTCTTTCATCTTGTTTATGTGGTGAATTACATTGATAGACTTTCGTATATTGAACCATCCCTGCATTCCAGGGATGAAGCCTACTTGATCATGGTGTATGATACTTTTGATGTGTTCTTGAATTCGGTTTGCTAGTATTTTATTAAGTATTTTTGCATCTATGTTCATGAGGGATATTGGTCTGAAGTTCTCTTTCTTTGTTGGGTCTTTGTGTGGTTTAGGAATCAGAATGTCAGTGTCCTCATAGAATGAGTTTGGCAGTGATCTTTCTTTTTCTATGTGGTGGAAGAGTTTGAAAAGTAATGGTGTTAGTTCCTCTTTGAAGGTCCGGTAGAATTCTGTGCTAAAGCCATCTGGCCCTGGGCTTTTTTTGGTTGGGAGATATTTAATGACTGTTTCTATTTCGTTAGGTGTTATTGGGCTGTTTAAGCTGTTAATCTGATTTTGATTTAGTTTTGGTAGGTGGAATTTTATCGAGTAAATTGTCCATTTCACTTAGGTTTTCAAATTTAGTGGAATATAGATTTTTAAAGTAATGTCCGAATATTTTCTGGATCTCCTCAATGTCTGTTGTTATTTCTCCCTTTTCATTTCTGATTTTGTTGATTTGTGTTCTTTCCCTTTGCCTTTTAGTTAATTTGGCTAGGGGTCAGTCTATTTTGTTGATTTTCTCAAAGAACCAACTCTTGGTTTCATTGACTCTTTGTATAGTTCTTTTTGATTCTAAGTTGTTGATTTCAGCTCTAAGTTTGATGATTTCCTGTCTTCTGCTCTTCTTGGGAGTGTTTGTTTCTTTTTTTTCCAATTCACCCAGCTTAGCTGTTAGTTCACTAATATGAGCTGTCACAATTTTCTTTTTGAAAGCACTTAGTGCTATGAACTTTCCTTGTAGCACAGCTTTCAATGTATCCCATAGGTTTGGGTATGTTGTGTCTTCATTGTCGTTGGATTTTAAGAAGTCTTTGATTTCCTTCCTTATTTCTTCCCTGACCCAGTGGTCATCCAGTAAGGAGCTGTTCAATTTCCATGTGTGTGTAGGCTTTCTGTTGATTCTTTTACTGTTGAAGACCAGCTTTATTCCGTGGTGGTCTGATAAGATACAAGGTGTTATTTCAATTTTCTTGTATCTACTGAGACTATCTTTGTGACCAATTATGTGGTCGATTTTGGAGAAGGTTCCGTGGGGTGCTGAGAAAAAGGTGTATTCCTTTGTGTTTGGGTGAAACGTTCTGTAGATATCTGTTAGGTCCATTTGTTTCATGATCTCTGTTAGACTCAATATTTCTCTGTTTGTCTTCTGTCTTGATGATCTGTCCTTTGTTGTGAGTGGGGTGTTGAAGTCTCCCACTACTAATGTGTTGTGATCGACGTGTGCTTTAAGTTTTAGAAGTGTTTCTTTTACGAAAGTAGGTGCCTTTGTATTTGGGGCATAGATGTTCAGTATTGAAATTTCCTATTGATGAATATTCCCTTTAATGAGTATATAGTGCCCTTCTTTGTCTTTCTTCATTAACTTCAGTTGGAAGTCTGTTTTGTTTGATATTAGGATGGCTACTCCAGCTTGCTTCCTGGGTCCATTTGCTTGGAAAACCTTTTCCCAGCCCTTTACTCTGAGGCAGTGTCTATCTTTTGTAGTTAGATGTGTCTCTTGTATACAGCATAAGGAAAGGTCTTGCTTGCGGATCCACTCTGTAAACCTATGTCTTTTTATTGGGGAGTTGAGTCCATTGATGTTGATGGATATTAGTGACCTGGGGTTGTTATTTCCCATTAGTTTGGTATAGGCGGTGGTCCTGTTCCCCTTTTGGTTTAGTTGCTGATGGGTTTTCTATTCCCTTTGTTTTCTTGGGTGGAGTTTTCTTCTCTGGGTTGGGATTTTCCTTCTAGGATTTCCTGTAGGGCTGGGTTTGTGGGTAGATATTGTTTAAATTTAATTTTGTTATGGAATATCTTGTTTTCTCCATCTATGTTGATAGAGAGTTTTGCTGGGTAAAGTAGTCTGACTGGGCATCTATGATCTCTTAGGACTTGTAGTATATCTGACCAGGCACTTCTAGCTTTTATCATTTCTGGGGAGAAGTCAGGTGTAATTCTGATGGGTCTGCCATTGTATGTGACTTGACCTTTTTCTCTTACAGCTTTTAATATTCTTTCTTTGTTCTGTACATTTGGGGTTTCAATTATTATGTGGCGAGAGGAGTTTCTTTTCTGGTCTAATCTGTTTGGTATTCTGTATGCCTCTTGGATTTTTATTGGCATCTCTTTTTTCAGGTTTGGGAAGTTTTCCTCTATGATTTTGTTGAAGATATTTCCTGGACCTTGGAGTCGGGAGTCCTCTCTTTCCTCTATACCTATAATTCTTAGGTTCCGTCTTTTCATTGAGTCCTTGATTTCTTGGATGTTGTGGGTGAGAGATTTTTTAGCCTTCTCATTTTCTTTGGATGTTGTACTGATTTCTTCCACCGAATCTTCCATGCCTGAGATCCTGTCTTCCACATCTTGCATCCTATTGTTGATACTCACATCCGTAGTTCCTGTTCTCTTCCCTTGGTTCTCCACTTCCGCTTTTAACTTGACTGTGTTTTCTTTATTGTTTCTATTTCTATCTTCATGTCTTGTATGGTTTTGTTCGTTTTGTACATTTCCTTCTCCAGCTTGCTTGTTTTTGTATGAAAATCTTTCATGGCCTTTTCCTTTTCCTGTTCAAGCTCTGTCACCTTGGCTTGGAGCTCTTTAATGGTGTTGTTCCTTGTTTTGATTTGTAGAATTGTGGCTTCTTTGAATTCCTTCATAGATTTAAGTTCTTCTTGCAGGGACTCTATCACTTTCCATAATGCAGAATTGTCAATGTTTTCATGTGTTTCTGTTGGTGTGTGGTCATCCAAATTGGATGAGCTAGGATGGTTCTGCTTTGTTGGAGTCATAATTCCTTGATTTCTTTTTTTTTTTTTTGACCTTTCGCCATTGGATGCATTTAGCTGTCTGTTTTCTGTGCTTGGAACCACAGTGGATGATTTGGTGCAGGGGACGAGTTACTTGGCTATCTGTCGTTGCTTACAGGGGGATTTCAAAGTCACTGTGGTTTTAATCGCCAGAAGCACTGTGATCTGGTGCAGCCTATTCCCAGGTTGTGAGTAATGGACCAGGATTGTTTCACTGCTCCCAATTCAGACTTCTCTATGTTGCACTCTGAGTTATCAGCTTGTAATGGTTCTGATGGTATGGGCCTGTTTGCCCAGGCACAGATTCTGTGGGCTTTGTTTGTCGTCCCAGAGGCTGACAGGGTCTGGCTCCACACCTGATATATCTGGATTTTCCAGGATACAGCTATGGTCCCGATTTCTGGTTTCTCTCTAGGCTTCTCGCCACAGGGCTGGACTCTGTGCCTGATTCCCTTCCTGTCTGCGCCGCCACAGGTCCCGTGGCTACCCCAAGCCCCGGATCCTCCAGCTGCCTGAGTGCACCTCTTGTCCCAGCAGCTCAGCCGTGGGTTCACAGAACCCTGGCCCCGCCCACACCTGTCTCTCTCCCCAGATGACCTGCCGTGGACTTTCGGGGATTTGACCCTTCCAGCCGTGCTCCCTCCCCAGCTGCGCTATCGTGAGTGTGCGGGATTTGGCCCCTCCCACCTGCTTTTGTGTTCCCAGCTTCCCGCGCTCTCTGGGAACCTCCTGCCCTCCGCTTCACGAGCGGCTGCGGACCACCTGCTGAGCCCCCTGTTTGTTCCTTGCTAAGGCTTCCATTATCTCGCAACGTTTTTTAAGTGGGTATAAGTTCAACCTGATGTGTGGGGAGCCCAATAGGACAGTGATCTATGGCCAAGTGGACCCTGATTCTGCCTGCTGTAAATTGGGATCGATCTTACCAGGCGCCTCACCAAATGGGAGTTCCCGAATCCCGGGTTTAGTGGCCTCCGTGTCTATGAGAGATGGGGAGAGCCTTGCCCTGGGACTTTTAACAGTCCCTTGGGAGCTGTGAGTGTTCTGGGGGGGGGGGGTCTAGCCCCTCTGGTTTTTGCACAGTGCCCAATAACTCTGTGTTTTTTATGGCTCTTTTTTCCCCGCGTTCAGAATGCGTCAGTGTAGGTCGCCGCCATCTTTGCTCCTCCTATGTGCGTAATTTTTATATATGGTTTTCTTGATTGTTTCATATTTGTTCTTATTGTTTTTACTATATGAGTTTAAAAATTAGCCTCTTTTTTACACAAAAGGAGGGAATTGATGGTGTAGTGTTAAGCATTCTAAATTTTAATTAATTGGTCCTGCTTCCTGTCTGTTACTTATATTGACTCCGAGGCCTGTGATGGGGCAAAGACAGAAAAGGTGGGACTTCCTGAGATTAGAACAGGAAGCCTGTACTTTAAACAGAGGATTCAAGCATTCCAGCTAGCAGCAGGAAGGAGAAGATATTCCATCCAGGAGCTGCAGGAAAGAGGATGCACACCATGGGTTAGAAAAAGAACCTCATTCCACATGGCCAGGATCATTGTCATATCGTGGAGAATGGCAGTCTAAGGGGACATACGTATATATGGGGTCATATTTGGGTAATAGAATTATGAGCTAACTTAGACGGGCTAGGGTTGCACAATTCAGGCCAAGGCTTGTTAAAATCCACGTGGTGTCTGTGTGCTCATTTATAATGGCAGCTTAAAGATTAATGGATCCAAACCTATTAACAATAATCTAAATACTCTTAAACAATTTAATTAATTATTTCTACAAATGGCACCCAACGTCCAACGTAATTTAATTAAGTTTTTTTTTTTTTTTACACTTTTCTGCCCAGACTGACTTAGCCTTGACTTTCCTGTGGAGGAGTGTGTGATTCCAGCCTGATACCAGACAACCCAGAATTTCCCGCCAGACACAGAACGTAGGTAGCTTAATATGTATACATAATATTTTCTAAAGTAACAGGAAAAACTATTTGATTGTTGTTTTGAATGTTTTAGGTTATAGGTATTTAGGTTGAAATGTGCTGATTGAAAGAAGTAAAGGTGTCTCAAAGCAGGAAATAATTGTGTATTAAGTTTGATGTCAGAATAATGTTCAACCAGTTTAGTTTTAAATAGAAATTCTGATTTCATTTAAATGCAATAGATACTCTTTTGTGAGTGCCTATGCTTTTGCACACACATCTACCGTACTCATAATTACAAAATTAGAGCATGTAAATCATGTCCAAAGGCCCTGAATCATTACAGCTTCAGTACTCAGTCACAAATATGCATTTGTGTGCACAAGGCAGAATAAAAGGAAAATAAGAAAGAACCTGAGAAAATCTAGCACTGAATAGCAAGTAAAAAGCTGTGCAGCATAGCAATTCTCTTATTCCCATACTAATTTGCCAGAAGAGTTAATTCAGATAACCCAAGTCTAGCAGTGGTCTGCACAGCATGCAGGGGAAGAATTACATATCATCTGGAGATGTATGAAAAGGTGATTTTATTCCCACGCATAGCACCACAGTGTTCTTAATCCATTAAACCTCACATTATTCGAGATGAATGCTTCTTTTAAATAGATATTTTCTCCCTTTCGTGGCATTTTTTAAATTTTCCACAGTGCAAAATCTCTTGGTTGTTTTTTTTTTTTGTAACTTGTCCCTGCATTACTCTTGTAGAAAACATGAGTCACCCACAAAAATAACAACTCCCAAAAAGTTGTGCTCTTAAAAAAAAAAAAAAAAAGTGTAGAGTAGTAATTGCCAAAGGAAAGCTCAAAGTTCACACTAGGAGATTTGTGTTGAATACAAGACTCAAAAGGCATGGTTCTGTCTGCTATGGACACAGAAATGCTACAGGCTTTTCATGGCATCTATCAACCAGAGTGGGTGCCAGCACAGCTTTAGGTCACAATACAAATAATTTTCAGCTAGACATTAGGTAATCAGGTAGATTTATAGTAGCAAGGGAAGCTGATAAAACCACTGACAAGATGGGGCTTGTAAAAGTAAACAAATTAACCAGAAGGAACAGCTGGAAGAGAAGTGCCGGCATATATATGTGCGTTTGGTTAAAATGCAATGTTGACTTCAAAATGATGGGAAGTGAGCTCTCTTTTTTCCTCCTGTGTTTACCTCCAGGCAAAGAATTTAAACAAGATACTTTCAAGTTTCATTGTCCTTGTGCTGCTAGAAATCGGGTAGAGTATATGTAAGTCTCCTATTATCACTGTAACTTTACAATTCCTCACAACACCCCTCTTGGCTATAAGAGAATGGCTGCTACAGAAGTGTACTTTGTCAGCTAAGGAAAAGTGAGGGGATAAGAATGGCCACATCTTTTGGACTTGTCTCAACCTACATATTTTATGCATACTATTTTTGCTCCACCATTTTGGAAAGCTACACCACACACACACACACACACACACACACACACACACACAAAACTACCAAGAGCACTGCTAAGAGTTTCAAGCTGGAAAAGAAGTCCTTCTTAGATCTAATTTTAATTATGTCTTCCTTCTGGCATTTTAGCAGGTGGCATTTCAGTAATCAGTGAAGCCCCAGCATCTGTGCATGTCAGTGTGTTATGTGAGTTGCCAGCCCACTGATCTAGAATTACATTTTTGTCACCGTCATTTATAGGTGCTATAAAAAACAGGTCTTCTAGCATCCTTCCTCATTTGTAGCAAAGAGTTGTCTGTGAATCTTTTCTATTGTATTCTGGGGTAAACTCTGCTCCAAAATTTCCTTCTCATCACGTTTTGGGTTCTTTGAAGATTGCCACTTATAGCATCTGTGTTCTTCAGACAGATAGAACCAGGCTGTCAAGGCCAACAACTTAACACTCTAGGTGTTTAATGTACTGTAGTTGAATTATTAAAGATGCCAAATCTACTTCAGGTAGGTGATGCCTGTGTATTTCAAGGCAACTGCATCCTATGTAATGATACTCTATGGACACGTCTGACTTTGTTGCAAGGTGCAATGCTTGTTGTAATGTCAACCATCTCATCTTATCTGCATAGAATTCCTGGGGCCAGGCATTTAAGGTAGGTATTCAATATGTACTAAATATATTCTATATGCCTGGCACTCTTTTATCATGGGGAGAGAAAAACTTAGAGAAACATCATCATTTTATGGAGGGGGAGTTACTCTACATAATGTGTCTATGGCTAATGTGAAAATAGAGAATGAGAGGTGGTCTCTCATAAGCACTTATGGAGGCACATCCACTAATCAAGTCTTCCATGCCCTATTTCTGGTTTCTTGCACCTTAATAACTTCCTTTTGTTGAACACTAATTCCTGCAATGAATAACAGTTACAAACCTTGAATAGATAAATTGTTTGCTAGTTTGAATTGGAAACATTACCTTATGCTTCACAATGTTTCATATGCATTTGGAGAACCCTTTATAAAAAAAAGTATTTCAAATTACTAATTATCAGAGGAAATGAGAGCTTATTATATGCGTATAATTGTAAGATGGGTCACAGTAGATTCAGAGCAAAAAGATTATTATTTTTTGTTTCCACCAAGACCTCTTTAAGTAATATCTATAATATGTCTCTTCTTTTGCTTTTAAAGATCATTTCCTGGCATTTCACAGATAAGACATAATTAATACAATAACAAATCATGTTGTTATTTCCTCTTTTCTACCAGCTGAGGCCTAACCCAGGCTTAAAGCACAATATAAGTGGTAAGTATCATCAACTTCTCTATTGTTAGTCTTGGTTCCTTTAACCATTTCCCTCACCCAGGATGTTGATTTTCAATGCTTCCGACTGGAAAGGAAAAAAACAAAAACAAACAAAAATAAAAAACACTGTGAAGAAAACAGATTTCACCGCACAGACATAACCTAATATTTGCATCCTACAGATTTTGATGTCCATATGTAGCTTTTCCCCCTCTGAAATGCTTCTGAGGAACGTTTAGACTCCTGGCGCAAGCAGTCTCCCAAATGCAAATTGCTGACAGAGTGATGTCTTTTCTCACTGACATGTCTATCTCCCCTTGGTCCTGTTTTGCAGTAGTCCATCCCATATAACTCCCTCAGTAAGATCACTTCAGCCCAAAGGGAATTCACACCATGACTCATGG
Organism: Lophiomys imhausi; assembly: GCA_907164525.1. Lineage (NCBI taxonomy): Eukaryota > Metazoa > Chordata > Mammalia > Rodentia > Muridae > Lophiomys > Lophiomys imhausi. Next base: position 4,848,170 of record CAJQZJ010033126.1, on the reverse strand, counting down.
ATGGCATCCACATCATGATGGCCCAAGCCCGTGTTTCTTCTGGAGGGCCCACACTAGGCTCAGGAAGAGGTGAAAATGTAGAGCTTCCCATCCTATCTCAGGACTGGAGATCCTATCAGAGCAAGTCTTGGTTCCATGGTAACACATAATCCTGCCTACCTGACAGCCACTAAGCTTTGGAGTTTTACAGGCATGTGTCAGGTATTCAGAACTATTTTCCCAGTCCTCAGGAGACTCAGGATACTTAAGATGTCCATAGAATTACTTCACACAGGAAATACAAGTGAGGAAGAAAACTCTTTATCCAAAGGTGAGACCTACATTAGCACCACAAACACATGCCTGACAAAAACCTGTCTATTTCTCCATGGTTTTACAGCCTGTAAACCAGAAGGATAAGTGTCTCACTCCACTCACCTGATTTAACAATGACCTAGAGATGGTTGGCTTAAACAACTGTTGATGCCTCACAATTCTAGAGGCTGAACAGGCCAAGATTCAATTCCTCACAGCAGGCTTTCTCACTGCTGTCTCATCAGAAGGAAGCCACTTTGGTGGTCACTCTTCCTATAGGTTCTCTAATTCTAACAAAAATACTCCAACCTCATCAACTAAACTTACTTCCCCAAAACTCATCTTGACATATTATAGCTCCAAGTGTTATAGATTTTTGCAGGAGTAATAACCTTCTGTCATAGGTAGAAGTAGATGAGCTTCACTTTGTTACCAATTTTGAAGAATTCTATGTGCAATTCAAGAACACTCTTTTATGGAGAGGCATTTGGGTTCAGCTTTATGAATCAGGTGAAATGCTGAAAAAATGTCATTAGAAAATACTTTTAAACATATTAATACTTTAACTATTGCCCCCTTCTATTTGTAAAGACTTTTCTCAGTTTTTGTAATTCTAAATTTTCTGTTTTTCATTAAGTCTTTGAAGGTAAACTTTATATATGAGCAATAATTAAATAGGACTTAGCTGAGCCTAGTACTTCATTAAGTATTTTGTGATACGATGTGAATTATTTGTTTAGGTTTGTTTTGTGTTTCCTCATGTATACAGAAACCAAACAATAACAACTTTTAGACATGAACACTTTCCCCGTACAATGGGAGTCAATATATGACCCTTCTAGCTGAATAATTGCGGTATGAGTACTGCAACTAAAGATCAACATTAATTTTACTTTAAAATAACTACAATTACTTAGGATCTATAATTTCAGATAGCTTAGCATGGCAAGATTAGTATCTGGATCTCCATTTTTCTTTGCACAAAATTCAGAATAATATCTTACCTAGAATACTTTGCTGTATAACTCAGTAAGTAATGAAGATTTATAATTTCATTATTCGCATTCGGGAATATAGCATCACTTAAACATACCTAGTTGGTGATATTAGAAGTTACCTACATTTATAAAGCCATGCCATATATACACCATTTGTTATTGATAAAAGACATTGTATGTTCATGACTGAGTCTATGTGCATCTGACAAAGTCAATGCAGATGGAGTTTATATGGGTTTTGAAGGCAATCATTAAGAATAGTCTGCAGTATCATTTTCATGTTGAATGTGGGCTCACTTATATGTTTTTATTGTTCTTTGTAGATTCATTTTTAAACATCCCAGTGCTGGGGAAAAACATAGAAATAACACAAACTAAGGGGTAACATTTGTAAAAGTTCAATGATGAAAATGGCTATTTCTAGGGCTTACTGGAGCCCTTTAGATGCATTTTAGTTGGCCTAGTAAATTTAGCACATTTTCCCTGTTTTTTGTTTTATAGCTACTGCTCAATGTTTGCCTTAACTCCTAGCAGCTAGGCTGCTGTCCACTATTCATCAATTTCAGTGAAATGCCAAGGATTTGGGTATATTATTGACACACTTGAGATTTTGCTTTTCTTTACCCAGCATGCATTTCAAATCTATGAGCAGCACAGAGGGACTGTTCATGAGAATGTACAAAGTCACGTGTGAGTGTTGAATCATTTCTAAATCAGCAACATAATCAGTACTTGAGACTGCTCCAAAAATCTTCAGTTCCTTCTAAAGCTTCCTTTTGGACTGACACTCTATATGTGATGGAAGGAAGCCAGATAACAGTTTGCTGGGCCTAATCTCATAAGAGGTATCCCATCAAGTTGATATTTAATTGCCTTTTAAATTTTCAGAACAAATTCCAAAGGAAAAAAATATGCTTTGCTAAAAACCAGCCATTCTCATTATAGCAGTGGCTTTAGTCCAGTCTGATAACTTTATATAACGTAGTACGTTTAGAGCCCGCTGGGAAATGACATTATCAGACACACTGGTTGTTGCACAATCAAGCCTAGGGAACCATTTGTGAATAAAGGTGGTGTATAAAGACAACAACCACTAAAAACAGCAAATGCAATTATCTTACTGCATTTCAGAGTTGAAGAGGTTATCTGATACATCTTAGTGCGGTAAAACACACCGACTCATGTATAATAGTGATGTGAGTACAGTAATTCTATCCTGATTCTTCCCTGAAGAACATTCTACTTCTTAACCTCAGGTCAGCCTTTCTTGTTTTCTGAACTCCCAGGCATTTGTTGTTGTTCCAATCTGTGGCCATTTAGCAATGTCATCTATATTTGCCTTACATATCTACTCTACTTACTGACATGTCCTCTGTGTTTCATAGCCATCTACTGTATGCTGGACAGATAGACGGTCTCTAAGGAGACACTTATCAGTTTATTAGTAGAATGTGTGAACTGTTCTTGTATCTGCTATATTTATGGACAGTAACTACATATTGATATTTCACTAGGAATGTTATCTACACTTTAAATAACACTGCATACATATTAGTTTAGGAAAATATAACTTTTTATTTATGCATTAATTACTTTTGTTGTTGTTATGACAACAGACTAGCCATCATCATCTCCATGTGAACTCTTAACTAAATCACCTTCACTCTTCTAATGTTTTCCTTTTTCCTAGTAGCCTGATATAAACATGTAATCGTTCCTACAGTATGACATGAAGGGAGACAACCTTATCACCCCATGGTAAGATAATGTCTGGGACAATACAGCTCCTTCACAAGGGAGAGAGCACAACATAGTGTACTTGAGTACAGGAAGAGGTACTCTGACTAGTCTGATAGTTCTTTATTCAGATGGATGGAAAAGAGAGAAAAAAAAAGATCAAGGAATTCAGGAAACAGGTTTATCTATGGCTTTCCATACAATACTAGTTAGTACTGGTTGGGAAAGAATGTTGAACAGTCATTGTGGATTACACGTGATTTTACAGTTGGCTTTGGGATGACTGGAACCCATGTTTCCTCTTCACTAACACCTAAGACAGGCATAGTTTGTTTTCTATGATACCAAGACAACTGGATTCTTTTCTAGTAACCTGCATTAAACTACCATAAGAAAATGAAGCTTGATGTTTTCACAACTTTTTCTCCAAACACATGCCTTGATCTCTGCCTCTGATTTCTTCAGAGGTGGGAACACTATTGGTCATTGAATTGTGCTATCTTCTCTATTTAACTTACTGCGTTTATATACAGACTGAAGAGGAGATTGTGAAATAAAGTAGAAGATGGAAGGTTAATTCATTGATCTCTGGAGATCTTAGCATTTCAAAAATGCTAGGAAAGTACAGGAACTGTGGACCGTAAGTCAATTTGGGAATCAATGCTTTGATGAAAACAATAAATATAAGTGATTCTAAAAAATTGCTTTCAACCAGAGCAGGATAAAGTGGTTATAAGTTAGAGGCCAACTCTAAGTGACTACTAAACCATGACCAAGAATGAAATGGAACTTTGCAGCACAGTAAATAGTGTTTAAGCTAAAGAGCTGCTATTGCATACATCGAGGTGATGGTACTTTCAAATTCATACTGTTCAATTACTGGATGAAATGTGCACAAGGCTCATTATAGCACCAGAAACACTACTGCATTAAGAAAATGTGTTTTCAGACACTTAGTGTTTGTTAGAGAAGTTATTATCTCCAATGACGATGAATCTGATGGCTTTCAATTCATGGGACACAACAGAGTAAGTAAAACTATGAAACTACCCTGAGATACAATTTTCAATGTGCTCAAGGAAGGATAAAATATACTTATCTCAATGAATTACTACAAAATTAAAGGAGAATTAAGACATCTAATAAACACTAAATGCGGTTTCCTTCACTTGGAAAGCATCAATATATATTAACTTTGAAAAGTGTGTGTAAAATCAAAATAGAAGTTTGAGCAGAAGAGGAATATATTTCAATAATAATCACTCCAAAGTCTATCAGACTTAGTAGGTATACTCACTTTGAAATCTTGTTGAAAGAATAAAGCGCATTTGAGTGAACATAGAACACAGTCAATTCATTGGTGATGTTAAAAGGAGTTGTAGTTTGATAGTGCCCAAGGCTATTTCCAATGGGCATACACTGTGTACACAGTCCTAGCTACTGGATAGAAGTTTGGACAGAACTTATGTAGTACACACACCAGGCTTGAGTTCAGTCTGGCTACACACAAACGAAGGGTTCCACATTTCACGCAAATAGCGTTTATATAGAAAGTTCACTTTACTCTTTTGCATTTAAATCAAGGGATTGTCTTCAAATTTTTGTGAATAGTATTAGGAGCTGTTAGCCAGAAAGGGGACAAATGGTTAATTCTGTGAAACTCTAGAAATAATATAACATGTACTTAATAAAAAAGACTGCCAAAGAGTGAGCAATATGCCCTAATTGAAAACCTGAGTCCTATAAATTATGGTTAATTACACAACGTGAAAGGTTTGTCAACAACTGTCTTTTGGCCAGAGTTGTTCGTGGAAGTTCACTGATCCCAGATAAGGTAAAAAGGAATTCATTCTCTCTCTCTCTCTCTCTCTCTCTCTCTCTCTCTCTCTCTCTCTCTCCTCTCCTCTCCTCTCCTTCTATTTCTCTTGTATTATTTAAATGAAAGTAAAGTTTTATTTGTTTTTTTAAGCTTGACTTATTTCCCTTTTTCTTCGTTTACCAATGTTGTGAGCTTCGCTTAAGCTAAGGGATATTATAAAAAGCTTAATTTGTTGGACAAAATTCTAATAATGATTTATGGTAGTGGAAGTATTTTTCTTTTGCGTCAGTGCTGCCTCCTTTTTTTCCTTTCCCCTCTACTCCTTCTCATTTTACTTTTGTAGATTGAACCTAATGCTTTAACTATACCAGGCAATCATTCTACCACTGATTAGGTCTCAAGACCTAATGAAGGGAATTAAGCATATGTAATGTTGATCAATTAAAGTACACACAAACACCTATCAGCTTTGAATAATTAGATTTCACACTCATCAACAAAACGTTATTTTCCATTTTTTTAATTTATGTTTTTTTGTTGTTGTTTTAAAAGACTTATTTATTTATTATGTATACAGTGTTCTGTCTGCATGAACATCTGCAGCCAAAAGAGGGCGCCAGATCTCATTGTGGATGGTTGTGAGCCACCATGTGGTTGCTGGGAGTTGAACTCATGACCTCTGCAAGAGCAGCCAGTGATCTTAACCGCTGAGCCATCTCTCCAGCCCTAATTTATGTTTTCAATTTCCAAATTTAAGGAATCTGTGAATGCAACATGAGATAATATAAATAAAAATATTTTTTTAAAAAAATCAAATAACATTTCTCATGCTAGGGATCAGACCCAGATAAGCTACATGCCAGTTGCAATACAAGAATTTGAAATTATATTTTAGATTGACAAATCAGTGTAAGCATGATACTTAGGTACCTGGAATCTTTTTAACATTTTAAGGACAGTATTTCCTATAATTACTAGCCTCCTACTATTAACCATAGCAATAGACAGAGGATGTTAGCTATATATTTCCAGCTTTATCTTATAAGTAGAAAAGACAGTTTACCTTGAAGAAACACAAAATGTAATAACAATCTATCTATTTCTTTGCGTTTTGAAATAATGTCAAACTACTAGCATGACTTTCTATGATGCGTAGGGTGTCATAATCTCATTTAAAGAAATGCAGCCTATTAGATGTACAGATACCCCATTCTAAGACTTAAGCTTGAGTGCCCTTTCAACCTCCTGAGAAGTATAGTTTCCTGGATGTGTGCCACAGAAATAACTAGACAAAGAATCTCACAGGGGTGTTCTACCACAGGGAAATAAACTGCCTTTTTACTAAAAATAATGTAACGGATTTTTCCAAAAGGGCCTTCAGATTAGATTCATGGCCTTCAACGTTTCCGATCAGCCAGAATGAGACAGCTATTTCTCATCTTTGTCCAGAAGCACATGTATCAATATTGAATTGATAAATGACATCATACATCAGCTACTGAACTGTTTGGTCGTAGGAGGAAGAAATCAATTTGGTTCTGCATAAGCTGCGTGGTAGTTTATCCTCATGACCAAAACAGCTGTGTTGAAGTGCACCAAGAAGACAGTTATGTGCATAACCTCTAGGTGTATCTGGAAGCCCATTTACAGAGGAGATTATGTAAACAGCCCTGTGCTACAGAACAGTCTTATTTGCTGGGGATCAGATAGAATAAAAGGAGGGGGAAGAATGGCACCAGTAAGGGCAAGACTCTCCTTTGCTGATTTGAGCTGCTCTGGTCCACCACACGGTACTTAATAAGATGGACTCAAACATGAGAGCTGAGAGCTAAACAAATCCTTCATCCCAGTTATTTCGTCACTGTGATTAAGGTCTTACTAACACATATCCCCAAAATATTGAGGAAATTGAGTTTGAGGAAAAAGCCAAAGCAGGGGTCTCACTCTGTTCCCTTACCATTATCACTTGAAGCAGGTTCTAAGACCCTCAGTAAAGAAGTGCTCTCCTAAGCTGATAAGAATGTAGCTTAGAGACACCAAGATGACAATCATACATCCACAGGGTTATCTTCGTTGACGTTTGGGTCTCAGCTTCAGCTATCACCTTAGGTTTCACATTAAACAGTGGTGGACTACGTCACCAATGTAAAACTGCTTTACATTCAACCATAAATCTAGGGACAACCCTTAAGATTCTGGTTTGGGTTGTTTAAAATTTTTGAATTAATGTTCTGTTGTTGCTATTGGTTTGGTTATTTCTTCTTTGTTTGGTGTGATGAATGGTAAATCTTCACACGTGCTGGCCAGCACTCTACCACAAAGCCACCTCAGGTGGCCCCAGTGCTGCTCTTTGAGCAGTGATGTGCTGCAGAGTATTGGGCAAGGGGTGAGGTTCTCAGTCTCCTAGGCAGTGCTGTTTCCATACTGAAGCAAAAAGGATTCTTGGTCCCAGTTACTTAGGAGGAAAACCATGTGTTTTAACACAGGTCTCTGCCAAAATCCTTCATTCTTGCTCTCATCTTTTTTCCCTTGAATAGTTTGATTGCATTCTATATAATGTTAAAGAATTGCAGTGCCCACATTTAATGATTACATAACACATTGCAATTATCACAAAATTTTGCAAAATAAAAACATTTCCCAAATTATCATTGTTTTGTTAAGGCAATAGCTGCTTTGTTTCCCAATATTTCTTTCTCTTTCTTTTCTTTCAGCCTACCTATCATTTGTGTCACCATGCTTCATTTACTCAGCTGTATTTGTTGAATATCATTCCACTCTTTGAGTCCTTAGAGTGATTAATACTCTAGGGTCCTTCTGCATTTCTTCAGATGAAACTCAGATACGTCTACTTAACGATTTTCGTATATTTTGGGTTGTGAGCCTAGCCTTTAACGGCTGAACCATACCTCCAGCCCTACTTAATGGTTCTCTGTGGAGAAGTTCAATTTAAATCACAGCCAAAAACAAAGTAAGATTAAAAAAAAAAAGGATGAAATAAACTTACACATTCAGCTTAATATATTACTTCAGAGAAAAAAGATAAACACAAGGATTGTAAAGATAAATGAGTCTACAATTCCAATGATATACAAAAGTAGATTTGTTACCTTTATCACATCCAGCCTTCAATGTGCATTTGCTTATAAGAATGATACTCTCTCAGGTTGTGGCATACTCTGAACCAATAGGATTTCCAGGAAAGTGGCTCATCAAACACAAACAAACAAACAAAACCTGATATAATAAATTTTGGGGGGGGGTGTAATTGCTGAATTGTAATAGTTTATTAGAAACTATGAGAAATTTGACATGCTTTAACATTCCTAACATAGAATTACAGAATAAAAATTGACCCATACTTATCACCTCATACAAAACTTAAGTTCAAGTGGATCAAAGACCTTACCATAAAGCCCAACATACTAAATCTAATAGAAGAGAAAGTGGGGAAAAGCCTCTAACTCATCAGCACAGGTGACAACTTTCTGAACAGAACACCAACAGCTCAGGCTCTAAGACCAACAATCAGTAGAAGGGACCTCATGAAACTGAAAAGCTTCTGTAAGGCAAGGGCACTGTCATTCGAACAAAACGGCAACCTACAGACTGGGAAAAGATATTTACCAACCCGACATCACACAGAAGGCTAATAAATATAATTTATAAAGAATTCAAGAAATTAAACACCAAGAAGCCAAATAATCCAATCAAAAAAATGGGGAACAAAGCTAAACTGAGAATTCCCAATGGAGGAATCCCTAATGGCTGAGAGACACTTGAAGAAATGCTCAACATCCTTAATCATCAGAGAAATGCAACTCAAGACGACTCTGAGATTCCATCTCACACCTGTCAGAATGGCTAAGATCAAAAGCTCAAATGACAGCACATGCTGGCAACAGGGTGGAGAAAAGGGAACACTCCCCCATTGCTGGTGGGAGTGAAAACTTATACAACCACTGTGGAAATCAGTTTGGTGATATCTTAGAAAACTTGGAATAGCTCTACTTCAAGACCCAGCCATACCACTTCTGGGTACACATCCAAATGATTTCTCACCAATCCACAAGGACATCTCCTCAACTATGTTCATAGCAGCTTTATTTGTAATAGGTAGAAACTGGAAACAACCTAGATGTCCCTCAACCAAAGAATGGATAAAAATCCTGTGGCACATTGACACAATGGAATCCTACTCAGCTATCAGAAACAGGGAAATCATGCAATTTGCAGCCAAATGGATGGAACTAGAAAACCTTATCCTGAGTGAGCTAACCCATACTCAGAAGGATGCACATGGCATGTATGCACTTATAATTGGATTTTAGCCTTGTAGTACAGAATAACTATCCTACAACCAACACACCACAAGGAACAGAAACATAGACCTTGTTACCTGTTAGTGGGACACTTTGTTCTAGTAGGCCCCCAGTGTAAGAGAAAGTTCCTAACCCTCATATGACTATTGAACTGAGGGGGCTGATATAAAGGGGCAACCCACTCCAGAGGAGTAGGATCGGGGGAGAGGAAGGAGGCTGAGACGGTGGGACTGGGAGGGGGGGGTAGAGAGAGGGAACTGTGATGGAGATGTAACCTGAAGTAGTAAATAAACATAAAAAGATTATTAAAGCACAGATATTTTAATCATATTCATTACTTAATAGACCCAGACACAATGTATGTCTCCGTGATATGACTGGCAGCTACAATATCCATATTAAATAGTTATCTGTAAACTGAATGGGCCTACAGTAAATCTCAAAAGCACATATATTGTTGCAAATGACACAGTCCTGAAGTAGAGTTATTCTGTCAATAGAAGAGGACAAATGTACCCTCAGCACTTAATAGAATGACTTATTTGCATTGAGAAAGGTTTCCCCTTTTTAAATGGAGAAAAACACGGAAATCTTACAAAAGCAAAATGATGCCATGGCTCACCTATGTAAATAACCACATGGTTTGCAAGCTGCTCTTTAACTGCCACGGTCCAGCTGGGATAAATGGACAGCAATTAAACAAGCACAGTGATTATCATGAACTCGGAAGACTGTGCGCACAGCGCCAGGAGGTGTCCATTCATATTTATGCCAAGATGCACATTATGTCATCACAGCACAAATCACTAAACCATTTGAAATCTACATGAAGGTAAGACACTCTTGTTAATTGACATGCCTGTGAACACACTATACCGAATGAAGAATGACTATGGCATCCAACATAAATTTCCACAATGAAAACAGGATGAACATTACAGTGAAAACATTTATACACGCAGTGATACATCCCCACAATTTCTAAATATTTAGTCAAGGTAAGAATATCAGCCAAAAATATCAAGCTAACAAGTTGTATTGAATAATAATAAAGAAATAAACCAACCCAATAGGAGAAGTTGTTAATTTACTGGTTTTCCCCTAGATTAATATTTATATTCTAATATCCAGACAATATTTGATTTGGATCAACTGTGAGTAATTAATTCTTATGTTTTGCTGAAGCTTTTGGTTTATATCAAACTGCCTTTCTTCTTGTATCAATCAAAATAGAAATAAATATAAAAACAAGCAAATGATAATACCTTTTCATAGACTTCTACTTTTGTACATAAAACAACCTGCAATCATTTTTTTCCTTCTTTGACTCTTCCAAGATGGTAGACAGCTCATTCTTCTTCATGTGGTTTCTGGGTCTTTCCATGCAACTTGGTCTCGCTTATGAGTGGGTCAGCATGTGCACAACTCAGTGAAGTATGCCACCAAACTCCATCAGCACAGCCTGCAAAGGGCTTCTATTCCCTACAAATTGTTACTCCCATTCATAAGCGAGCATCCAATGATGTGGCGACATCATAATCCTCTCTGCATATCTCTCTGGTCTCACACCTAGCAACATTTTCACAAACAAATCTCCTCCTTAATTTATTTATTTCTCTTAAAATGTTATACTTAACAAAGCTTTATTTATAATTTATTGGGAAATATAATGTAACATAGTTGGGAATGTCTTTCTCTTATTGGTATTGTATTTGCTTTTTTTTTTATTACTGTTTCTGAATCATATTATTGAAAAAAAAGTCCTAGTGCTTTGAAATAATTTCCAAAACCTCAGGATTAGGAACATGACAAGCTATGGAATTTCAGAAATCTTGAGTTTGACCTCAAGCTGACCACCAAACCAAACATTGTGATGGGTTCCACTTTCTTAAAGAGTCATTTTTAGCAGTCAAAAGATTCAGAACAGAACTCTGACACCAAGGAACTGATAATTCAACTGCTTACTGACTGAGAGATTTTCCAGGAGTGATTTAGACTGTATAAGCCATGTTTCTTTATTTGTACAATAAAAATAATACTACCTACCTCATACACTTCTTACTAGGTTTATTTAAGATCTATTAATTTCTTTAGAAGCATCTAACTAACTTGTAAGTAATTCTTAAAATTGCTTACTTCAGTGGTCGGTTACCAGTCTATGAGAGTAATTTCCAGAATTTATTTATTATGAAAAATACATATATGTACATTTTCCAGATTCTTGTTTGGTAGATATTTTTACTTCTCTTAAAAATCAGTTTCATAAGATGGGGAAGGCAAGGTTTTGGGTGTACTTCTGAGGTATTTAAATTGATAATTCATACAAATCCAATAAAACATAGTTACCTATAAATTTAACCTAGAAATTAAAACACATTAATGATAAAATTGGTGAGTAGATATTTTAACATCTTCAACTTAGAACAGATAATGGAATTGTTTATAACATTTTCATCATTAAAATTAAGCCTTAACCATTTTTCTCAAAATTGTGCTACTAACATTTCTTTTATTTATTTTTTAAAATTATTCTTCTTTGGTATAATACATCCCAACCTCAGCCTCTCTCCCACCTCATCTCATCCTAATATTCAGTACTACTCTGTTTCCATTCAGAAAAGAGAAGGCCTGGGAGTGATATCAAACAAACTGGCATAACATGATTCCATAAAACTAGGAGAAAAAAATGTCCCAGCTCTAAAATGTTAGTCCAAACTGAGCTTTCACTGAGATTTGTATGTTAAAATTGGTGACTAACTCAAATGATCTATCAATACCACCTCCATTTCATTCACTTTTTAAATGAGATCTGAAGTCATAGAATTCAAATCTAAAGAATTTTCTTTATTGAAGAGAGTCTTCCAAAAGTAATTCAAAGTTCCTTTAATCCTATTGGCTTCTGTTGTTAAAATGTGATTCTTTCTAGTTTGGGTTCATGTGTGAAGAAGGAGAGATGACCGTGGAAGGTTGTGAAAGATAGCATCATCATGGCTGCATTTTGAGAAGAAGATGATTTTTTTATTTTTTGGAGGGCAGGGCTGGGACACTATCCTCTGAGTGGGTGCTACCAAGACGGTGCTGTTTTTTAAATCAAAGTGGCAGAGATTCCTAAGGAATCCTCTGAACACTTGGGTGTGTATGTATACCTTGTAGCTAAAAATGCAGTGTAACATTGTTGAAATACTCCTGCTAATGTGAGTGGCCTCCTCAGTGAGAGGTCTAAGAGTGCTCAGATGTATTATCTTGGACACATATGTCAAATGAAAGTAATGCCCAACTGAAGGCAAAGGCAGTCCGTGGGACTCAACAAGACATTCTCCCTCAAACCCACTAATACTCCCATTGAAAGGACTGGTTACAACATGTGCTAATTTTAGATAAGGACCATCTTTGTTTTACTTTCTACTAGCCTGACTTGAGGTGAAAGTGAGGTGATCTTGCTGATGAAACAGGGTCAAGGAAATATTTCAATAAAATCTAGAAAATTTCTATTATCTGAAACCAGGCCATTTGAGTTACATACTTGATGTCCTTGGGTAATTTTAAGTGATTGGTAGTTTGGTGTAGGTTTTCCAGTGAGAATAAAATATAATCCTTCATCAGTATACTAAGGAGGCAACGGAAGACAAAAATAATGATTATTTCTAAGTAGAACCTATAAAATCTGTATAATCATTCAAGCTAATTATATTTCTGCAGGAGGAAAAAAAATTAGAAAAAAAGACAAATGAAACAAAACAAATTTGGCCAGAAATTCTATTTGTAGGAATAAGTCAGCCAATTTCCTGTGTGAGTCACATCTATGTAAGTTCATGTTGTAGTTGCTATTTCCTGTCTGTGATTGTCTTTTGCGATAGATTTTCTAAGAAAACCGAGATGTTAAATAAGTTACTCAGTTAAGCTATTAAAAATGCATATCCTGCTCAGATCAATGTGGCCAAATTATCATACATGATTTTTCTTCCAGTCCTTTCCAAACCAAACTGAACTGACTGGAAGATTGATAAAGTAGAACTCTAAAACACACAAGAAAACAGAAGAGAAAGACTCCCATGATAATTTTTTTTTCTTCATGCAAAGATATAATTAACTGAAATGATTACAAGTTTTGAAGGTTTTACTTAGAAATAATCATTATTTTTGTCTTCCGTTGCCACCTTAGTCTACTAATGAAGGATTATATTTCACTCTCACTGAAAAATCTAGACCAAACTCTCAATCACTAAAAATCACCCAGGGCCCTCAAATGGGTAACTAACACACTTATGACTTGTGTTCAATTCCCATAAACCTACCTGATTAAAAGAAATGAAGAACTGTCCACATCCCAAGTTGTCCTCTGATGTCTACAAGTGAAATATAGCACACATGCAATTCCCCAGACACATATACAAATAAAAATGTAGCAAAATGTTTTAATGAGAAGACAGACTGTAATGACTAAAGAACACATCTGCCAGATGTGCTTATGGCCACATGCCATACCTAGGGTAATCTTCAGAGAGGAATTGTCACCATATTTCTAACAAGATCTAGTAAGATATAGGAATCTCCCAGGCATTCTCCCAAATGGATAGCCTAATGTGTAGCATTGGAAGAGTAGATATGTACACAGAGATGTGGTGACTGGTAAAAGATAATTGAACATTTTACCTTAAAATGTAAATTAATACAGAAGTGCGAATGAAAGATAAGGAAGAATTGAGTTCCCCAAAGGTCACAGGTGTCACTGGAAGAATTACAAGAAAAAGGAACAGGGAAATATATTATCAAAAATGTGACCGAAATATTAGACAACACTGATGAAATCAGGTCCTATGATGAAAATGACTGATTTTAAGGACTAATGGAATCAAGTATTCACACATGATATCATAACTTCAATGAAAAATAGAAAATTTCAGGGAGACTAAAATTCCAATCACCTGAATAGAAATGCATTTTATAAGACTGATAATGAGCAGAAATGAATGCATAATAGCATTGGGATGACAAATTCAAATATTAAAGGGTATTTGTTTAGCTTTCTAGCATTCAACTGCCATATGCTAACTTTTGACTCATTAATTCCTGTTTCTGGGAGAATCTTGAGGATCTACCCCTGAATAGAGAGGGGACGGTGCAAGACACAGCAAAACAAAGCTGGCAGAGGTCCAGAAACATTTGTGTGTCTAACACAAAACTGTAGCTCAGAGAAATTTGATTATGTTCCGTATGTCTCGAACACAGCTAGCTCATGCAAGAGTAGCATCTCAAGGACTCTAAGAAACATTTTACTAAGAGGAATGGGATAATGGGAAAAATGAGTAATTTCATTATAACATAAGGGTTAAGTGAATAACCTGAACTTACATAACTATTTTAAGGAACCAGAAAAAAAAGTAATTGAATATCTGAGGGACAACTAAAGGCAAGGAAAATAATGTTAAATTTTGAAAATATTGGTGATGTTACTGTCTTTGCCAATGGCAAAATTTATCATTACACTAGGCATACATTAATATCACAAGAAAAATACATTTAAAGTTTATTATATCACTTCTTTTCTAATCATATTACAAATTAACAAGTATTTTGAGTTCAAAGACACAAGACACACTTTTATAATGCTTCCTGGTTGGGGTGGAGATTCTAAGTCAATTACTGGCATGTATTTATCCTACCAGTAGTGCAGTTCTAGAACTTCAGAACACAGTTGCTGACTATATTTCCTTGCATACCTAATGAAGAACCTACACTGTTCTTATCCAAGGACTCTCAATGGAATGAGAAGTCACCCTGTAATGGCTACTTACAATGTGTCTGCCAAATATGTTCATGTCCACATGACATGCCTAGAGCTACTTAAACTTCTGGGACCTGTGAGGGCTGCTGGTCTGGAAGAATGTAGCTATAAAGGTCTGTGCTAACAGATGTCTCCTTGGCATTAGATACATTGGTGCCAGAACAGAGATCCCTGAAGAAGGAACTTCAGGAAAAGAACACAGAATCTTCCACAGGACCATGAAGTTTACGGCGCATAGAGTTAAACTGTCTTTGCCTTGTACCTATAGCTATTTCTACTATTCCTGACACTGAGTTGTTAACATTTTATAATTGTTGCATTATTAAATGATCTCTTTTTAACAACATAAAGGACAGAAGATGTTTTAGTCTTTATTGTTAGCTTGATTCTGAATCTAAGTAACAGTCTGTGAGTGTAAGATTTACACAACACATATGAGACTCTCAGTAAATATTTTTTTCTGAATTTTTGTGGTACTGGAGCTTAAAACTAGGGTGCTGCACATGCAGGACAAGAGCTGCATCATTGTGGTATAAGCTATCCCTCTCCAACTTATTTATAAAAAGATGTCACTAACATCCCCATAGAGGTCTTCAGAGTCCTTGTGTTTCACATGATTCAAACCCCTGAGTAGCTGAGATCACATTCTACCTGTTCAGTATGCATTTTTATAACCTAATATCACTTTAAAGTTATAGACTAATATAGTAATGATGTTGACATAAAAAGAAACCAGAGATAACCAGCATAAAGCAAGCAGTAAATAACGAAGAGAAGGAAAAAGAGAAAGCAAAGAGATGAAGGGCAAAATTCAAATCAAATATTGTCTCTCATTACTAAACTAAGAGTGTGGTGAACAGCCAAGACTGTAGGTCATTCTTTGTGCTGTAATCCATTCAATTGCACAACTACTAACTACTCATATGAACTGAGCTCATTTTGTTACAAGAGGCTGAAAATAAAAATTGGTTACTAAATAATAAAACATCAATATACACTAATGTATAGCCTAGTGAATAATAAGGAACAGGAGTCAGAATGTCAAGGCCTACAAAAATTATTTACTATTAATTTGCATGGTAAATAGATTAACTGCATGATAGTACTCAATGTGTTAGTAATCTTACATCATTTTACTTTTAGATGACTCAAGGCAAGTCTTTGGATAACTAAAATCATTCACCTAGATGAATGAAATATTATATTTTTGGTTCTTTTGGGGGCAAGTGGGGGACTTTGTGGTTGCTAGTCAATGATCTACTACTTGGGGATATTGATGGGCCCTTCCTGTTTTCTTTCATAATTTTAAGCACAAACTGGGAGAAGTCAGTCAGCTCAATGCTAGGCAACCTTTCTCATTAATAAAGATATTCTTAGATGGAATAAAAGTTAATCCTGTTTTCTCATAGGACAAGAATATTCAGAACCTCAAGCCATAAAAATATACAGAATAGGGAAAGTAATGACACTTTATTCTTTAGATGATTAATATAAGAAAATATAAGACAGCTCTATTACTCAGCAGGCAGTATCAAAGAATACTGCCCCATAGTTATGACACTTCAATGCAGGCTTTAAATTGAGAAGTGGAGGCATTTCCTTTCATCTTTTTAATAACGTGAAAACCAGCTAAAATTTTTCCATACAAAATTGGCTTCAATAAGTTATAATTAAGTGATTCTAAAAAGGAATATTAAAAGAAGGGAGATGGAAACATTGCAGAAGAAAGGTGAGGAAGGATAAAATAAACAATGAGATGGGAGAGGGAGACAAATGAGAAGAAAACAATGGGAAGATAGAAATAAATGATTAACAATGAAATTCAGTCTAAGATTATAAGGACAAAAATCAGATTTCATCTAACACTGTAATGTACAAATTTTTCTTTAAAAGTCATATTTTCTTTAAAAGTCAGAACACAAAAGTTTAGAGGATGGAAGATGGAGGATTAAGATTGGAATTTTATAGCTTTTGGAGAGAAAGAGTAAATTCTCCTTGATGATATGACTCCTGGTATCTTGAACATGCCAGAGGGCAGGCCCCACACTCAACAGTAGCTATGCATTGGACTTGATTGGTTTTAAAAGAAAGAGAAAGCAGTAAGGGCAGAGAGGATAGAGAAAGAGAGAAGAGGAGAGAGAGAAAGAGAGAGAGATTGATAATATATATTTAAAACCTCACAAATTGATAATTGTGTATTGTGTTTCCACCCAAAATCTTTACATAAAAAGAAAACATATATGCAAATATGTACCTAGAGATAATCAATATGAGAAATCATATAGAAAATGTTTCAGGATTCAAGATGGCAGCGGCCTGCACGGACGTATTTTGATTTCGGGGTTAAAAGTCACAGGGCGGCGAGTGTTGCAGGATGCTGTACAAATGGCTCGACACTTCTAAATGTCACCCAACTACCTAGGGACCACTGAGGGTCCCTGGGCAAGATGTCTCTTGGACAAACAAGGAAGCCGCTGGACCCGGGAATCGGGATCCCCCCATCCTCCACCAGGAGAGACTCCTGGTAAGTTCAAATCTAATATCCAGTGGGAAGATTCAGATCCCACGCAGAGATAATCCCCACCCTGCTGGGCACCCCCCCAGGTCTCACATAGATGATCCTTGGAAGTGAGCTCAGCTCAGCTGCAAAGTGCGTTCAGACTGAAGATCTCAACCCACTGCTGTGACATCACTGGCCAGTTTCCAAGCTGCGGGAGTGGAAGGCTATTGGGGGTGAAGGGCAGACTTACCCACCACAGGAACCAACCACGGGGAAACTGCGAGATATTTGAAACTGTCATATATCGGACTTTTGTACTAGTACTGGCCCTTCCGGCAGGGAACCAGAGATTACTTGTACACAGCTCCACCACCTGGATTAGTTAAGTCTCCACCTAGGAAGCGGGGCTGAGTGACGTACTTTATAGGGGTGGAGTAAGGCAACTCGAATCCTACACCAAAGCGCCCCCTTTGGACCCAAGTCCAGAAAGTCCAGAAGACAGCTAAAAAATTCCACATGGTTAGAGGCACCAGACAAAAAAAAAAAAAAAATCAAAATGACTCCAACAAAAGAAAGCAACGCTATTCCATCCACCCCGAAAACCTCACCACAGCTGAAACACATGAAAATGATGACAATTCTACATTATGGAAAGTGACAGAGTCCCATCAGGAAGAACTTAAATCTATGAAGGAATTCAAAGAAGCCACAATTTTACAAGTCAAAACAACGAATAACACCATTAATGAGCTCCAAGCCAAGGTGACTCATCTTGAACAGGAAAAGGACAGAGCAATGAAAGATTTCCAGACAAAAACAAGCAACCTGGAGAAGGAAATGTACAAAACGAACAATACCATTCAAGACATGAAAATAGAAATGGAAACAATAAAGAAAACACAGTCAGAGTTAAAAGAGGAAATGGAGAATCAAGGGAAGAGACCAGGAACTACGGATGTGAATATCAAAAATAGGATGCAAGAGATGGAAGATGGGTTCTCAGGCATTGAAGATTCGATGGAAGAAATCAGTATAACATCCAAAGAAAATGAGAAATCTAAAAAAATCTCTCACCCACAACATCCAAGAAATCAAAGACTCAATGAAAAGACGGAACCTAAGAATTATAGGCATAGAGGAAAGAGAAGACTCCCGACTCCATGGTCCAGGAAATATCTTCAACAAAATCATAGAAGAAATCTTCCCAAACCTAAAGAAAGAGATGCCAGTAAAAATCCAAGAGGCTTACAGAACACCAAACAGATTAGATCAGAAAAGAAACTCCTCTCGCCACATAATAATAGAAATTCCAAATGTAGAAAACAAAGAAAGGCTATTAAAAGCTGTAAGAGAAAAAGGCCAAGGCACATACAATGGCAGACCCGTCAGAAAAACACCTGACTTCTCCTCAGAAACTTTAAAAGCTAGAAGGGCCTGGACAGGTGTCCTACAAGCCCTGAGAGAACAAAGGTGCCAAGCCAGACTACTATACCCAGCAAAACTCTCTATCAACATATATGGAGAAAACAAGATATTCCATGACAAAATCAAATTAAAACAATATCTCCCCACAAACCCAGCCCTACAGAAGATGATAGAAGAAAAATTTCAACAGAGAGAAGATTACTACACCCAAGAAAACAGGGGAAATAGAAACCTCCACAGCAACTAAACAAAAGAGAAACACAAGACAGCCACCGATACCAAAATAATGGGAAATAACAAACCCTGGTCACTAATATCCATCAACATCAATAGACTCAACTTGCCAATAAAAAGACACAGACTGGATCCATAAACAAGACCCATCTTATTGCTGTATACAAGAAACACATCTCACTATTGAAGATAAACACTATCTCAGATTAAAGGGCTGGGAAAAGGTTTTCCAAGCAAATGGACCCAGAACACAAGCTGGAGTAGTCACCCTAATATCAAACAAAATAGATCTCCAATTGAAGTTAATAAAAAAAGACAGAGAAGGGCGTTACATACTCACTAAAGGAAATATCCACCAAGAGGTTATCTCAATATTGAACATCTATGCCCCAAATACAAAGGCACCTACATTTATAAAAGAAACACTTCTAAAACTTAAATCGCACATCAATCCAAACACTTTAATAGTGGGAGACTTCAACACCCCACTCATAACTATGGACAGATCATCAAGACAGAAGCCAAACAGAGAAATAATGAGTCTAACAGAGATCATGAACCAAATGGACCTAACAGATATCTACAGAACGTTTCACCCAAACACAAAAGAATACACCTTCTTCTCAGCACCTCACGGAACCTTCTGCAAAATCGACCATATAGTTGGACACAAAGATAGCCTCAACAGATACAAGAAAATTGAAATAACCCCTTGTATCTTATCAGATCACCATGGAATAAAGCTGGATTTCAATAGCAAAAGAATCAACAGAAAGTCTACACTCACATGGAAATTGAACAACTCTTTACTAGAGGACCACTGGGTCAGGGAAGAAATAAAGAAGGAAATCAAAGATTTCTTAAAATCCAATGAAAATGAAGACAGAACATACCCAAACCTATGGGACACAATGAAAGCTGTGCTATGAGGAAAGTTCATAGCACTAAGTGCCTTCAAAAAGAAAATTGTGACAGCTCATATTAGCGAATTAACAGATAAACTAGGTGAATTGGAAAAAAAAAGAAGCAAACACTCCCAAGAGGAGCAGAAGGCAGGAGATCATCAAACATAGGGCTGAAATCAACAACTTAGAAACAAAAATCTATACAAAGAATCAATGAAACCAAGAGTTGGTTCTTCGAGAAAATCAACAAAATAGACAGACCCTTAACCAAATTAACTAAAAGACAGAGGGAGAAAACCCAAATTAACAAAATCAGAAATGAAAAGGGAGAAATAACAACAGACATTGAGGAAATCCAGAGAATATTTGGATCCTACTTTAAAAATTCATACTCCACCAAATTTGAAAACTTAAGTGAAATGGACAATTTTCTTGATAGATTCCACCTACCCAAGCTAAATCAAGATCAGGTAAACAGATTAAACAGCCCTATAAGGAAATTTTCTATGTTTCTAATTTCCCTAAAGAAATAGAAACAGTCATTAAAAATCTCCCAACCAAAATAAAGCCCAGGGCCAGATGGCTTTAGCATGGAATTCTACCGGACTTTCAAAGAGGAGCTAACACCAATACTTTTCAAAATCTTTCACAAAATAGAATCTGAAAGAACATTGCCAAACTCATTCTATGAGGCCACAGTCACCCTGATTCCTAAACCACACAAAGACCCAACAAAGAAAGAGAACTTCAGACCAATCTCCCTCATGAACATAGATGCAAAAATACTTAATATTATCAAACCGAATTCAAGAACACATCAAAAGTATCATACACCATGATCAAGTAGGCTTCATCCCAGGAATTCAGGGATGGTTCAACATACGAAAGTCTATCAACATCATTCACCATATAAACAAGATGAAAGAAAAAAAACACATGATAATCTCGCTAGATGCAGAAAAAGGATTTGACAAAATCCAACAACCCTTCATGCTAAAAGTTCTGGAGAGAATGGGCATACAAGGAACGTACCTAGAAATAATAAAGGCAATATAGAGTAGGCCAGTGGCCAACATCCAAGTAAATGGAGAGAAACTTGAAGAATTTCCTCTAAACTCAGGGACAAGACAAGGATGTCCACTTTCACCATATCTCTTCAATATAGTACTAGAAGTTCTTACTAGAGAAATAATACAACTAAAGGAGATCAAGGGGATAAACATTGGAAACAAAGAAGTCAAATTATCCCTATTTGCAGACGGTATGATAGTATACATAAGCGACCCCAAAAATTCCACCAGAGAACTCTTACAGCTGATAAACACCCTCAGCAAAGTGGCTGGATACAAAATTATTTCAAAAAAATCAGAAGCCCTTCTTTATACAACAAACAAATGGGCTGAGAAAGAAATAAGGGAAACAACCCCTTTCACATTAGTCACAAACAACATAAACTACCTGGGGGTAACTCTAACCAACCAAGTAAAGGACCTGTACAACAAGAATTTCAAACCCTTGAAGAAAGAAATGGAAGAGGCCTTTAGAAGATGGAAAGATCTCCCATGCTCATGGATAGGTAGGATCAACATAATAAAAATGGCCATCTTACCAAAAGCAATATATAGATTCAATGCAATTCCTATCAAAACACCAACACATCTTTTTACAGACTTGGAAAGAGCTATTCTCAATTTCATATGGAACAACAAAAAGCCCAGAATAGCTAAATCTGTACAATAAAAAAAAAAATCTGGAGGTATCAACATCCCAGATTTCAAGCTGTACTACAGAGCAATAGTTGTAAAATCAGCATGGTATTGGTATAGAAACAGACCAGTAGATCAAAGGAATCGAATTGAAGATCCAGAAGTAGACCCACACACTTATGGCCACCTAATTTTTAACAAAGAAGCCAAAACGGAACATTGGAAGAAGGACAGCATCTTCAACAAATGGTACTAGTCCAACTGGATGTCCACTTGTAAAAGAATGAAATTAGACTCTTACTTATCACCTTGTACAAAACTTAAGTCCAAGTGGATCAAAGACCTTAACATAAGGCCGGTCACAGTAAACCTACTAGAAGAAAAAGTGGGAGAAAGTCTCGAACTCATTGGCACAGGTGACAACTTCCTGAACAGAACACCAACAGCTCAGGACCTGAGATCAACAATCAATAAATGGGACCTCATGAAACTAAAAAGCCTCTGTAAGGCAAAAGACACTGTCATTTGAACAAAATGGCAGCCTACAGACTGGTGAAAATCTTCACCAACCCCACATCTGACAGAGGGCTAATATCCAAAATCTACAAAGAACTCAAGAAATTAAATGCCAAGAAACCAAATAATCCAATCAAAAAATGGGGGACAGAGCTAAACAGAGAATTCATAAAGGAGGAATCCCTAATGGCTGAGAGACACTTGAAGAAATGCTCAACATC
This sequence comes from Lophiomys imhausi, assembly GCA_907164525.1. NCBI lineage: Eukaryota > Metazoa > Chordata > Mammalia > Rodentia > Muridae > Lophiomys > Lophiomys imhausi. The sequence continues at coordinate 4,825,708 of CAJQZJ010033126.1, read as the reverse complement.
CTTAATCATCAGAGAAATGCAACTCAAGATGACTGTGAGACTCCATCTCACACCTGTCAGAATGGCTAAGATCAAAAGCTCAAATGACAGCACATGCTGGCGAGGGTATGGAGAAAGGGGTACCCTACTCCATTGCTGGTGGGAGTCCAGGCTTGTGCAACCACTATGTAGGTCAGTCTGACAATATCTTAGAAAACTTGGAATAGCTTTGCCTCAGGACCCAGCCATACCACTTCTGGGTATACACCCAAATGCCTCTTCATGGAATCATAAGGAAGTTTCCTCATCTATGTTTATAGCAGCCTTATTTGTAATAGCTAGAAACTGGAAACAACCCAGATGTCCCTCAACCGAAAAACAGTTAAAAAACTGTGGTACATCTACACAATGGAATATTATTCAGCTATCAGGAACAATGTAATTATGCAATTTGCAGCCAAATGGGTGGAACTAGAAAAGCTCATCCTGAGTGAGCTAACCCAGACTCAGAAGGATGCATATGGCATCCATTAACTTATAGTATGATTTTCGCTATATACTAGAAGGTATCGATACTACAACTAACACGCCAAAGGGAACTTGGACATAGACTTTTTATTTTTTATTTTTATTTATTTATTTATTTTTTTATCTATTTGTCTGCTTATTTGTTTGTTTGTTTTTTAGTTCTCTCTCCTGGACAACGAGACACTTTTCACTGATGGTACTGCCTCGTAGACCCCCAATGAATGAGGAGGGTCTTGGCCCTCATAGGACCTCTCAACTGAGATGAGGGACTGTTATATAAGGACACCCCACCCCAGAGAAACGGGATGGAAGTGTTAGGAGGTAAAGAAAAAAAAAATGAAATGTGATGTTTCGGCCTTTTACTTCAAATTGTCACAAACTGTTTAGGATAATTAAGAAATGCAAACTAATAGTTATGCAAGCCAGTCATTCTGTTAGGTACTATGACAGCCTATTATAGTTATTTTCTAATCTAATCAGAAATAAAGCTGCTAAGAGACAAGCAACATCTGCTTACCCTAATATAAGAGATAGATAGGGCCTCTTCAAAAACCTCAAGAGATCTGCAGAATATGGCATTCAAAGATGTTTTCTTAACTTTAGATTTTTTTATCAAGACATATCAACTCCTGACAGCACCCCCTATTCTACCCCAAGTAGAAGATGATTGAATTAGTCGCAAGCCTATCTCTTGATAGGAAAAGCCCCTTGCTCCAACTGTAGACAGAATGCTGTCCAAAAAGGAAAAAACCTGGAAGCAAGTAAGTCGACAGCCTAGCTCTGCCAAGACAGGGTAGGCAAGTCCTTCATAACCCCTGCTCTACAATCAATGTCTGTCAGAGAAACGGGGCCAAATGTCTGAAGATCGATGATGTAATGTATGGAGAGAGAATGGGAACTGTCCAGGCAGCCACTGGTATGTCATTTCTTAGTTTTGGAAGCTGCAGTCCCTGTACTTCCTATAAAATCAGATATATTTATCGGTCTCAGGTCTCTGATGTGGTTGAAGAACAAATAGCTAGAGCCTCATAATTAAATTAGAGTGGTTTAAGAGTCAAGAGAGTGTTATAGATCTAAGAAGATTCTTTTAAAATTGTGTTGCAAGTTAGTATGAATGTTGAGTCAGATATAGAACTTTAAACTCATGGAGATAGTTAGATAGTAGAATGTTAAAGTCAGGTGCCAAATACATATGGACTGGACATAGGAAATGTACGCTAAGCCATATAACCCTCATAACTGTGGCCTAATTACCTCTGTTGTTTTGTATTGTATTTATTATTATAAGAGAAAGAGCCATTTGTTGGACTGAAAGGGGAAACTGTAGGTGGAAATAAGATATACCTTAAACTTAAAAAAAAAAGGAAAGAGGATGGGGGTTGAGGGTGGGAGGGTGGGACTGGAGGGGGGAATAGGGAGGGGACTGCAATGGAGATGTAACTTGAAGAAATAAAAAATAAAGGGAAAAAAAAAGAAAATGTTTCAATTTGACAATTTTACTTTTCCTGAAAGGTCTCCTCAGTGAATTAATCCCTGCATGTCTTCTAAGCCTCATGTTTTTTAGTAGGCATTCCTATACGCAGAGTGCTTTAAAATAGGAAATATAATCAGAACATAGTTTACAAAGGGTATACCATTTTTATAGTATGACTAATCTAAGATGAAGCAACTTTTGGAATCATAATAATGAACTGTTTCTATTCAGCTGTTTTCCCAGAAGAAATTCAAATCAAATTATGCTAAATAAAAATTAGCAATGAACTCTAGAAGAACTATTTGATTTTATGTGCAACAAAGCCAAATTTTCATGAAAGTTATTAATTACAGTATCTTTTATCTCAACAGGGAAACCTGGAATTGGATCCCTTGATCTTCATTTAACCTTCTAGATGGTCTCTGCAAAACTAACTTGAAATCTTCTGGATGTTGAGGGGGTGAGAGCTTCAAAGAACAAACACCCAGAAAATCCAACAATGATTTTTGATGTAGAGCTTATTCATTTTTTTTACACTACCTCAAAAATAACCTTGTCTAGCTATAACCACAAATATCTGTAACCAGAAATTTGTATACTGGATAACCCTGCTCTTTTTGTCCCTAACTCTGAACTCTATCATATGGTATTATTCTATATGATTTTGTTTTAATTTTTCAAGATAGTTCCATCAGTCTTCTATTGGATTTCATCATTATGAGGTCATGTGTGCTAATTGAATTACTTTCTAGGTATTGTGCAAATTACCACATATTTGTTGGCTTAAACAACACATTTATAATCTTGCAATTCTAGGGTTCAGAATCCTGCAATCAATTTCAATGGGATAAATTTCTCACCAAACTTGGGCTATTTCCTGGTGTTAAATGGGGTCACCTTTTTCCTTATTTCTTGTTCAAACTTATTGTATTTGTGAACATGGCTCCTTCCTCTGTCTACAAAACTGGACTTTAGGCCGTATCACCACAGCTGTCTCCTTTCAGCCAGATTCCTCCTGTGTCTCTTTCTGAGGACCACTGTGATACATACACTCAGACTCACCAAGACAACCCACAATGCACTCTCCATCGCAAGGCCCTAAACCTGATCACTTTTAAGTTTCTTTCCTAGAAACTTTACAAGTTTAGGGAAAGGGTAAGGCCATTTCTGAGGAGTTATTATTCAGTCATATTCTGATCTCCAAAGATTCATCACATATGCAAAAGTCATTCACCATATTTCCATATCACCTAAAGTCTCAGCCCAGTACAAAATCAATTCAAAGTAAAAACTGTTTTTATAAATAGTTTCTGTGCTGGCTAAAATTATGTTAACAAGTTGACACAAGCTAGAGTGATTTTGAAAGAGAAAATATCAATTGAGAATATGCTTCCTTCAGTTTGGCCTGTGGCAAGCCTCTGGTACATTTTCGTGGCTGATGATAGACGTGGACAGGTCCAGCTGACTGTGGGCAGTGTCAACCCCAGGCTGGTGGTCCTGAGAGTTATAAGAAAGCAGGCTGGACAAGACATGAGAAGCAAGCTTCAATTAACAACCCTGTATGTCCTCTGTCAGTTCCTGCCTTGGGTCCCTGCCCTGACTTCCCTGAATGATGAACTATATAAGCTGTAAGATGAAAATAAACCCTCCACACTGCCCACCTCCAATTTACCTTCGGTCATCGTGTTTTATTACGTGTTTAACCCTAAGGCAAAGTTGACTCTCAGATCCTAAATTTCCCCAAAAGCCTACATCTGGTGAGGGTGAGGCTTTAGGTTCATGCAATTCTGGGAAAATTTTTCCTCTGTCAGCATCATCAGTTCTCAATCTGTGGGCCACAACCCCTTTGGCAACCATCTATCTCCAAAAATATTTATATAATGATTCATAACAATAGCAAAATTTTACAGTTTTGAAGTAACAATAAAAATGATTTTATGGTTTAGGTCCACCACAACATTAGGGACTGTATTAAAGGTCACAGCATTAGATATCTATATTATTCTTAAATTTAGTTAAATACATTTGGTAAGATGGAAAACTTGAATAGTGTAGCTTTATATCTTCCACAATGATTACCTCAGGATAATCTAGGTTGTGTAATGACATATGTAATTTAAAAGAATTTAAAAAACTTTCACATAGTTGGAGAAAATGGGATGTATATGACCCCAAATTATAAGTGTTTAAATTAGAAGCACTCTTTAGCTCTAGGACCCCAAATTTTTTTCATACAGCTTCACTGAAAATCTACATAACTGAGAGGTCCCTGAAGATCACATTGTTAAAATAATGTAAAAGGCATCTATTTGTTTTGATATTTACTCAATACTAATCTCACAACAAAAATTCAAATGAATATGAAGACTGAATTGTTTACTTTAAAGAAAGATTCTCCCTGGAACAAAATCATGATCTCTTTGGAATTTGAGCCATCAAAGCCTCTAATTTAACAAGCCAGCTCCCAAGGCAGAGGAAGAAATTTGGCTAGATGAGACCTGCAGAGCCAAAAAAAAATTTAAATCTAATTTTCACATTTAAGCATAATGATACAAGACAGGTTCATACATTTCCAATTTTGATGAATTATTGTAAAGTCAGAAAAATGCACAATGACTATCACGATAGTCTAAATAAGAATGACCTCCATAGACTCATATTTTTAAAATACTTGTTCTCCACTTGGTGGAATTATTTAGGAAGGATTAAGACATTTGGCCTAAGTGTATCCATAGCTGGCCTGTCTTGCCTGGCCTCAGTGGGTGAAGATGTGCCTAGTTCTGCTGAAACTTGATGTACCAGGGTACATTGGTACATCCACAGAGAAGGGGAGGCACTCCATGGATAAGGTGATGGGGAAATGGGGAAATGGGAAAGGGGTGTTAGTGTGGCCCTGGGAAGAGGGGGCCTGTGATCAGGCTGTAAATTGAGTAAAATAAATAATATATATACACATATATAATATATGTATTATTTATGTAGGTGTGTCACTGAGATGGGAACTGGCTTTTAGATTTCAAAAGCCCATGCCATTCCTAATTAGCTCTGTCTGCCTCATGCTTATGGATCACAAGATAAGCTCTCAACTACTGCTCCACCACAATGCCTGCCTGCTGCTACCATGCCCCCTGCCGTAATGGTCATGGACTCTAACTCTGGAATGTGAGCTCCAAACTAAATGTCTATTTTTTTTTAATGTTACCTTGATCATGATGTTTTGTTCTAGCAATGGAAAAGTAAATAAGACATGAGGTATGGACAGGTCAACTTACTCTCCCTGTACTATGGGATCATTATCCAGAGGTGACAAACTTTTCAACTGAAAAAATGGTATATTATGTTGAAATATGATGTTTAGATGACCTTCAGAGGTTAGAAATAGAAATGTGACTAAACTAAAACATCCAACTTCAAATGGGAGGAATATAAGATAATTTTATCATATCCATTTACCTCTCAAAATGAACATGCATAACTGAGCTTACTTTATAACATGTATGAAGTTGGGAGGAAGATGTAAGAAGGAACGAGAATGAGTTAGAAGGGGATCATGGGAGTGATAAAAATCAATTATAAACATGTATGAAATACTCAAAGAATAAATAGAAACTTCTTTTTAAATTGAGGACTGTCCAACAAGTCAGTTGTCTGTCATTTTTTTTTAGTTTTGGAAGCTGCTTGCTTTGCACTTCCTGTACAATCAGATATATTTATCCTTCTCAGGTCTCTGATGTGGTTGAAGACTAGATAGTTATAGTCTCACAGTTAAATTTTAAGTTGTTTAGGAATTAAAAGGATGTTCAGTGTCTAAGAAGATTTTTTAAATTAGTAATGCAAGTTAGGATGGAAGCTGAGTTAGTTATAGAACTTTAAACTCATTGAGATAGATAAATAATAGGGTATTAATATCAGTTGCCAAATACGTATTGACTGGATATTGGGAATGTATGTTATACCTTACAATTTTCATAATTGTGGCCTAATTATTCTTATTGTTTTGTATTATATTTATTGTTATAAGAAAAAGACCCATTTATTGTACTAAAAGGGGGAGCTGTTGAGGGGAAAAAGATATACCTTAAACTTAAAAAAAAATAAATGCAGATAGGAGGGTGAGAGGAAGAGGGTAGAAGGGTGGGACTGGAAGGTGTAGGAGGGAAGGGATTATTGATTAAGATGTAACTTGAAGAAATACATTTTAAAAATTAAAAAAACAACAACTTCCTTTTGATTCTAAAGTAAGGGATCTGCACATGGACCTAAGTTATATTACTTCCTGCTTCCTGTTTCTTAGTTACAGTGACAACTTTGTTGGGTACAGTATTCTCAGCTTCCTTTGATACTTTGAAAATCACCCTGCTCTGTCCTGACTTGCTAGGTTTCCATTGAGAAGTCAGCTGTCAGTTGAAAAAGACACCCTTATGTTCTATTGTCTTCTCTTGTTACTGTGGGAATCCTCCCTTTACCTCTCACTGCATCATACCTGGATTACAATATCTTGGGTTAGATTTACATAAGTCCAGTCAGGTATCTGGATATTTCTGTCATTGTCTGGGTTTAGGATGTTTTTTGTGATTATCTCTTGGAATGATTTCTCTATCTCATTGCCTTCCTAAGTCTTTCATGGATGCCCATAAGTTGACTATCTGTCCCCACAATCATTGTTCTCATTATTTTTCTGTGTTTTCCTCTTTTGACTATACACTGTCCATCTGTCTTCAAGCACAGCGCTTTACCATTCTACTTCATCTATCTGGTTATTGGAATTTATCACATACTTAATTTCACTTAGTATATTTTCCAGTGCAAGGATTTCTGTTTAAAATTCTAATTCTGCATCCAACTTTAAAGTTTTTATCTCAGAATACTGAAGCATTTCTCAGTGATTCCTAGAAGCTTATTGAGTTTCTTCAAAACAACTGCTCTCAATTATCGCTTTGCAAACTTTCCTCACTGGTTCTTACTCAGTTATTTCCTGATATTTTACTTTGATGATGTAAATAGCTGAGGTCATGCCATTCTCAAAAGTCCTGATTCCTGTTTGTATGCTGGATAATTAATATATTGTAGGTTTAGGATTTTAATTTTTCTTCACAACTTTACTTTGTTGATTTTCTGCTCTTTTACAGTTTCAATCTGGCTAATTATTCCTTTTGAACCTATAATCAATTCAATGTTCCAGCATCACCACCTACGAACCTTTATTGTCTATGTATTTTGCCTGTGTACTGTTGGAGTGTTCTTATTTTTTTCCCTTTTAGAGGATATTTTAAGCCCAGATTTCTCAGATCTGAAGTTGGTGTGTTGTTCAACATGAAATTGGAAGAGTACCTTAAAAGATTAGTCAGTCCCTGCAAGGCTTTTCATGGGTCTCCAGTTCATGCAGATGAGTAGTGAGCAGTCACTGCCTGGCTTTTCACAGACTCACCATGGAAGGCTACAGTCTACTATGCCACACCTGTGGCCACTAACATCCTAAAACTGGGTCACATCTTGAGGGTATCTCAAAATTCCTTCCCATAGTGCAATGAGTGATGCAGTGCTGAGGTGGACTTAACACCCAAGATGGGCAATCACCAGTGCATGATGCTGACTAGGTAATAAGGTGATAGACTAGTACTATATATCCATCACTGAAACCAGGGATATTCCAGGGGCCTCATGCTCCAACACATCTGGATTTGAAAGCTATGGGATCATCCCAGTGCCAGACATAACACCCTGACAGTAAGTTCTAAGACAAAGTCCTATACTCAATGTTCTGTCATTTTACACTATATAGCAAGAGGAATCCTATTGGTGAAGTCAACTTCTTGGGGACTAGGGTTGTCACTAATCAGGATCATACTCTAATCTCACAGTCTTTGTCTCAGTCAACTGTGGTACAAGACAAAACACAGGCACATCCCATTAGACTATAGTATAGGTCTCTTCTTGGTACTAGGTAGGTCTGAAAGCTCCATCTGCAGACAGTAGCCTGAGGATAATGGGCTACTACATTTGGAGTTGGATGTTATCGACAGTCTTTTTGCCCCTAAGGTTGATGCTGTACTCTGTCACATGAGACTCATAGCCACAGGTTTTTGTCTATATAGTATAGAGAAAGGGATATGCCAAGGCATTCCACCCAAGACTGACAAGGATTGAGGCTGAAACTCGTCTGCCAACTGACAGGCCGATCTTGGTCTGGTTCTGGGTAGGTGATAGACTCTATCCGCCAGATCTGAATTTTGCTTCTATGCCTAGTGTTGCATCTTACTACTGTAGTCACACTGAAGGCTAAAATAGTCCTACATGTGAATGCATACCCTGTTTCCTAGGTTGAAGTATTTTTGGTGTTGTTGTTGTTGTTTTCCTACCATCATGCACAGTAAATGTAGGTGACAGGGGTCTCTTTGCCACCTGGATGTTGCAGTTCAGCAGCTCAGACACAAGCACTGGATTGGATGAAGGTAACAAGCGGTTCTACTTGCCATTGTGTTTTACTACAGAACAGGCAGAAGCATCATTCTCAAAGCTGGTTGGAGTTAGGGAGGGTAAACACCTGCAACTCTCTCTTTCCTGCACTCTTCCTTGACTGTTTTCTTTTGAGGACACTAAAATGTAGCAATACGGTCTCTCACCTGTATTCAATTCTCTTGTGAAAATAGTTTGCTGTTTGAAAGCTGTTTACACTCCTGTGCCTCTGGGGAGAAGGGCCTCAGAGTACTTTTCTTAACTGCTGCCCACTCTGAGCAAAGTTTTAATAGCAGAAGCAAGAAAAATATGGTTTTTCATAAATGTTTATACAAAAGTGCGGTGTGTTCCAATATGTCCACCATTATAAGGGTATTTCTTGGCACCATTGAATATACTGAGTTAAAATAGTCATCTGTTCAGTTGATTCCATGTATATGGTTAAAATTCGGTGAGATACTATATCACTTACTATTTTGTGCTGTTTCATTTTCCGACATAGAGTAATTACTTAATATTTATTAATGATATTTAATTCTATTTTATATATTCTTAAAAATAAACTGAAATATGGTTAGAGTGATTCAAAGCACTCACTCCTTTTGCAGAAATCTGGGGTTAAGATTCTAACATCCATATTAAGCAGGTCACAAATACCTATAACTCCAAAACTAGAGAAACCAATGCCATATTCAGGACCCTAAAGGCAGCAGATACTCATATGGTGCACATGCATACATATACGTACTCACACATACACATAAATTAAAAGTAAAATAAAAAATCTTTGAAAAAAATGTTTAAAATATTAGTAACATAATAGTACATAGTTTACTACATACTAAGATATTTCAGATGTTAAAATTCCTAATAAGTCTGTTGATCATGTGTAGTACTAGAATAATTATAATTGTGTTGTTTATCACATTAATTAACTATAAAAATTCCCTGCAGAAGTTTTAGGTATAATCTATTACAATATTTCCAAATTAAATTTATAAAACAGCCAAGTTCACAGTTCAAGAAACACAGTCCCACAAACCAGAAGATGACCATATTTGATGGGGTGTTAGTCTTTTCTTGGATCCTTCATTATTCCCAACACAGTATCCTTGGTGCAGAGGAACTTTCTACTCATTTTTTTTTCTTAATTTATTGAAGTCCTCTGAAGGAAGAATTTACAATTGGAAAGGGATATTTCTGAACTGGTTAACTCAAAAGACCTAAAGGAAAGAGTAGTCACAGGAAGATAAAAACACTTGATCAATTCCACATAGATAATGTAGACACTGAAGAGACCAGAACACAGAGCTGGTGGAAGACACAGGACACTACGGAGAAAATAAAGGCCAAGTCCAGGAGGCTGTAGAATAGATCAGTCATCAGTTAGCCACATTTAAAATGCTAAATTCCACATTCACATTCACCTTGTTCAGAATAAATTTTAACTAAGACTGCACCAATTTAGGTTTCAATGGATATTTAATTAATGTAGCCATCATTCCAACTGGAGACACAAAGTTGACACAGGCCAGCCACCTTCTCTCCTTATAGTCGCTGTAGTACGTTTATGGTGTGAAGGCAATCAAATACACTGAAGTAGAAAGTACTGATAAAGATCTCGTAGACAAATAACAAGAAGGTATATTAGGAGTTGGGAGGAGACCGGTCATACACCATCTCTATCCTGAGAAATTATGAAGCTAAAAGCTCAAAATTAGGATAAAAGTCTATTACATTAGTTTAATATGGATTGAGCTATAGCAAAATTACATCTGAAGAACAAATGTGTATTTGTATTTCTACGAGATCTTTATCAGTACTTTCTTCTCAATTTAACTAAGTCTAGATAGATAAGGGAAAAGTAGTTCTCTTAAGTGTATTTGTATTTCTACTATGAAATTTACTTTAATAAAAAAATCGAGGGTGATAAGTGGGTTCTGGTTTTTAGCTTCTCAAACATTGCATTCCTACTATTGTAATCCACTGTTGAGGGAATAATTATGTGTTTTTCTTATATTACAGAAATTCTATTTGATCAAAACAGTGGTGTACAAGGTAGTGTAAGGTAGATAACAGTTCTCATGAGACAGCTTTGACTGTACTTGCATAGTTGCTATATCATGATTAATTTTTAGGTATGTGAATTGAGAAGGATGGTTAGGGTTTAACATTATAGGTGTATATTATGTAGAACAAAAATGTTTGTGTGGTATGAATGGCAAAGCAAGGAGAATAGTCTAGAATACGTCGTACCTCAAGGATGATGTGCATTCCTGTAATCCCAACATGAGACAGGAAATCATAAATCCAAGGCCACCCTGGGTTACAGAGAAAGACTGTCTTAAAAGAAAGCAGGAAATACAGACAGACGGGGGGGGGGGCATGAGAATGTGATGAGTTAAAAAGAAGGAGGGGGTTGGGTTGAAGGTGCAACTCTTGGTTGGTACAGTGCTTGCCTAGTATGTATGAAGCCCAGGCACCACCAGGAGCTCTGAATAAATTGTGCATTGTGGCACACACACAGAATTCAGCACTTTGGAGGTCAATCAAGAGTTCAAAATCATCCTCAGCTACAAAAAGAATCCAGGTCAACTGGAGGTATGTGAAACTCTGTCATCAAAACAAACAAATTGACAACACAAAACAAAGAGAAAAGAGGGGAAATGTATGTAATAGCCAGAAGGGATTGAGGACACCAAGAAAACAAGGTCCTCTAAATGAACATGAGCAAAGCTCAAATGAACTAAGAGACTGAAGGAGCATGCACAGAGACTGCGTGGGTCTCACCAAGTCATCTGTGTTTATATCATGACTTCCAGTCTAGTGGTTTCATGGGATTCTTGAATATGTAAACAAGTGCCTCTCTGATTCTTGTGCCTTCTCTTGGGCTCTTTTCCTCCGTTGGCTTGTCTTGCTCAACTTCAATGTGATAGTGTTTGTTTTCTCTTATTATATTTTATTTTGTTATATTTTTAAAATGGAAGGAAGGAAAGAAGGAAGGAAGGAAAACTTAGCAACTATGGTAAAGGCTAAGAACTGAACTGTTACATCTGCTGGAAGAGGGAAAACTATTTTTCTCCAATAGAATGACACTGGACATACCAATCATTTCAGAGCGGGTCTCAAATCAGGAGCAGTTGATCAAAATATATTGAACTACACAGTTATTTTGTGTGTTTTTATTGTTTACATTTTTTTCTCTTTTTGGGTGGTGTTTTATTTTGTTTTCTTAGTTTTGGGAGATTTTATTGTACTGGTTCTTGTTTCTTTTTAGAGAAAGAACATAAAATTGTGTGGGTAGGGAGGAGGAGAGGATCTACTAGGATTTGGGCAAAGGGGAGAATATTATCAAAATAAATTCAAATTTAATTTTAAAAATTGCTTTAAATAATGAAAAAATACAATAAAAACCAAAGTGTAACAGGAACAAAAATGAGGCTCTGAAACCATAGAAAAAGAAAAGAAAAACTTGTCTTCAAAGTTATCTATATTTTAAAGATTTGTTGGTAAAGAAACTTGTGATTATTTGAGTTCAATAGTCCATTTATCCCTGTAGATTTTATTGCTTTAGTAATAAAATTGAAGATCTAAAATTTAAAAACTAGCTAACTAACTAAATAAATAAATTTGCTAACTGCCTCCTTTTGGCTTTAGATATACCGCCTTCCCTCACAGAAGTCATTAAAATGGCTTACTTTCTAGCCAAAAATGTCCACGAAGATCATGAATGATATGGAAGATCATAGTCTTGCATTTTACCCTGGGCCTGGGAAGGAAGAAGCTAAGAGATGGGAGATGAGGATGTAACAGCATTTCTCAGAAGCTACAGATATAAGTGAAAGTAGGTTGTGTTTATCTTGGGAATGCTCCAAAAGTGGTACAAGTAAGATCATTTGAGGCGGGAGCTCTACTTATAGCCCAGGTCAACATCTAACATCTTCCAACACAACCTGCTTTGCCAAAATCTTGGATGTTTCATTTCCATCAACAATGGGGAAAGTATAGGAAGGAAAAAGAGTTCTTTTGTCAGGTAGGGGTAATCTCATTTTCTTTAAATAAGAGTAGTGACCACAGACGGTAATTTCTGGAAATGGAAAGATGCAGATAATCTGTACCAAGAGCAGCTGTATCACCAGCTAATTTCTTTGCTATCTTTCTGGGTCCTTAGAATTGAATCACCAATTTTGCCCAACCAACATGCAAGTCTAGTCACTGCGGTGGAACTAATCCTAGCTGAATCAATATACATTTGAGCATCAGTGTCACTCTCTACTCAGCCTTGGAGGTTATCAATGGAGTGTGGGAAATGTTCTATTTAGTTGGTGTTGCCTCTTTTCTATCATTGTCTGGTATGTATCTCAGGCTTCTGCCGTGATTTCTCCTTGAAACATCGTACATCCCTCCCAGAATGGGATTATTTCCAAAACTTCTTCTCATTGAATTGTACTCTTGATTACTCACTTGACTGCTGGCTTTTCTTGTAGGTAGCTAGTCTTTGCTTATTATAACACTGGTCTCTGATCAGAATTGTTTAGTCAATAGGCCTATTTCCTAAAGCCATCACATAATTGTGCTTCACTCTCCTATCACTAGGCATCTCCCATTTCCAGCCCCCACCCCTCCATGTATCTCTCATTTCTGAGGTCATTCTCATGGTCTGAATATATGTTATTGCTCTAATGTTTTCAAGCATCTGGTCCACCTCATTAGAGGTTAGCAGCATGAATAAGCTACAAAGTTCAGCTCTGTCACTGCACTGTTTTTAGGGTAGTTGTTTTCTACAGGAAACAACTCTCACTTTCTCAGACTGACCCTGAAGTACCACAAAGACACCACATGATTGACAATAATATGGATCATACATGTAGATGCTTCATTATGTTCCTTTTTTCTGCTTTATATTTTATGATGACACTAATGTCTCAATATCTGAACTTCTTACTTGACTTGCACAGAAGAACTGTGATACTGATCACACAATTTTTTTTCTTTTATCCAGCAATTTGAGCTATGGGAGAAAATATTCTAAGGCATCCTGAAAAAAACATTAGAATCACAGAACTCAGTCTACAAGATGTTCTTCTTATATAATATACTGGCTCATTCTCTCTCTCTAACCAGATTGTGACTTCTTCCCGCTAGCCAAAAACCTGACATATTCTTGGAAATGTGTCTTCCAAATTTTAAAAAGAATATAAAATGATCATTAACACTCTAGGAAATTATTTGGTCCACAAAAGAAATAGATGAGATTTACCTCAGGGGTCAAGACTGCTATGCCCTTCAGTTAAAAATTTTGGAGTCAAATTTGCCAAATATTAATGCAGGCTTTTATCAGGGGAAGCCTCTAACTGGGTCTAGGGAAGCACAGCTCCTCTTATTGTAAAAGAGAAATTCTCTAGTCTGGGTGCACATTAAATACCTGCTAAGTATTTAAGACACACTCCCACTGCTTGAGTGCTATCCTTTGGGGCATATGAATTAATTGACCCAAAGAGAGGCCCAAGCTTTGAAAGTTTTATTTTTGTGTCATTGTTTTCAGTTTCCCAACTAATAATGAAAATTATAGCTACAGGGTCAGTTTTTCTTTGTTTTCCCTCTAGATTGGGCACAGAACCCTGCTTGGAATGGAGTATTTATCACTATTCCCTTCAAGTCTGAACAAGCTGGAATGAATAATAAACTTATGGAGCCCCAGAAGACTACCAAGTGTAGTGTAGCCATCTTTCTACTTGTGAGCCCAAGGAGCCTTCCTGGAGACATCCTTAGTCTCCCAACTTCTGATGCTTTAGAACAGATGGCTTGTCTTAGCAAAACATTTTGCTATTTTTAATTCACTTGATGATTTGAGGATAGAGTCTTTTCCCAGATTGCACAGCATCCTTCAGCAGATTTCAAGGCAAACCTATTCCTGCCAGGTAAAGCAGACACCACCCCTGTCAGCATGTTATGCAGCACCATACATCCTTGCTTCAATTTGTGAGGGCTATATATCTCATTAGTTTACATCCTCCAATAAATGCTGGATTTCATTTTCTAATGCTTCCAAAGGTCTCCTCCAAATAGAAAGTGCCTTTTAAAAATGAATGCTACTGACAGGAAAACTGTTTCTCTGCCCAATGCCACCTGCTATTCAAAAATATTCAATATTTATTTTAGTTTTTATTCAAGATTTGCTCTTTAGGAAATGCCACTAGTGATATAATAAATGCTATCCCATTAAGTGACATATTTTCCTTTCAAATATCCTTCAATGCTGTCAAGAAATAAAATCAAATTTCAAATGCATTATCTGGAGGCTATAAGCTGAAAAAAATAAAGCATTTTAATACTTTCTTGAGAGGGGTTGGGAGTAGTTTACATTAGACACTCTTCTCCTTTTCTAAGCAAACAGGTTCAGGATATTATAAAGAATAAATGCAGGTAAATTAACACAATCTTTCGTTCAGCTAGTGAACGGGTATATTTAAAATAAAATATGCAAGTTTACTCACAACTTCAGTTCAAGTTTTTGCAATAAGTTTCTTTGGAAAATTTAAGAGTAAGTCTAGTAATTAATAAAAGAGATAACATTGAGTAAGAGAGTTTGATTTACAGGGGAAGAGAGAGAGAGAGAGACTCTATTTATGTGAACCCCATGAATGAATGCAGGAACACTAAGAAGTCAAACATAGCTTCAGATACCCTGGAATTGGCGTTACACAGGCTTGAGAGCTACAGTGTAGGTTCTGGGTACTGAATTCTGGTCCTCTGCAAGAGCAGTAGGTATTCTTAGTAACTTTATATTTTGAGAGAGAGTCTAACTGAAGCTGGAGCTCACCCATTTGGCTAGACAGACTGGGTAGCGAGTTGTACGAATCCACTTGTTTCTGTCTACCAGCCCTAGGGTTAGGGACATGTGCCACCATACCTAGGTTTTAAAAGGTTGTGGGGACCCTTTAGTTCCCTCTTGCTTTCTAAGTAGGCACTTTACCAACACAAGTATCTCTTGGTCCCCTTGACATTATCATTCCTTTTGTCATGGGGATTAGTCTTTCAATATTGTAAGGAATAAAATACCATATAACCTGTGTTTTGCAAATAGATGTTTATTACAGAAACTCTCTGAGATTTCATGTGACCTAACACATTGGCTCCTCTACAGGACCCTATCCAGATCTGATTTCACATACTGAACCTTTATTATATTACTCTAATTAATTCAACATCTGATTTTATAAGATTTTTTTTTTCCCAACTGACAAAATCAAATGGTTCTTTTAATGGGATAAAAAAGCTAATTTAATTTTACATGTATTGTTCAATTTCTGTGAGTGATTATATTATCTAAGTTTAGGAATAGCATATTGTTGTTCAAATGTTAAAGGAGACAGTGGCTTCCCACTGAATCCTTTAATCACTCTTTTGGCAGAAGCAAACAAATACAATAAAGTGTTATCGTTTTTTTAATGTTTATTTACTACTTCAACTTACATCTCTATGACAGTCCCCTCACTGCACCTCTCCCAGCTCTACCCTCCCACCTTCTCCTCCTTCTCCCAGAACTCATAATTCTTTTTTTTTAATAACTAGTCCACAATTATGAAAATTATAAGGTATAACATACATTCCCAATGTCTAGTCCATACATATTTGGCAACTGATATTAATATTCTATTATCTAGCTATCTATCTAATCTATCTATCTATCTATCTATCTATCTATCTATCTATCTATCTATCTATCTACATGAGTTTAAAGTTCTACACCTAACTCAGTTTCCATCCTAACTTGCAATACCAACTTAAAAACATCTTCTTAGACCTAGAACATACTTTAAATTCCTAAACAACTTAAAATTTAACTATGAGACTTTAACTATCTCGTCTTCAACCACATCAGAGACCTGAGAAGGATAAATATATCTGATTATACAGGAAGTGCAGAGCCAGCAGCTTCCAAAACTAAGAAATGACAGACAACTGGCTGTCTGGACAGTCCCCAAATTCTCTCCATACATAAGAACATCTCTTCAGCCTCTTAGCCCAGTATCTCTGACAGATATTAATTGTAAAGTAGGAATTATGAAGGACTTGTCTACCCTGTCTTGGCAGATCTAGGCTGTCAACTTACCTACTTCCAAGTTTTGTCCTTTTCGAACTGCATTCTGTCTACAATTGTTTATCACAGATGTTTTCTATGTTTTCTAAGTTAACAGGAAATCAAGTTCCTAAGACACAAGCAACATTTACTTATCCAAATATATGGAGATAGATAGGTGGTCTTCAAAAAACTCAAGAGATCCGTAGAATCTGGTAATTACAGAAGTTTTCTTAAGATTTTTTTGATAGTGAGACATGTCAGCTTCTGACAGCATTCCTTAGTCTACTCCAAGTAGAGGATGAACATCGAAGAATCTCCATGTAGAGATGGTTGCATTAATAAAGTGATTCTTACTACCATAAGGACTCCTGT
This sequence comes from Lophiomys imhausi, assembly GCA_907164525.1. NCBI lineage: Eukaryota > Metazoa > Chordata > Mammalia > Rodentia > Muridae > Lophiomys > Lophiomys imhausi. The sequence goes on along the minus strand of CAJQZJ010033126.1, from coordinate 4,808,813 downwards.
TCTAACAGGGGTTTCCAAGGCTAGTAACTTCATTCCATTCACACCCAATGAAATGACTGTGAGATAGCCAGCCAGTGGTTAAAACTGTACCATTTGTATCCCTTGGATAATAAAGCGTAAGTAGAGGGCTGTAGGATCTAGCACTCATACAGCTCCACTTCATCAAATCTTACTCCTCTTTCTCTATTTTATAATTAGAAATAATTTCAGTTGGGAAAAGGGAAGATTTATTTTAAAAATCTGGTTTTAAAACTAAAGAGATCATGAATTTAAACGACACTGGCCATTGGACAGGGGTACACATGGGAGGGTTTGAAGAGAGGGGAGAGAAGGAGTAATGATGTAATTAATTATAATTACAAAGAAATAGAGTTATGATATTTTTTTTGAAAATTATTACAAAATAGGCCAGGATCTTGCTCGATTTTAAGCAGTAAGTAGCTTTACAGTTAGAGTTCTGCTCCAGCATGAGACATCCTAAGCCTCAGGAAACCAGAATGTGCATGTCAACAGAAGATATGGTCTCCGACTTTAATATTAGATGATAACTGTATATGGAAAGTTCCATAGTTTGATACTATCACTTCCATTTTTAATCCAGTTTGGTACATCAGAATTACTTGGAAAGCTTTTAATACCTGGCAACACCCTATGTATCCTCAGCCAGAATCTGGAGAAAAGGGAGATGGATGTGTTGGTGTGCATTTTGCAAACAGATTCTAAAGTGATTCTGCTGTTCCTTCTCAATTAAAAACCATCATTTCCATTATTGTTTTATTTTTTCACTCCTCAATCTTCTATTTGATTACCCAATATAAAATTAATCCTGGTTCATACTGCCTTATATGAAAATCTGAAGTGCTTAAAAATCTGATATTTAAATACTCACATGACACAAATGGAAAATTCAATACCTGGTCTCATGGGGCAGGCTGTAGTCAAAATCCAGGCAAAGTAAACATATTGTATAAAGTTACCTAAAGTTTATGTATATGTGGTATACATGAAATATAAATAAATTCCGTGTGTAGACTTGGCTCCCAGGCCAAAGTTATTTCATCATTATTCAGACATTCCAAGTTCCAAAACTATCCACAATGTAAAAACTTGTGGTTCAAAGCATTTGAGATAAGAGATGTCAAGGCTGGATTGTGATCTGCTAAGCTAGGTTTGAGAAGTAGAATCTCATTTTCACCCTTATTCTCTTCAGAAAGAATGAGCAGCACAGTGGTGCACAAAATGGCCTACTCAGGCACCAGGAGAGCCCCTGAATTTAGCTGAACTTCATTAGCATCTCCAGAGGAATGTTTGTGCTAGATTCCTGCTGGAGAGCAGATACCCAGAATCCCCACTGTGCTTCTACTTCAATTGTAGTCTGCATCAATTAGCAAAGGCACTAAAGGCCCAGTATAGGGAATTAACTTGTTTTCACTTCACCACTGCAAATAGCATCTCTTCTTTATGAAAGGGGAAAAAATAAAAGATCAAAGGATCAGAGTAGCATTTGCTTTACTTGCAGTGTTTTCCATAAACACAAATGGAAATGTATAAATAGTCCTACTTCTGAGTTTGTAGGTGGAAAACTGGGAGACGCATCAATAGAACTCCTTGGGCAGACACCCTCCTGGGTTTGAGTTGCAGCATCTCTATAGCCATCAAGACCTTGTCTTGGATAGACTTCCACGCTTTTCTTAGTATGACTATCTTGTTTAAGGGAAATCTGGGTAACACAGCAGTGTTTCTGGAATTGTGGCATTATATTTTACAGCTCAGTTTTGTTGTTTCCTAGCAATGTGACTTTTGGAAGTTCTATAACCCTTCTAGCCTTTAGTTTCCTGATTTAAAAGCTATGAGTAGATGTTAGTTATTGCTCCTCCCATTGCTATACAAGTCATTCCACCCTAGAACTGAGGTTATACCTTTGATATGATATAGTAAAATCAGTACATATTTACCAATACATAAAACCTAAGACCACATCTCAGATGACAAGCAAAATGGAAGGTGGTGTCAATGCATAAGAGGTCATTTAGTTCAATATTGACAGAAGGATAAGTAATTGTAAGTGGTATACTAAGTGCTGTTAGGAAATAAATTTTGTTGAGGTTTTTTGGATGCAGTTACTAAAGGAAAAACTTCATGAGGAGGGTGGAAGTATGGTGTTGTTTTAAAGGATAGAGCTGGAAGTAAACTGGCAGAGGGGAAGCAGAGCAGGTAGCTAAGCATGGTCAAACAGACCATGGAGGGTGCTGACTCCTTGTGGAGAACAGCACGGAGGCAGTGTGGAAAAGCTCCAGGGTTCTCCACCTCCTCCTCTGCAGCATCTCTGGGCTTCACTGTGGTAAGACTAAAAGAAATGACTGCTTCTCAGCATTTAGCAGGTTTCTACCATTATGTTTGCAGATGATACTGAGGACACTGCTGATGATTTGGAAGGAGATAGAGCTCAAAACATAAAATACAAAAGGGAGATTTTGAAATACGTTAGGGAAGTCTGAGAATTTATTCTATGGTGAGATGAAGTGTAGGGAACAAGTGAAGTCCTAAGTACATGTGTGTGTTATTAACATGGGCATGGCCCATGGCCGTGTCAAAAGCTCCAAAGCCTCTGGCCCATGGGGAACCAGCAAGACCTTCTCTGGGCTAGGATCGGGGAAATGGTAAAGGCTTCTTTTCCTGGCCCTTGTGTTCGTGTTGACAACCTATACAGAAAATGTCCACGGTAGCTTTTTTCCCTACCCTCCCCCAAGTTTAAGCCTGAATACTGCTCCCCAACACAGACTCTTCCTACTGAGAATAGCTAAGCCAGCCTCTTCATTCAGGTGTATGCAACAGCCTTCCTCTCTGTTCAACTGTATACAATAAACGCCCCGAGTTCCCAGGATTCTGAAGCTTTCTGTCAGAGGGCCCAGCCCACCTTATTCCAGTTTTTCTATGCCCCTGTGTCTGTCCATTCTTCATTCACTGCCCATCCCATCAGGTTCCTTTTGGAGCAACGCTGGGTGCAGTGATAAAGGAGTTATCCATGAGCAACAGTTACCATAACAACAAAATATCAAAAAAGCATGAGCAGGGACCACAGTATGAATCCCTGGGAGGGAAAGTGCAGGTGCTTAGGGGCATCCAGAGCAGAAGTTAAGGTACCAACAATGTAAAGAGATGTGCAGAGGAATTGATGATGCAAACGAGTAAGGGGTTGATTCTAGCCAGATAGGAGTAACTATGGCTCTGAAGCAAGGATTCAGGTCTCATGAAACAAACAAATAAAAGATTCCATCTCACACCTGTGAGAATGACTAAGACCAAAACCTCAAATGACAGCACATGCTGGCAAGGTTGTGGAGAAAGAGGAAGACTCCTCCATTGTTGGTGTGAGTACAAACTTGCACAATCACTATGGAAATCAGTCTGGCAATATTTTAGAAAACTTGGAATAGCTCTACCTCAAGACCCAGCCATATCACTTCTGGGTATACATTCAAACTATTCCTCACCAAACCACAAGGACATCTCCTCATCTATGTTCATAGCAGCCTATTTGTAATAGATAGAAACTGGAAACAACCCAGAAGTTCCTCAACCGAAGAATGGATTAAAAAACCAAAACCAAAAACAAAACTGTGGTACATCTACACAATGGAATACTATTCAGCCATCAGAAACAACTAAATCATGCAATTTGCAGACAAATGGATGGAACTAAAAAAGCTCATCCTGAGGGAGCTAACCCAGACTCAGAAAGATGCACATGACATCTATTCACTTAAAATTGGATTTTAGCCATAGAATACAGGATAGCTATCCTACATCCAACACACCAAAAGGAACAGAAACATAGACTTGTTACCTGTGGGTGAGACACTTTGCCCTATTGGAGTTGTCACATAGGGCCCCATTGCAAGAGTAAGTTCTTAACGCTCATATTACTGTTGTACTGAGGGAGGCTGATATGTAGGGACAACCCGTTCTGATAGAGTAGGATAGGTTGGAGAGGGGGGAGAGGGTGGGTGAGTGGGACCAGGATGGGTGGAGAGAATTGACAGTGATGGATATGTAACTTGAAGTAATAAATCAACATAAAAAATCTACAGCTCTTACCTTAAAACAAATAAAAGATATCTTATTTTAAAGCCAAATCTTGAGTGACTATGGATCAAGGGCACAGATTTATGCTAAACTAAATTCCATGAAAGCAGTCGCATGAAGTCTTCATAGTAACAAAACAAGGTCATAAATCATGAGACTTTCCAAATATATTGGTGGAAACATTGGAGAGTTATTTGAAGCAAGATGGGGGACAAGCTTCTATAGGCTTCTGATGTTATCTGATAACATTCTTAGTTTGGGGTTGTTGAAATTTGGTGCTCTGCTAAGTTAATAGATTTCAAAGGGGTTTATTTGTCACAGGATGTTAGTTCTGACTTGGTGGTGGGCAAGGAATGAACATTTGGTGGAGAGGGTTAAAGCTAGCCTAACATAAGGTGATACCTCTCAAACCTCAACATACCTACTCTGCTGTTACTGCAATTCTAATAAGTCAATCAATATTTGAAGCCAACCCTTCTTCTTAAGAATTCTCATTTTAGCCATATAATACAGGGCAACTGTACTACAACCAATGCACCAAATGGAACAGGGACAAATAGATTTTGTTACCTGTCAATGAGACACTTTGCCCTAGTGGTGCTGCCCTGTAGGCCCCAGTTTGTGAGGAGGCTCTTGGCCCTCATATGACTGCTGAACTGGGGTGGGGGACTGTTATGTAGGGACACCCCACATCAAAGGAGTGGAGTGGAAGGGATAAGGGGTAGAGGGTGGGAGGGCAGGACTGGGAGGGGTGGAAAAAGGGCACTGTGATGGAGATGTAACATGAAGTAATAAATAAACATACAAAAATCACTTAGTATGAAAATTATCTAACAAAAAAAGAATTCTCATTGATATGGAATTACTTGGAATAATGTCTTCTAATGTGGAAATGATGTCATTAAGTTTGTATAGTTACAGAACAAAAAAGGAGTCATAAATAAAGGATATAAACTTTTTTTTCAAATACATTGATAGAAACATTAGGTAGATAGGTTGCAGGGAAGCAGAGGTTTCAGATGTTATCTGGTGAACACATTCTTAATTTTTATGTTGATAGAAGCTAGTGGTCAATACAGACCCTCAAATTTATAACTGATTTTCAAAGTGATGCCAGATCAGACCCAATGTTAGGCAATGAATAGTTAATAAGATTAAACACGGGCCAAGTTAATCTGGTTCTGGATCTGTAGCATCCCAAACCTTCACAATCACAAAGTTCCTATCAGTCAGTCAGTAAATGGTGTAAATATTTAAATAAAAGTGTCAAATTTCTCTGATGGCTTCAGAACAGAAAGGACAGGGTAGAACAACACAACAGCCATTTTGGAGGAATCTCATGACTTGGTAACATGTGGGGAGAGAAAAGTCACCAAGAAAATTAAGAGATTTGTAGAATGGACAGTTTATGGAATGATGTTATGCAATCTAAATGTTAATTAACTTGCTCTCAGAAGCTTGCTTGATGTATGTCAACTAATGCTGTGCTACCTTGCTTGTCTCTGATTGGTTAATAAATGCTGAGGCTGAGATTGGGCAAAGATAGAGGTAAGCGGGACTAAGGTGCTTGGACTTCTGAAGCAGAGAATGATGGGAAGATGAAGCCTCTGGTAGCCAGAAGATAAAGAAGCCAAGAGCAGGAAGGAGGACACATGCCATGGGTTAGAGAAAAGAACCTCATTCCACGTGGCCTGGAACATGGGCATAACATGGAGAATAGCAGTCCAAGGGACGTATGTATATATGGGGTCATATTTAAGGAATAGAATTAAGAGCTTAGATGGCCTAAGATTGCACAATCCAGGCCAAGGCTGGTTAAAATCTATCAGGTATCTGTGTGCTTAGTTATACTGCTGGGATAGGGATTAACAATTGCAGACCAATTAAATATAATATAAATACTGGTAAATAATTTAGTTAGCTATTTTCTACAGACAGCTGCTAGGATAATGATTCTGGTTAATAATACAGTAAATATAGAAACTATGTGAGGGATGTGACTAAAGAAATGAGGGGGCTTGATATGTCTGGGGCCCCCTCACCTGAAGAGAAGGAAAGGAGGAAGCAGGGGAAGAAGGTGGGAGGTTGGGACTGGGAAGAGAGGAGAGGGAGGGCTGTGATCAAGATGTAACTTGAATTAATAAATAAACGGTTCTTTTTTTTTTTAAGTGTGTGAGGAAATGAGTATATATGATTCAGGAAAGGGGTTTCAAAATTTAAGTGTTTAAAACATAAGCTGCCAAGGAGTCCCATGGGATCATCTGAGCATTCTGAGAGCACCCAGTGTTCACCACCCACTGTGCTGTCCTCTCCAGGGAAAAGTACAGTGTCAATCAGCAAGACTAGTCTAGCACGCATCTGTCCTGTGCATGAAGAGAGAATGCTTCCTCGCAGGGCTCTAATCTTCAAGGAAACAGAATAGATAGATGGTACCATTTTACTAACAGCTAATAATGTCATTTTTACATTGAACTCCTCTTGAACTCCTCATCCTATCCATTAATTGACTAGCTTTTATTGTCATCATCTCAAAAGTAAAATGGAAATGCTTGCTCTAGTCTAAAGAGCTGGTACTGAAGGAGTGGTGCTCTCAACACAAACCTATTCTGTATCTTAATGTTTACATGTATATATGGTATATGTATATATGTTACATATATGTACACATTAAGATACAGCCAATGCTAGAAGCTATATATATATATATGCATATATATATGTAAACATTAAGATATAGCAAGGGCTAGAAGCAAAATGGGCATATATATATGTGTATATATACATATATACATATGCAAATACATACATGCAGCTTTCTTGCACTTTGAGAGTATTAAATCTACTGTAGAAAGTCTTACAGTTACTATAAAACTATATTTTAAAATGCACAGTAAAATTTTAGCCAGGAAATATAAAATTTTAATCACAAAACTTGAAATCTGGAAGAAGCTCATTTAGGAAAAGGCTAAAGCACACTTTTGACTAAAAATTTACACTGAAAACCACTGTGAAGTGCATGGCTTGCTAGCAATGAACAAGGCCCTGTACTCCAGCCAGGCTGAATGGATGGAGAACAATGGGTTAAGAGAAATTATTCAGCTCTTAGAAAATGTTCCATACTTTAAGAAGTACTGGTATTTTCATGCAGAAGTGTTTCTTGACTGAGCCTGGAGAACTGGGGAAAGTATTCAATAAGATATTGTAGTACCTCTGGTTTCTTGTAAGGACATTCAAGGGGGTGTCTCTTAACTCAGGAGGCCTGTAGCTCCCAACTGGGCTCTAGAGTCAAGGAAGGTAGGTAAAGCAGCCACCCCCCAAATCTGAAGACTGTGTAGGCATTAACCAAGAGAGAAGCCCAGTATTAAGACTTTAAACAGTGGGACAGACAAAGCCATTTCCTGCTCTTTTCAGATTATCTGCCTTGAGATGCACATCACTGATTTGGACCATTATATTGGCTTCCCTTGGAATTTTGTTTTAGCATAGGCATTTCTCTTTAAATTAGAAAATATTCATTAAAATTGAACCATACTTGCCCCCTCTTTTGGTGGTAAATCTTTTTAAATTAATAAATTGTCATCAAAATAAAACACTGAACTAGGGAATACAAAATGCTATCAATGGACTTGGAAGGTAATTGAATTCAACCATCATGGTGAATAAAAAAGGAAGCTAGGAACTATTTCTTTTTTAATTAAGTTATTTTTTTTCTCATATATTACATCCCAACCACAGTTTCCCTCCTCCTACTACACCCCACCACCACCCCCCAATCACTTCTCCTCCATTTCCCTTCAGAAAAGGGTAGGGCTCTCAGGGCTACCCACCAAACCTTGCATATCAAGTTGCAATAAGACTAGGGACCTCTCCTCACATTAATGCTGAACAAAGTGACCCAGTAGAAAGAAGAGGGCTCCGAAAGCAGGAAAAAGAGTCAGAGACTCCTCCTGCCCTCACTGTTAGGAGTCCCACAAGAAGACCAAGCTACACACGGTAACATATGCACAGGACTTAGGTCAGACCCATGCAGGCTCCCTGATTGTTGGCTTACTCTCTATGAATGTATATGGGCTCAGGTTAGTTGAGTCTGTGAATTTTCTTATGGAGACCTTGTCCCCTCTGTAGCCCCTACTTCTTCCACAGGATTTCCCAAGGTCCTCCTAATGTTTGGCTCTGAGTCTCGGCATCTATTTTCATTAGTTGCTGTGTGAAGCCTCTCTGATGATGATTATGCTAGGCACCTGTCTATGAGTATAGCAGAATATTAGGAATCATTTTATTGACCTCTTTGTTGTTGTTTTTGCTGGCCATGTTTGGTTCTATCCTAGGTCTATGGGCTAACCAGCCTCTGGTTCCTGGCCCTCCAAGCAGTGTCAGGGGTAGGCTTCCTCTCATGGCATGGTCTCAAGCTGGACAAGTCATTGGTTCGCCACTCCCACAATTTCTATTTCTTCTTTGTTTTTAATTTTAATTTATTTAATCATTTATTTACTCATATTGCATCCTGATTGCAGCCCCATTCCTCCTCTTCACCTGGTCCCATCCTCCCATCCTTTTCCCATTTTTTCCCTCTGCTCCCCCTCAGAAAAAGGGACTACCATCTATAAACCAGTTGGTGAAAATAAAATCATTCTGAGGATTTAATTAATGTTTATTTTTTACTCTGTTTTTTATTTATTTATAATTTATAATAATTTATAATTTATTTGTTTTTATTCATAAACATAAAGTATTATGTTTATTTATTACTTCAAGTTACATCTCCATTACAGCCCCTCCCCTCCACCCTTCTCGGTCCCACCCTCCCACCCTCTACCCCCTCTACCATCTATCCTACTTCTCCGGTGTAGGGTGCCCCCACATCTGAGCCTCCTCAGTTCATCAGTCATATGAAGGCTAAGAGTTTACTCTTGCACTGGGAGCCTATATGACAACTCCATTAGGGCAAAGTATCCCACTAACAGGTAACGAAGTCCATGTTCCTGTTCCTTTTGGTCTGTTGGTTGTATGATAGTTGTCCTGTACTAAATGACTAAAATCCAGTTATAAGTGAAAACATGTCATGTGCATCTTTCTGGGTCTCGGTTAGCTCTCTCAGGTTGAGTTTTTCCAGTTCCATCTATTTAGCAGCAAACTGCATGATTTTTCTTGATAGCTGAATAGTGTTACATTGTGTAAATAAATGTACCATATTTTTTAATGCTTAATCAATCACATAAGCTTAGAAAGACTGGCTCCATCCACCTTCTGACTCTTTGTTTCACCTGCAAATATGGATAACTGGATTTGTATAGACCATTGTCACCAAGTTTAGTTTCAAGGTGTGTGGTTATTTGTATTTTCTTCCATGTAATTTATGTTTAGCAATGGCTGTGTTGAAGCTCTGACTTCCACTCTGATTTTTAAAATAGCATTACCTGTTGAATGATTCTCATGTTTGGGTATTTGTTTAAAATATTGGAGGTAGAAGAAAATGATCAGAGGGAAATATGAACACAAGACACTAATATTTATGTTAATTTCTAACCCTTGGCAATATCGGCAAGTAAGGAACATAAAGACATGGAATCTTACTGAGGGTGAGATAGATCTAGCTTTTACAAATTCATATTTGATTTGTAATTATAATATTGTGTGAGTGAGTGGATACACATGAGTAGAGCACACGTGTGAAGGTCAGAAAACAACTTTTTCAAGTGCCTTCTCTCCTTCCATTATGGGTTCAGGGACAAAACTCAGGTCTTCAGACTGCAGGGAAAGCTCTCGTACCTGCCAAGCCTCCTCTCTGGCCTAGGGGTAAGTTTTAACATTCATGAAATCGAAGTAAGAGTTAAAACAAAACAAAAATAAAACGTGTAGGTTTGGAAATGCGAAGAGTTGCAAATATAAAACTGATTGGGTCAGAGATTCTGAATTAATGGATTATTTAGTGATGACTGATGATAGAATAACATGCCATTATATAACTAAATTAAATACTTGAAAAATGCATCAGTGGAAATGCAAAGCACACTATACCAATAAAATTAGGAACTAAGATTAAGATCAGTCAGAAGAGATGGAGACACAAGGAGAACATGACTTAGTGAATCAGCTTACGCAGGGCTCACATGAAGTCACAGTAACTGAAGCAGCAAGCATGGGCCTGCAAAGGTCTACATCGTGGGTGCGGTGTAATCTATACCTGTGGCATCCCTGTTTCAACCAAGCTAACAACATCAATCTCTGATTCAATGGGCTGCACTGACCACTGAGATGACAGGTTCTGTTCAATATATGGGTACAAACTTAAAAGTATTCTGCTAGGTATATCATCACAGTAAGAAAATAATTAATCAAATTTTTT